>ML793621.1:481266-500971 GCA_009831015.1 Picea engelmannii | reverse complement strand
CTTTTGAGAGCAATTTCAGAGCAGAGATGTTGAAGCAAGCCAAGTCAAAGCCAGTTTGAGGCAGGGAGACCGTTGAGGAGGAGATGTTGTCGGACGATTTCTGAGAGCTCGGGACATCCGATTCAGGTGCCGTTTTTTGTGCACGGTTCCAGAGATCTGAGCGAACAAGACCAGATCAGTCTAGAATCCATTCGGCATTGTAAAGATGTACTAAAAAGATTTCGAAAAGAAATAAAGAAGCCTCCCCCACAAGAGAAAAGGCCCGGAGACGTAGGCAAAGTTGCCGAACTCCGTTATCAACCTCTGTGCATTATGTTTTGCTGTTTTTCGTTGTTTTTCAGATCTGAAAATACGTTAATGGCAGTATAATGCATTTCTTTTCTCGCTCTTTCGTTAAGTTTTCCCAATGGTCAATTAATGCATGCGAATAAAACTCAACCATAGTCATTTCGAAAAATCCTGACGGTTCAAGTGGTATCAGAGCTAGTTGACGTTTGGATTTGAGTTTTGCATGTTAACCAGGGAAAAGCTACAGCGTGGTGAAGGCGAGCTTGTTGCAGAGAATCCATTAATTGGATTGAGAAGAAGAGCTTCTTTCAAAGAGAAGATGGCATCGGAAGAGGGGATTTCTCAAGATGAGAAAGATTTCCGGAAAACATTCTTTGCCAAGTCATCTGCCACGTCATCCGCCGTACGATGCTGACGTCATCCGCCACGTATGTTGCTGACGTCACCCTGCCACGTGTCACCCTTTCAGTGGTGACACGTGTCACTTTGGGATTGGTCCAACTGGGCGCCGAAAATACCAAAACTGCCTGACACGTGTCACTGCCAGAGTCAGTATTGAGATGGACGTATAAGTTTTTCATAATAGAGACAACTTCTCCTAGACATCTCAAGTGAAACGAACGCCCGTTTCCATCTCATGTCTGATGAATTCGGGTGGTATTGAAACAAAATTGAAATATTTATCTTGTATTTTTCGATAGTACGACCAATTTTTTCCGTACCATCGATTTTTTTTGAATATGTAGTAGTGTGATAATCGCTTTGTTCACTCCATGCACTTTTTCACTTTCCATTTATCATTCATAAGTATTTACGAGAAACCCATTTGTTTAAGCTTTGAAATATCAAAACTCATACCGTTATCCATCAAACAAACTTGGGTCCATTACCCAAACTTGGGTTCTCCAACTTCTTATGGCCATAACTCTCTAACCGCGAGGAGTTATGTTACGTTCTACATACCACCAGAAATGGCATGACAAGCACTATCCATCTAGGATAGTTTCACTGAAAAATTCACTAACCTTGATCTCATTATTCCACAAATAAGCATGGGTTCTCTAACCATACTTATAGTATAACTCAATCTGCAAAGCGTCTTCCCGTGAGGGCTTTCACCATAAGGGGACCACTTTGGAGTTCCTCCATTTTTACTTATTATCAACCATGACAAGACAATAATGAGTCATCTTTACATCAAACAAATTTGGGTCCATTACTTAAACCTTTGTGCCACCGGGATTTCTTCAAGGGTTGACATCAATCACTAAGGGTTGCCATCAATATACAATATTACTCTCCAATGGTTGACATCAATGACAACCAACAATCCATCAACCTAAGACAACTGTCTGATAATCTCCCCCTTTGGCATTGATGGAAACACTAACATTGATGGCAACACTTAGTCATGATAAAATCCATGCTTATACTCCTCATCAACGTTTCTATCTCCCCCCCTTTGAAATCAATGGCAAAGGGTATCTCCCTTTAGGGCTGCTCCCCCTGACTGAACTCTCCTTGGGGCTGCTCCCCCTGTTCACGTGCCTTTGATTTTTCTTTGTGTTTATAAGCCTCTAATTACTCTCTCTTTCTTCATATGAATAATATCCCCCCCTTTGAAAAAGGGTATCACTCTGAAGTCATATCTCTCATTCTTCCCTTGTGACAATCACTCCCCTTGGAAACACGCCTCTATGCTCTCTCTCCAAGCATTTACCTTTGCATCTAATAAATATCTCCCCCTTTGTCCTATTTATGGTGCTTCCTCATGTATATCTAAGACATATAAGATAAGCATTCAAAAACATTCATTTTGGAGTAGAAATTACTCCTAGTCTCTAGCGAAGATACTCAAGGGCTTCCCGTGGAAGCGGTTTTGTAAATATGTATGCCACTTGTTTTTTTGTTCTCACAAATTCAACTCTGATGTTCTTCTCTGCAACCTATTCCCGTAGAAATTGATACTTGATTGGAATGTGTTTCATCTTGGAGTGCATCACCGGTTTTTTTGAGATACTAATGGTGCTTGTATTATCAATAGATTGGAATGTGCTCTTCATACTCAACCTGTATATCTGTCAAAGTTTGTTTCATCCATAGAACTTGTCTACAACATGTTGTTGCTGCAATATACTCTACCTCGGCTGTAAATAAGGATATTGATGATTGTTTCTTGCTTAGCCAAGATACTAAACACTCACCCAAGTAGAATGTTGCTCCACTGGTGCTTTGTCAGTCATCAATGCAACCTGTCCAATCTACATCTGTGTAGGCAATAAGTGATAGATCTTTTCCTTTTATATACCATAATCCAATCTCTTATGTTCCTTTGAGATATCTGAAAATCCTCTTCACTACTAATACATGTGATTCCTTTGATGTTGCTTGAAATCGTGCCACCTTTCCAACTACCTGCATTACATCTGGTCTAGATGTTGTCACATATAGTAGGCTACCAATCATTGACCTGTATTGTCTCTGATCTGTAGACTTTGAATCATCATCTTTTCTCAACTTGCAATTGGTTTGCATGGGAGTGATAACTGGTTTGCAATCTTCCATTCTGAACCTCTTTAGCATTTCTTTGATATACTTGGTTTGAGAAATAAAAATTCCTTGGTTGCTTTGACGTATCTGAAGACCCAGAAAGAAGGATAATTTTCCAAGTAATGACATTTCAAATTCATTCTGCATATCCTTGGCAAATTTTTGGCTTGATGTAGAGGTTGTTGTATGTGCTTTCTTTCCATAGCTCGTAGGGAGTTTTGTCATTGTTGTTTCTGAACATTACTCTGTTTTGAATGTGAATTGTTGTATGCACTTCATGTGTCCAAAAAATATCTGTCAATTTGGAATCCATTAGCATTGTTTGATCCATTTCCTGTGTAATTATCATCCATTATGACAATCTTCCTTTGTCTCCAAACCACTCTTTGAACCAATCTATGAATCCATGCTCTCGTCCATACTGTCCAAGAATCTACTTGCACAACTGTCCATAACGCTGACCCATTTATCACTATAGTATCATGAAGTCTTGATTAATCCATCAAATTGTACTTCTGCTAACTAACTGCTTTGGATCTGTCTTCTCAAACTATGCAAGCTTCTCAAAGGATGGTTCTTTGGTCTATCACAACTATTGCATTCACTCCCCCTGTCTAATATTCATATTACCTAGGAGTCTCTAAGCCGGATGGCTCAGAACAATTCCTGCTCTGATGTGTATTCATCATCATCTTCATTGGTAGATTCATTATCTCTCTGAGCTCTGACTTCTTTCTTTCTGTCTGTGGATTCATCTTTCACTACAATGCCTGAAAGTACAATCTCTTGAACTTGTTCCTTATTTACCTACCCTTCCTTACTTTCAATTATTTTCCAAACCTTTCTATATACGGCATCTTTCCTTTTCTCTATAGAATTTTCTTCATCTCATTTTATTGCCAATCTTGCGATCTCTGGTACCTGGTCTTTGTTCACATGTTCTTCCTGTTTTCTCATCCATACTTTCTTATATCTGATATCAGTATTCACTTTCATGGAAGTATCGATCATGCTTCTACAATCACTGGCTATGTGTCCATAGTTATGACAGTTGTAACACTCAATGTTACATTCAACCACATAAACACTTATTGCTTGAATATTTCTTTTATAATCCCCGCAATCTGCAACCTTATGTCCAAAGTTAGTACAATAAAAACAATGACCATAATTTTTTTTTGCATACCTATGAGTGAATGATCTTCTTTGTGGTGTAGTCCTTCTGAATTTTTGCCTTGACTGATCATGATCATGATTGAAGCTTCTTTGTGGCTTGAACATGGATGGTCTTCTTGAAGATGTATCTTCAATCTTAGATTCTGGTTGACCATGATTCCTTCCTTTGAGTACTTCTGCATAACTCTTTTTATTTTCTTCATTCTTCTTTTCTAGCAATGTAGACTGCTTCTCTTCATTCTCTACAACTGATGTGGATGTTTCTATCTCTTCAACGTTCTTGTTGAGCTTGATGATTTTGACTCTTAGTGTGACAACTTATTCTTCAAGATTCTCAACCTCTTCTTCTTTCTTCATTATTTGAGACTTCACGACCTCTTCTATTTTCGTTTCTTCTTCAAGTTGGATTTTCAATGTAATTATTTCTTCTTCCAGTCTTCTCTCTTCTTGACCAAACTCTTCCTCAAGTTGGTTTAAGTCATTGGTTCTTTCCTTGAGATGATACATCAATATCTTTTCTCTCTTTCCCACTTCTTCCTTTTGTGATACTATGTTGGATTCTAAACATTTATTTTTATATTCTAGAGTTTCTTCAATTCTTCTGGCCTCTTCTAGTTGAGCTCTAAAATTCTTGACGACTTGCTGATCTTTTTCGGAACCTTGAACACTTTCCTTTTGCTTCATCAATTATTTCTTGGATGACTTGTTTTCTTCTCTTTCTTTCCTTAGATATTTAATTGAACTGATCAATTTTTCTATGTAATCAACTTCTGCTTCTTCATACTCTTCCTCTTCTGAATCTGTCTGACATGATGAGCATCTTTCTTCTTGTTCTGTATCTGCATCTTCTTTGGAATTTTCTGAATCTGCGATGGATGAAGAATATATGTCATGTAACTTATCCCAAAGTTCTTTGACTGATGCACATTTACCAACCTTTTCTCTTACTAGATTAGGTAATCCTTCCTTGATGAAATCCATTGCTATTTTGTTGTTGTTCTTCAATTCCTTCTTGGCTGTAGTCTTTTCCCTTTTTGAACTATCATATCCCGTAACAACTGATATCCAAATATAATGTCCCTGTGCCTGTAAAAATACTTTCGTCCTTTTGCTCCACATATCATACTTAAAACCATTTTGACCATTACACATTGGTACTCCATTCTCAGAATAATCCATGATCTCCTTCCAGTGGTTAAACTGTTTTTTGAAGGAACCTGCTTTGATACCAATTGTTGGATTACTGAGAGGGGGGGTGAATCAATAATAGAGAAATATAATCCTTTTTAACCATATAATCCAAGTGTTGTATCAATGTAGCATTATCATCCAATAAATGCAAATTAAATAAGCAATGAACAAATGAACAATCATACACATACACAGTACACCAGTTTTTTACGTGGAAACCCAAAGTGGGAGAAAACCACATAATGTTTTTTCTTATATGTCTTGAAGAATTACATTCATTAGAAGCACCAACTTCCTTTTTTTTCCAGCTGCAACTGGAAGAAGGCTCCAACCCCCTAGTTTCTCAGGCTACAACCTGAGGGAAGCTCCAACTCCCCAATTCTCTGGCTACAACCAGAAGGAGGCTACAACCCCCTATGTTTTTCGGCTACAACCACCTGTCCTTGCCCTGTCCTACCACCCTGACATATAAGTAGAATGATGGAACCACTATCACATTATCACTGTGAGGTATACTGCTGTAAAACTGTACCAATCAACCTGTACCAAACAACCTGTACCAATAACCTGAACCATGCATCAACCATGGATCAACCTGTACCTCAACCTGTAATCAACCTGTACCATAAACAAGTGCATCAACCATGCACCAACCGGTACAAAACCTTTACCATGAACAAGTGCATCAACCATGCACTAAATCTGTACAAAACCTGTACCATGAACAAATGCATCAACCATGCACCAAACCTGTACAAATAACCTGTCCAAACAACCTATCACAACAACCTGTCTCATCAATCTTTTCAACCAAATCAGATCTACTCACCAAGATCAATCACCAAGACAACTCTCAAAGATGTGCATCAACCAACCATAACACAACAACTCATAATCATCACCAAGATCAATATGGGCATCTAATAATATACCAATACAAATATGCTACATCATCCATAAACCTTGTGTCAATAATACTACTAACAAGTGCCTCCAACCATCTACCAAGTATGTACCAATCATGCATCAACTACTCATCAACTATGACTCATCAATATGTACCAACATCATCAAATATACACCTCATGTATGTGCCAACTCATCAATTACTTGTCTCAACCATGTACCCAACATGTACCTCAACCAAAATCCCTCATCAATTTCATCATCCAAATATGATTTGTAACTCTGTTATAGACCTGGTGTATATGATCACATACTTGTAATGAATAAAGCTCTGAAACTGATACAAAATGTTCTTCAGTGTGTTTTATGCAATTCCTCGAGGTGTCACTACTTGGAACCTCTCGGAAAATGAGTTATAGAAAAAATGGCATACCTTGTTGAATTCTGGCTTATTCTAGAGAGCAACCTTGTAAAGCGTGCCCCAAACAGAATGTTTGTTGAATCGATATGAAACTGTGACACAACATACTACACACTGTACTCTAACCAAAACATTTGGTCTTACTAAATTTTGATATATTATGAAGAAGTTATGATGTTTTTACCCGAAACACTTGTTTTAGACTAGTTTAAGGACTAGTCACAAACCCTATTGTCCACGGAGTGTAACTCCAAAAATACAACGACCCACAAGATGAATTGTTTACCACATATACTTGGATATGTTTCCTCAATGGCATATCATTTTCATGGTCTGAATCATTCTAGAAAAAACGTTTTTGCGAAAATGGTGAGATAACCTATAAATAACATACCTTAGAAAGCATCATCAAAATAATTTATCCTTTGTTGAATTCCGGCCTTATTTTCTTCACCTTCCCTCATAAATTCAGATTAGATATCCTTTGGTTACCTGAGACACCTATAGATATTCAATATGCTCAAGTGTGATATAAAATGAGAGAGCATTGCCTCTTATTTATACTCTCCAAGTAGCTTCCTTAAAAACATCTTCTAGGTCACTTTGCCCACTTTCCTTATTTTAGGGTTAACCCACTTCTAATTTCTCCATTAAATTTATTATTTAAATAATTTATTTTGTATTCACTTTGAATTATAGTACACTCATCACTTCACTTTATTATTTACCTTCTAAAATCTCTTAAACCACTTTGACTACTTTGACCTTTTGGGGCTTCTAGATGACATACGAGGGTCCTCCAACTTCATAAGGCCATAACTCTCAAACCGTGAGGAGTTATTTGACTTTCCACATACCATTAGAAATGGAATGACATGTACTATCCATAAAGAATTGTATGACCTGAAAATATATCAAAAATCATACCGTTATCCATCAAACAAACTTGGGTCCATTACCCAAACCTAGGTTCTCCAACTTCTCATGGCCATAACTCTCTAACTGTGAGGAGTTATGTGACGTTCCACATACCAACAGAAATGGCATAACAAGCACTATCCATATAGGATAGTTTCACTAATAAATTCACTAACCTTAATCTCATTATTCCACAAATAAGCATGGGTTCTCTAACCATACTTATAGGATAACTTAATCCACAAAGCGTCTTCCCGTGAGGGATTTCACCATAAGGGGACTGCTTTGGAGTTCATCCATTTGTAATTATTATCAACCACGACAAGACAATAATGAGTCATCTTTACATCAAACAAACTTGGGTCCATTACCCAAACCTTTGTGCCACTGGTCTTTCTTCAAGGGTTGACATCAATCACTAAGGGTTGACATCAATTTACAATATCACTCTCCAATGGTTGACATCAATGAAAACCAACAATCCATCAACCTAAGCCAACTGTATGACACTAATTTCATCATTGGTGAATATTTAGATGAGTTTATTCAGCAGAGGCAATACTTGTTCAGGAAACAAGGGAAATAGGGGAAATATGGGAAGAGATCACAATTCATTTTGGAAGAGAGGTAGAAACAAAAGGATGATATTTTCCATCCACTTTGATGGAAATTTTGACGAATTTAACCAGCTGGTCCAAAATGGTTACTTAAACCTCGCGGGCCACCCAGCCTTCGAGCCCCCTCAGCCACTAGTCAGACCCCCTCTTCAGCCTCATCCAAGTATTCCAGATATCCTTGATCAACCCCATATGCAACCTCAAGCCCCAATAAATGATGGTTTTAACAATGTACCTGTTAACCCTCATTATTGAGTTGGTCATTGGCCTACCATGTCACTGCCACTCCCTCCTCCACCTCCTTTATTTCCAATTCAACATGTTACTTTAGTTGCCTCACATGTATATTCTCCCCAACTCCCCAAGGTTACAAAGCCTTAGCTATTGAGCCAAATCAAAGTAAAGGAAAGCAACCCTCCATTTTTGTTAGTTCATACTCATTAGAAATATTTTCCTACACCATCAAGTCCCTACCTTTCAAACTTGAAGACGACGCGAGGAAAATTATATTTGATGACATGCACCAAAAGATATCAAAGGGTGAAGAGAAAAAATCTATTGATACATATTTAATAAAGCATAGGGTAGCATTTTCAGAGGGAATCAAACAAAGAGAGTCTACGTCAAACAAGAAATATTATTTTTTACTCTATTTTATTCTCCATGGTGACATCGGTTTGACATTGAGGCACATAATTTTTTGGAGAAGTGACATTATTTTATCATTGAGAAACTTATGTCACATTTTTAAAAGTTTTTGGGAGTTACAAGTGTTTATTATTATGGGGCATGATTATTTCAATTGTTGTTGATATATATATATTCTTGGTGATGTGTGTATGATGTGTGGATATAATGTTACGAGGAAAATCTCTCTATGTCTAGGGTAAACCACAACAGACGGAAATGACTGCAGAAATCAACTCTATCCCAAACATATGCTATATAAACCAATATACAAGCGAGATAAGAAAGAGGCCTACCTCGTCCATATGTTCGATGAAGTCCACCGTTGAGCACTTGACCCAAAGCTATATACCTTGAACTAGTTCTCAACAAACAAGCAAAGCAAGCATATGGTGATAATGTAAATGGTTAGCACATTAGATAGCATAATCCATTAATAAACTTAACAAATACACCCATGGATAATAACTCATACATTTGCAAGATATCAATTGGAGGGGAAAGGAGTACTTCTATTACTAAATGATCAACAGAAGCGAAAATATTACAGACTTCCATGTCGACATGGTTCGGAACCGAGAAACTAAGTTCCTTCTAGTTGGGCCTCCACCACTTCAATCCTCCACCAAAGGCAAGCTCATAGAAGGGAGACAATGGGGTTATCCATCAATAAGGGAAGAGCTTGGGGGGCTGAACACTATGTTCAGACTTAAAGGACAAAGGGATGCAGACTCAATATGAAGTAATAATTTCTCCATAGTAACTTTTCTCTCAAAGTTGAATTCTTCTCTTCTTCCATAGCTTGGAATTGGCCCATTTATAGCCTTCAAAATGGAACTGAAGGGACAAGTCATAACGTTTATAGTATATGGAAGGCCAAGGATCAGAGATCTCCTGTCATGACATGGAAACTTGACATTTAATTTTCATTTTCTGGCACAAATACCGATGTACGTGGGCTGTAGTGGAGTAGCCTGCGTATACGCATGCTATATAGTGTGCAAGATGAGTATATGTGGAAAAATATTAATTTTTGTCTCTGGATTTTATCAACAGGGAAGATAAGTCTGCCTAAGGAAATGGAATAAGGCCCTCTATGCAAGATTGCATAGGGTGAGGCAAATCTTGCTATAATAGATGCCCCCTAATGTGTGAGGTCAGAGGAGTATCTGCGATGGCCAGTGGAGTGGTAGGGGACCAACTAGATGAACTCGTTGCTCATTACATTCTGCACTGACTTTGCATACATGGCTGCCAATAAACTTACACTGCAGATCCATGTGAAAAATATAACAAACAAGTGTCCGTGGCCATGAATAGGCAAATACAAATGTGGTTACATGCCAATAGCTGTCATAGTCACGAACAAGGCCCAATAGAACCAGTCTCAAAACCAATCTGAAGATATCTGCATACCATTGACTACAATCTGATCTCCTATGATCACTAAAGTCATATAGGTGCCGGTCCAATGAAAAGGAAGCAACAACTTAGGAAAGCTGCGGCCACATAGTGATGTCTTCAAGTATTCTACACCATCCGCCGAGGGTGCAAGTCTACATCATGTGAATAAAGGAGTTGAGGTCAAACACAATGAGACATCATTTGATTACCAGTCATTGAGGTATACCATTAACAAACATGAGACAACCTACCGATAATGAAAGTAGGTATCAAGGCACCGAGTACATTCTTACAAGTGTGAATAAAGGAGCTGGTGTCGATGGAAAGAGACCTGCTGAAAGGAGAGCATTAAGGAATCTCTCATCAGTCAGCATGAGGTATAAAGCAGGAGCTTCATGATTTGGTGGAAATCGGACGAAGAACATGTTCATGAACCAACGCCCCTATGCGTCTTTCGCGTGTGCCAAGTGCAAGCGGTACATGAAAAAGACCCTCTGAATAGAAACCAATGATGAAAACTGCTAACAAAGGAGAGGAAAACACCAATAAGGCTAATGAAATCCAAGACACTGCACGAATCCCAATGTGTGAATAGATGTCTTGCCGTCAAACACAAGGGAAACCACCCAGTCAACGACCAATTATGAAATGTTGACTGTTAGGTTCAAGGTTACCTACCAATGATAAAAGTAGGGCCAGGGTGCATGATAGGACTACAATATCATGTGATTATGAGACAAATTGAGGGTATGGCCGACATGCAAAGTCAAGAGTTCTGAGGAGTGGCCGACACAGGTTGAAAGACTTCATTTGAACAAGAGCATGAGACATATGGAGGACTCTGACAACATAGACCAATGATGAAACCATGAGATGCAGGAGGCATCGATGAAATTCTCTATAGGGACTGGAAGAGTAACCAGTCGGTAGAGAAGACTCTGTAACGAGCTTAGCTTCCTAAGGCCATGCTAATCCAAAAATCAAGATGATGAATGGACTCAATAACTTTGTGCTCTGTTCAAAGGCGACATGACTGCTGCCAACATAAGATAATACTCCCTTCCTGCCCGTCTTTTTTTGTTTTTTCATAGACAAATTAATGCTATGATACAGAGGAGGAAACAAGTGTCACAAGTAAGCAAAAATAGTTCCAACAGTGGAACGTACCTATGCTCAATGCAGGGAAATGCATGTGGGAGATGGACACTCGGAGGAATTTTCCCTCCTAGGTATAAGGTGTCAAATTGCGAAGGATATAAACAAGGCTCTGCTTGGTTGAGGATGCAAAACTGCTGAGGCAAACAATTTATAACATAAAGCGATAATCGACTATAGGCTTAATACTGCAAGCAAGGGCATGAGATGCAATCACAACTTAACGACAAAAAATTGTCATTTTTAAGTCTTTTAGTCTACTTGGTGTGAAAAATGGATAAACTTGTGCCAAATAGACGTCTTTTCAAATCCAATTTACGAGTGTGAAAGAGACAAGTTCACTCGGTCATCTTTTCACTTTTTGAAAACGAGTCGGAAAAGAGCTTAACAAAGACTCACGACCTTTCAAGTCCAATTTAACAAGTGTGAAAAGGACAAATGACTCGACAAACTTTTCGTTTTTTAAAGATGTGTTGGAAAAGAGCTTAAATTAAACTCGTTTGGGATTTGTCGGGGTATGAAGCAGCATGTTTATGAGTGAGAAATGAGGCTCAACATAAATTCATGTATTAGCTATGAGGGACTCCCGGTCCTATGGAAAAAATCTCTGCATGGGCACCAAGTGAAGTAGGGGATCTAACTAGGGCACCCATGTTTGGTAAGTCTCTACCACTTGCTAACGATACGACTTATAGTAGATGGAAGGTTCTGTGTCACGACAAATGGGTTCGTACCTAAGGCATAAAATGTGACAATTTATAGGATAATGCGAAAATGCACGATGGAGTGGATACCTATCCTATATGCCAGGTAATGAAAATACCTGCACGTGGTGGAAAATGACCAACATAACATTGAAATCTACAAGAATCCCAGGTTAAAACTGCAAAAACCAACTCGATCCACCTTTGTATTAGTCCATTAGGTGAAAAAATATCTTAAAACTATAGAAAGTGGGTAAAAATAGTTTATAAATAGTAACAAAATAAAAAATTACTATACCATTTTGATTTTTTACCCAACCAGTGAAAATTGGACCAAAATACCTCCAAGATTCAAACGACGATTGTGGGAGCATCAAGCAATGAAATTATTAACCGTCTGGACCAGGTAAATCTACTTCCCTTCCTCTTCAATTCTAGTGGATTAAGTTTTTGAATTAGGTTTCAAATTTTTAGTTATTGAGGGCGCAAAATTTGAATTTTGGTGTACGCGGGCTGTCTTCAATCAGGTCGCGTATACAACAAGGTATACGCTCCTGTGTAAACTACAGGGAGCATATATCAAGCCCTACATGTGACTGTAATTGAAGTAGGCCGTGTACATGCACACAAACAATATTTTTTAAGGGTTCTAACTCAATTTTTGATTTGTCCTTGGCAGAATGGTTCTTGAATGGAGAGAAAGAGAGCATGAGGAGGTCGATGCTGCTATAGATCGAGATCTAGAGGCTCAAATGGCCTTAAAGCGATGTGGCTTATCCAAATTTTGGGTGCTCAAAGGAATGAGAGCCCAAGTGAGGTTTCTCGAGATGCTTGTGGGTTACTGCGACCCTAAGAGTGAAAGATTCAATCTCGATGGGAAACCATTGCGAATTGAAGTAGAGGACATTTCCTTTTGTATTGGTCTATCACGCCAAGGAGAGGTTGCAAACATCAAATCACAGGGAGCAGGGAGTGGAATGAAAATAGAGGAGTACATCGACGCCCATTGTGTAGCATGGAGTCCTAAGGTGGGGAGTCAACTCCCTATCCGGGCAATAAACAATCTTAGTCTGAAGATTATTGTGCTCATATTGACCAGGATCACAGGTTCGACCTCATTGCACGAGGCATCAAGGTCGCTCATGTTCTATGCAATACAATGTATGAGACCCACAGTATATGACTGGTGTACCTCACTACTAGCAAATATGAAGAGCCAGTTGACAAAGTGCAAACAAGTGGGTAAGAGGAATTTTAGGTTTTCCTCTATCCTATGCAATTTCTTTTTCAAGCGGGTTCCAGTTTTGGGACCTAGATTCGAGATTCTTCCTAGAGGACCTCACGATCCCGCCATGGCACGGTGGACCGAGGTAATGAGGCGGCTAGGGGGAGGTAGGGTGTCGACACCCTACAACGAGGATTTCTTCTACTGGTGGCAGCGATAAATCATTGCCCTAGATGACTATCCCTATGCAGGGATAGACTTTCGAGGAGATCCAAACATGCCACTTCCACCAGGGTCCGTCGACAATGACATAGGTATGTCAAATGTTTTTAAATATTTCATTTTTTTGTATTTTTATATAATAGAACAAAAAATATTTTTGGATGGTGCTTAAGTATTAACTGGACACTTTGTGTAATGCAGATGTGGGTCTGCGACGACCGAAAGGGTTTCCTCGCCATCGACGAAGGAACTGGGTAGATGAGGCGATGGGAGGAGAAGCATAGAGAGTTCTACAAAATGTGTAGGGAAACCTGTCGCGTTTGACTCACAGGATTCCCATGGTTCAGGTAGAGGATCTGCTTGAAGCCATGCAACGACAGGTGGTTGGTGTACCCAGAGCATGGGTGTGACTCTTTCAGCGTCTCGCAAACACCGTAGTTTGTTACCATGACACACATCCGATGCCACATAAGTAGATGTCGTAGATATTGTAGTACCGGTTGTATATGTGTATTGAGGGTATTAGCCCCAATTTTGTACTATAAACACCATATTTTTGAAATATATAAAAAGGGATCTTCAACTTTACTTATATTTTACAATGTGTACATTGATGAGATGGTTTTCTTTGCTTTAGTTATGTGAAAAATGCCAATCTAAAATGAAATTAGCATAAGCATCAGATACATGATTAGAATTCCTAGGAATATGATAATATGTAATAAAATCAAATTATCGTTCTAAAAGACGTACCCACAGGAATCGACGGAGTAAAGTAGGATCACACACGCGTGAACTGCCGTTCAACTGACATACTACTAACTGGGAATCCAAGAAAACTTATAGAGAATGGATACCATGTGAGATAGCATCATGCAAAAGTTCTGTAACAATGCTATATTTAGACACATTGTTCATGGATGGCCCTAGGCATATGCCACCTGAAGACACCAGTAGACCCTTGGGTGAGTAAACCACCCAAGCAACAGAAGACAAGTTCCGTGTATGCCGACTGGATCCGTTTGTGAATCCTAGGTAGATCGAAGACTCCAATGATATCTGTCAACCAAGTGAAAACTGGATAAGCAACCCGAAAAAAGAAAGGAAAAAGAGATATACACTAAATTACATTAGTATACAGAGAGTTCCGCTCGAGCCTGGGGCTCAAGCATAATATCTTTTCAAGTAGAGCCCATTTCTGGGATCGACCAACCTATTCCCTTCATAATCTTCTAACTCATAGGCTCCTTTTTCTAGAACACGTCGCACGATATAAGGACCGTGACACATGGGTTTAAACATGCCTACCCCCAGTGGTTCTTTGGCTTGATCATATAAGAGGGCCAAGTCACCCTCAGTGCACAACCAAGGACATAAAGACTTATCATACTGGACCTTGACACATCTTTTGTTCGCCTCGATATCCGTAGATGCGTCTTGATGCTGCTCATCAAGACTCTCTAGGTGTACAAGGCGTCGCTCGATATCGGAAGTGTCAGGTAGGAGCGCGACTGCCAGCTTAAGATAAGGGATTTCTCATTCAATAGATAAAATCAACTCCACACCGTGTACTAACTATAAAGGGGAAAATCTGGTGGCAGTCTTGACCAAGGTTTGGTATGCCCAGAGTGCGGGATATAGCATGATATGCTAGTCAGATTTACTCCGACTGACAGTTTTTTGCAAAATGGTCTAGAGAGAATTGTTGACGGCCTCTACGTGTCCATTTTCCCGGGGGTAATAAAGAGAAGAATGACCATGTCTAAATCCCAACTTGACTGCTAGTTCTTCCATCATTTCGTTCTAAAAGTGACTGCCATGATCAGTGACAATCTCACTCGGGATACCGAACCGGGCGATAATCTGATTGAATATGAAGAAGGCGAAAATCTTCTGATCAGATTTAACCGTAGGCATGGCCTCGATCCAATTAGTAAAGTAGTCGACGACCACGATAATGTGTTGATGCCCCCCAACCAAAGTTGGGTTGCAATCCATGAAGTCTACCCTCCACTTGGTGAAGGGACTGATGGTAATGACCAGGTGAAGAGGGGATGGATGTGAGCGCATTTTTTGAGTGAACACTTGATAGGGGTGACACTTCTTAACCACTTCAATACAATCTTTAAAGAAAGTAGGCCAGAAATAACTGGCTCGCAAATTTTTTTGGGCTGTCGCAAGCTCAAATAGATGACCACCACAAGCCCCACTGTGGCAATCGTTCAGGACAAACTTGGCCTCTTTGTGAGTTAAAAGACGACGCATGATATTGTCTATTCCTCAGCGATACAAAGTGTCACCGACGATAGTATATTTCTTAGCTTGGTATCTTACACGTCGTCGGTCATCCCGTGAGAGGTGCTGAGGGAACTTCAAGGTTTGAAGATAGAGAATGATGTCTCCATACTAGGGGTTGGACAATGAGACAAGAAAAATGTGTTCATCCACAAACAAATTAACATAGATAACATCCTCATCTAATCGTGGAAAATCAGATATTAACTCCACAAAGACTAGGGATTTCTTGGAATTTGCGGAAGTGAAATCAAGATCAAACTCTTGTAAAATGAAAATCCATTTATTATATTTTCCACCTATGATACGCATGGTAAGGACATATTGAAATTGGTTGACATCGACAATCACCGTAGTCTTGCAAAGTAATATGTAATGACACAAATGATGGACTGTGTGGACGACAGCCAAAGCTAGCTTTTCTACGTGAGAATAATTAAGTTCAGGACCGACTAAAGTCCGACTAAGATAGTAGACGACGTGCTCGTGAAGCTCATCGTCCTCCTGAACCAGAACCATACAAATCGTATCCTAAGACGCAACGATATAAAGCAAGTAATATATACTGTAGTCAGGAGGCTTCAACATAGGCGTCGATACTAAGGCTTTATTCAAAGCATCGAAGGACTCCTGCGTTTACTCATCCCAGATAAAAGGGGTGTCCTTCTTCAAGAGATGCATGAAACCCTTAGTGATATTAGTATAATTCACTATAAACCAACGAATAAAGTTATCTTTCCCCTGTAAACCCTGAAGTTGTCTAATCGTGCACAGGGGAGGCAACCAAAGTATTGCCTCAACCTTCAGTGGATCCACCATGATCCCAGTCTCAGAAACTAGAAAACCCAAAAGACGACCAGACTTAACGCAAAAGATGCACTTGTGAGGGTTCAACTGAATTATGTAGTAACAACATATTTCAAAAATAAACCGAAGGTGTATAGAGTGATTCGCTCTCTTGCGAGAGTGAGCATCAAGATCATCAAGGTAAGCTTCGACTATGTGCTTAAGATTGTGAAAAGCGAAAGTCATGGCACGTTGAAAGGTTGCTCCGACGTTTTTAAGGACAAAAGGAATTTCTCGGTATGCAAATGTACCCCATGGACAAATAAATGTTATCTTGTGTTGATCCTCAGGTTTGATTTAGATTTGGCTATATCCTGAAAATCCGTCCATAAAAGAAAATACTTCACTTCCTGCACACTCGTCGAGGATCTGATCGATGAAAGGTGTCGGGAAGTGTCTTTAGGACAGGCCTTTTTCAGGTCACGAAAGTCCATACACACACAGATGGTTCCTTGCTTCTTATCTTCAGGAACGGGGTTGGATACCCATTCAGTCAAGGGAAACGGGTAGATGAAGCCATCATTAAGTAACTTCTCCACCTCTACCTTAATAGTAGGGGCCTTCCCGGAATTTACAACTCTAAGAAGTTGCCGAACAAGTTTAGCATCCGAATAAGTTCTAATCTCATGTTCGACAATACGAGGGTCGATTCCTGGAATCTCTTCATATGATAAGAAAATACGTCTTGATATTCCTTGAAGAGTTTGGTGTAGATCATGATTTCTCCTAACGAACAATCCACACTGATATTTACGTTTTCAACCTTGCCAGGGGTACGAGAGATGTCGATCGTGACTGTAGGAGAAATACTCGCCATGTTTCCTTCGTCATAAATGTCATGCATATCAAGTGGAACTACGGCGTGACCGACTATCTCACTCAAAGTATATCGAAAATCATCTTGTTCGATTCTTTCAAGATCTGGGAGAAAGTAAGAGCGGTGATGCATATCATCCCATGGTTTTTCGGAACCATTCATGGCTTCGATGATAGATTTGTCCGAAGGAAAAGTTCCATCAAGGCAATCATGTGAACAAGACAATGAAGTGGCCCACATGGGCCTAAGAACGAGATCCTCCTCGTCCATCGACGAGGTAACAGGATCGGGACTGGCAGAAGAGTCAAGAACAACTTGATGCACAATCTCCACTACCGATAGTGGCATGGCCATTCCATCATGCAACTTACCTTCACAAGATGAAGTCAGGGTAGGTAGGGTCCACAAATCCCTAAAATAGGAAGTGCAGAAAGGAATGGAACTCCCTGTCGAGATGGGCCTACTGGACATGGTGTAAACGTGGTGATTCAGTGTCGTGAAGTTGAAAGTACCCATAAGGGAAGAATACATTCCGACACCGATATTCTCAGTTGCCGGCTGAGAATTGTTGATCACAGGGATTGACGGGCCCATATATGAATTAGGACTAGAGCACGCAAAGGATAAATGATCGATCATCATGATCTTCCCTTCATGAGGAAAGAAAAGAGTACGAAAGATGAACGATACTACAACGATCATGGTATAAGTCCAATTACGTCCTAGCAACAAGTTATAATCAAGAGGCGCATCAACTACCTCTACTTCCACCTCTACCGTCTTCCCACCTAACTGGACTGAAAAGGTAGGGAGAATACCGTGAGGGTGAAAGGAATGACCGTCAAAATCATTCAACATGTTCGATGACTTGGAAAGAGTTGGAGAACCGAGATCTTTCCAACAGACCAGGGACATCACACACATAGCAACGCCTTCATCAATAACCACACGTTTGATGGTATACTTTGAGTACTCCACATGGATTTGGAAAGCCACATGGTAAGGTAAGGAAAGATTCACATCTGCGACATCAAACTTGATAACTTTTGAGCCACTGGTTTCTAAAGCTCCTAAAGCATAGAGTAAGGCATTCCTCTGTGAGGGACACGTCTGGAGTACCTCCAAATCCGACATCGCACAAGGGGTTTGACCCAGATCCTCAACAATAGAGTAATTCTGGGTGGCTCTAGCATTTGGATTGTGGGTAGAGCACTTGAGTACTCCTTTCAGAATACGAGGCGGTGGCTCTGGTTTCTCAATCTATAAAGTCGTCTCTGGAGGGGGAGGAGGAGGTTCTAGACCAGAAATAGCTTGTGAAAAGCTATAATCTCAAGATCGAGTGGCTACATGAACTTTTTCATTGACCATATTGATACATAAATAGTCGCCATCTTGCAACGACGGGTTTTGACTCCCAACATTTGCATTTCCGGCATTTGAGGAGCTCGAGGCCATGCGCTGATTATGTGGGAATGGATTCATCATCACGACGAGCAGTAGAGATAATATCCTCGCAGCTTCTGCAAGTTTGGGGCATAAATGGGTAAGGTGATCGTCTGTGCAAAGCTTATAGGGAAACTTCACCTTACATATTTCTCGCTTTCCCTCTCCAACATTATCATTCATATTTTCATTATTACTATTGTCCTTGGTTTTATTACCATTTTCCCCACCCTTACGAGTATTACGTCCTTTCTTCTTATTCCCTCCTGGTTGTTGGTTACCATTTGGGTTGGTCGACGATTGCACAGAATGTACATCCACCGACTGAGTGGGGTTGGAAGACACAGACAAAGCAGGCCCTCCTACAGACGGGTTAAGAGACAAATCTTTCATATGGATTGTCACCGAGTCTGCGGAATTTACATTGGCGGAACCTACAATGCCATTGACACGAGGTCCAGGTTTTTGTCTAGGGTCGTAAGTCAACCATGACGCATCTAGAAGAAGGTGGTATAACATCCCAGACTGAGCATATATAAAGTCTAACTACTGGGATCTAAATATTGCCTCTTCCTCAGTGGTAACCCTGAAAGTAGCAACATCCTTCAAGATAGGAGCATGGAAAGACTTAAGGAACCATTCTAAAAGAAAGGCCAGGGGTATAGGGGTCTTAATCAACCTCTTTTGTCTACGCCACTCCTGGATAGGGTCCGAGATATGAGTGGCAGTATCCTGGCGTAAAGTAGACAAAATTTCTAGGCCAACATTGTAACAAATGGGCAACTGGAAGTGGTTGAGGAATGTTGGGTATGTGTTATATTCTTTGCACGAGTAGTAGTG
>ML793621.1:460107-476041 GCA_009831015.1 Picea engelmannii | reverse complement strand
GGATGCCGCTGGCTCCTATATGTATATTGTATTGTAAACAATGAAACAACAAGTGTATCAATATAATATATGCTGGTTTTCCCGGTTTGGGTTTCCAGGTGAAAAATCTCTGTGTAATGTTTGTATTTGCCATTGTATCTTTTTTGTTCTTTTCTTAATATCAGTTTGCAGTAGATATTGTACAAGGTTAGAATTTACAAGGAAAACCAACACCAACTGACTAAAAGTCCCATATGCCTCCCTAGGTAGCTCAATATACCATTTCGCGAAAACTTTGATGAGGGTGCGTTGAAATAATCTTAATCGAATAGATTCGTCATTAAGGGAATTCAATGAGCACCAAAGGTTAAAGGTAGTGACGTGATCACCAGGATCCTCTCCATTCTTACCCTTGAACTTCAGGATGTCCGAAGGAAGCTTGGTGGGGATGGGGGGCCATGTAGGATCATGACTCACTGGGTCGTTCATTAACTTAGACAAGTCTGGTAGATTAAGTGTGGCCAGAAAAGGGAGATGGGGTTGCGACATATGGCCCCAAGCTCCCGGGAAAGACTGTGCGTGAGGAACTGTAAGCCATCCAGGGTTTTGGTAAACACCATGGCCCTGTCCAAGATTATAAGGCCCTCCTCTGGGCTGACCCATAAAAGGTTGGTTGGGCATCATTGCAACAATAATGTTCTGTTGAGGGTTATAGAAATTCTCCCCAGCCGGATTGGATCTGGGTTGGAGGTTTCCCAAAGCATGAAACTGACCTCCTCAGGAATCCAGAGGATAGAGGTGGATTCGTCATGCCAAAAATATTGGTTGGAATTTACACCGAGGAGGTGGGGTTGTAGGACGAAACTTGAGCCGAAGCTTGTCTGCCAGGTTGATTATTCCACCCAGACGTAGGAGGATTGGACCCGGGGTTAAAAGCAGGAAAGCCTCCCATATTAGGATTCGTTTGAGGGATTTGAGATCCACCAAATGAAAATGGAGTGTAAGGAGGTGGGGTTCCCCCAAGCCTAATGCTAGCATTAAGGCCAACAGCTGGGATGGAGTTCGAAAACTGCAAAGTAAAGTTGGGCATACCATAAGAAAAGGGACTAGAAGCCATAGGGATGGATTGAACATTGTAGCTCGGTGAGTGGCCAAGAGACCCAAAAGGGTTTGAGGCGGTATCTTGAGCATTCACTATAGGTCGGGCCATAGTAATGATAGGTGCCTCTGGCACTACAACCATGGAGGTTGCAAGAATCGAAGGGGTGCCATTAACTATAGTAGGTATGGGAGTTAAAGAGCTCCCAGTATTTTGAAGATTAGGTTCAATACTCATCCTTGTAGAATCACAAGTCTGAACAGTGGATGTGTGTGTACCACTCCTAATAACTCTACACCTTTTAGAAGCCAAGGACTCGAAATCCGGTGGTAACTGTAACAAGCGGCGGGAGCGACGGGGAGGCTGGTCCAACTCCACGATGACTTAAAACTCCAAAAATAAAAAATATATCCTAAGGCCAACTAGTAATCAAAGATCACACCAAAATTCAAATGACCAATATGCATACAAACAGGGTAAAGTGGTTGAGTGGCCTCCCTCCCTAAAGAAGGCATCTCTCACCCAAGAGGGGTTTGAGACTCCCTGCTAAAGATCGGAGGTAACAAAATCAGTTATAAGGGCCCTCGTGGGCTTAACAACCAGTTGGTTAGATCCCCCTGGAGAGGTAATCCTCCATAAAGGTTGTGTGTTGTCCGACCCTTATTTGACCCAGGGTACCTGCAGAATAACCCCTGGAAGTAACCTATGATACACCTAAGTCAAGCAAATAATAAACCACTGTATAATTGATGTACATGTGAGGAGTCATAAGTCAGGTCCACCGTATGGGCAGGGTAGAAAATCCTGAAACCTTGAAAGTACTGCCTCTCACAGAGGTAAAGGCACTAGCAATATCCCCAGATACGAATAGATCCCCAGAAATATCTCTGACGCTAGGAATGTATCGGGGGATATCCCTTCAACCAAATTCGTGCGACCTCGTGATTAACTCCGGTGTGAGTGAAGCCTCCTGATCTTACCAATTATACAATGGATTTCTCCACTCCCTGACTCATACACATATGTTGATTTAATTTCCTTGGAGAAGTTTACTCACAAAATCCTATTCCAAGGCACTAAATCCTAGGCTAGTTTGTGCACCCTAGAAAATAAAATCGTGACTAATAAATTTTAAATTATAGCGTTAATTTTAATGGCTGTGATTACTCAAAAAGGTATGGTAGTGAAACTCATGGTGTTATGACTCTACAAGAAAAGTAAATATGAAAATAATGCAAAGTCCTAACTTTAACTTTCAATGAATGATATGCTTCTAAAAACCAATGCAATTTTCAAATTCAACTCTGCAATTCTGAAGTAAAATGCAATCTTTTACTATATGCGCTAAGCTAATGAAAAAAGACTCCAAAAGACAAAAATTCCAAGCAATGAAAAATGCCTTTTTTTTGTATTTTCAATATAACAAAACTGAAAATGCATGGACTAAAAAGCAACTGGATATATAACCCCACTGTGTATAAAAAGAGATAAATCAAGCAGGATATCAAGCAACAAAAACACCCAGCCCAGTGTACAAGGACAATAAAAAATGAAAAGATGGTGAGAAAGACTCCGCTCATAAATTCAACCAAAAGAGGGTTTCCTGTCATCCCACAAGCACTCAACAGGCACTACAGAGAACTAAGAAGACTAAAAAAACATCATATCCCACCCAAGAACCACCAGACCCAGCAAACAAGCAAGGCAAATTGATGTACACGACTGTTCATGCAAATAGAGCGTATATACACATCTTGCAGTGAGACAGCTAATGTATATACACGACTGTCAAGGAAAAAGGCACATATATGATTCAAAACAAGGCCATGCAAGGGAGAAAGTCTAAAAATTCAGACCTAGAGTGAACAAGAACTGTCAAGCAATGATATGAAAAGAACCACAATAGAAACAAGAGAAATCTAAGGATAAAAGTACTCCAAACCCTAAGAAAGAAGATTCATGCCCAGTATGGTCACCAATTATGTTACGAGGAAAATCTCTCTATGGCTAGGGTAAACCACACCAAACGGAAATGATTGCAGAAATCAACTCTATCCCAAACATATGCTATATAAACCAATATGCAAGCGAGATAAGAAAGAGGCCTACCTCGTCCAGATGTTCGATGAAGTCCACCGTTGAGCACTTGACACAAAGATATATACCTGCAACTAGTTCTCAACAAACAAGCAAAGCAAGCATATGGTGATAATGTAAAAGGTTAGAAAATTAGATAGCATAATCCATTAATAAACATAACAAATACGCCCATGGATAATAAATCATATATTTGCAAGATATCAAGTGGACGGGAAAGGAGTATTTCTATTAATAAACGATAAGCAGAAGCGAAAATATTACAGACTTTCGTGTCGACACGGTTCAAAACTGATAAACTAAGTTCCTTCCAGCTGGGCCTCCACCACTTCAATCCTCCACCAAAGACAAGCTCATAGAAGGGAGACAATGGGGTTATCCATCAATAAGGAAGGAGCTTGGGGGGCTGAACACTGTGTTCAGAATCAAAGGACAAAGGGATGTTGACTCAATATGAAGTAATAATTTCTCCAGAGTAAGTTTGCTCTCAAAGTTAAATTCTTATCTTCTTCCATAGCTTGGAATTGGCCCATTTATAGCCTTCAAAATGGAACTAAAGGGCCAAGTCAGAACGTTTCCAGTATATCGAAGGCCAAGGATTAGAGATCTCCTGTCGTGACATGGAAACCCAACATTTAATTTTATTTTTTTGGCACAAATCCCGATGTACACGGGCTGTAGTGGAGCAACCTGCGTATACGCATGCTGTATAATGTGCAAGATGCGTATATGTGGAAAAATATTAATTTTCGTGTCTGGATTTTATCAACAGGGAAGATAAGTCTGCATAGGGAAATGGAATAAGGCCCTCTGTACAAGATTGCATAGGGTGAGGCAAATCTTGCTATAACATATAATTATGGAGAAACAAGGGAATGTTGAAAATAAAACAAACAAAGACATGAAAGGGGATCCATCTATTATTTATTATATGCATTTATTATTTATCCTTATCATAAATAAACTTGTCCTATTATTAACTTAAGTTATTTAACTTTAGTAACTAAAGGTAGTTGAACAACTTGAAAACTACCTTTTGGAGAATAAAATAAGGAAAGGAAGGGCAAGGAGGGTATGAGAAATTAGAGAGAGATACGTCTGATAAGGTTTGCTCTTGTTTCAAGTGAGATTTCTAATGTTCATTCTTTCATTTTTAAAGTTTCATGATAGATAAATCCTCTTGTTGACAACAAACAACATGATTACTATAAAGGTGGAAGATAATAAAGGAACGAGAAGCATAGACTTTTGACATGCTTCAGAAGGTCATTCATTTTTCTTGGCAGTCTGTTTAGTTTGATTAGAATTTCTGAATTCATTTTTAGTTCTGATTAAGGCTATTTTTCCGAGTCAAGACCTTGATGAGCTTGTAGCTTGGATTGATTTGGTTTATTTTAGTCTTGGTCTTTTTCTTTTAGACACTAGTTATATTTGTATGATTCTAAAGACCATCCTAGCCTTCTAAGTCTGATTCTGGTCCAAACCATTGTAGGGGTTTGTAACGAACAACTTGGTTGTAACTCAAAAAAGTTATCAATAAAATGATTTCTGGTTTCTTCTCTTGAGACTTGTGATTTTCTAAATTTCAGATATATATCTTCTTGTATTTATTCATTCAAATTTCTCAAACTTAATCTATAAACACTTTTTATATTTTTAGCAAAACACACAATTTGATAATAACATCGGTCCAAGAACTTATTTCTTGAGTCTTGATTGATAATTTTGAACATGCTATAATCCCAGGGAAGCATTCCCACCTATCACATCTAGCGTAATGAGATTTGAAAATTATTGAGTGAGAAAATTACCATTCCTCTCCTCAACGTTTATTTGGCGACCATACGGAGGGGGGGGGGGTGATCTTTTACTCTCTAGTTCTTTTCTTTGTGTTATGATTTTATTACTTTGATTAATGACTTTTCCTACCCGACAAAAACCTTATTTGAGGTTTCCTGATCAAAGAAGTATTGCATCTTGTCTTTTTTATTTTATTCTTGAAACTTCCCGTACTCGTGAGAAACTCGAACATTCTGGGAATCTATAGCTTGAGATATTGAAATTCAAGACCAAAGAGAATCACTTCAAAGACAAGGTCATAATAGGCATCCTTAGTGAACCATTGTCTTATGTCCACCCAATATCATCTATCAAGATGGCTAAGAGGCCAATCTCCTAAATTCCATCCTTTCTTTGAAATAGGAAGGAAAAATGAAGTTTTAGAGAATCTTCAATCGAGACTTAGAAGATCTTTTTTAGATTATTCTTCTGAAATAACGAACATTTCAATATCTTTTCCTCCCAGGAAACCCACAGTGACTTCATCTGGTGGTTCTGTTAGTACTAGTGGTTCCGCTTCTTCACAAGATTCATATTATTCTCTAATAGGAATCATGTACAGTCACTACAATCCGATTGTATCAACTACAAATCCTGCAAAGGTCATCAAACAATATGGATTATTCAAATTTGAAGAAGATGCAGATCCTACTTCATGGCATTTCTCTTTTCCTTTTGATTTGGATCCCAAAACTACTCCTCTTCCTAAATTTAAGGATGATTTGCCTAAGTTTTGTGGAAATGGCACGATTTCATCCAATGAACATCTTATTGCTTTATCAAATGCATGCCACAATATTGGGGCAAATGGAAATGACACATGCATGCAACTTTAGTTCAACTCATTGGAAGGGAAGGCTGCAATTGACTTCTTTGAATTACCAACTAGGATCTTCTCATCTTGGGTTGAATTGTCATATTGGTTTAATTCTACCTATGGACAACCTCAAAGTTTGGTAGACTTGCTTAGAGACTACAAGAATTTTGTCTATAACAAGGATGAAACTATTAAATCTTTCAATTTGTGTTTCACTAAATTATATAATCATATCCCAAAAATCATCAGACCTCATAGTTAGGCCGGGTTAATGCATTGCTATAATACCTTACCTACTTCCTATTGACATAGGCTTGAGGAAAATAATGTCAATAGTATGGGATCTACATAACAAACATGTTTAGAATTTGAGGAACAATTGGCTAGAACATGTCTTCCTATATAAGATTTTGTTAAACAAAATGACATGTCAACTGTATTAGAGTTGGTACATGATAAGAGCAATCGAATGATTGATTTCGAGAGAAAAGGGGTGACTTCTACCTTTGCTCCTATTGATACATATTCCTAGGTTGATTTTAGGCATCAACCTAATAATAATCAATCAAATACTTTCAGCCTAAGGCGATCCATTCAAGAACCTGGTGTAATTTTTGTGAAGAGAGTCACGATGAGAATACCTATGAGGTCAAAAAGAGTGCAAGACTAAATCTTTGACAAAAGAGATAATACAACTATTGTTTCCTTAAATTGGGCTCCAAAAGAGGATGTTATGATGGTTGACATAATAAATAAATCTTATGCAAACAAAGGCAAGGGTGGTCCTCCCAAGTCTACTTTTTTCCCAAGCTCATCCTCTCAACAAACAAACCCTCATGTTACAAAGGGTGCATGAAGTCAAGATGTTTCTACCTCTTCTTCTTCATCTAAGTACAATATTCCAAAACAACTTGCTACAATAAAAACATATGCATCTTTATTGGATATGGTCACTGTCCTTGAACAACAAAGGCATCTGAAAGAATTCATGGAAGGTAAGACTTCCACTATTGCTATTTTATTTTAAGAATAGAATGAAGAAGGAATGTACATAAATAAAGTAGGTGTATATAATCCTAGGAGTTATGTTAAAAATCCTCCCTTCTATGCATCTGTAAAGATAATAGATAAGATTGCTAATTGCTACCTAATTGTTGGTTGATCAAGTCCTAATATCATGTCTAAGATCATAATGGAAGAGTTGGGTCTTTCATGTACAAAATAAAATTCAAAGAACATGATGTATTATAATAGTTATCAACAAGCTACTATAGGAGAAATCAAGGATGTGACCTTAGTTATGTGTGCTCACCCAAAAATAAGAACCACTTGCAATATTCAAGTGATAGACATGCCAGTCAATAACTATTCCATCATTTTGGGAAGAGACTGACAAGTTTTGATTGGTGGATATATTTTATTGGATGGGACACACATGTCCCTTCCCAAGAATGGAAAGAACATCATTCTTCTTAGGGAAGGATAAATCTCGCCTTATATAGAAAGTCTTCCAAAATCTCATGTAAATTATATTGAGGAAGACATGGGTGTATACTCTATTTTTCTAGAAGAAGATAATAATTCTATCACACCCCCTCCAGATCTTGAAGATGGAATGTGGCACACGCATTTTTATGGTGCATTTTCAAGTGAGGGAAATGGAGTAGACATAGTATTGTACTCTCTTGTTGGAAAGATTCACAAGTTTTCTTATAGACTGGAATTTTCTTGCACTAACAATGTCATAGAGTTTGAAGCCTTGATCCTTGGTATTGAAAATGATTTCAATCTTGGCTGTTATCATCTTACTATTTTTGGGGATTCAAAACTTGTTGTAAATCTAGTTAGAAGAATTTATACCCCCTCAAACAAGTTGCTTAAAAGGTATACACAAGAAATATGGTAATCGATTTCAAATATTTTATCTCTGAACATCACTCATATCAGGAGAGACTTGAATTTATTGTTGATAACACTACTACATATGATGTTGAAGTCTGACAAGGTGTTCCAACGTTACAAACAAAATCCACCTTACCGTCGGACGTTACTCGCTAATTCTCAAAATTTCATTATATTTTTTTCTTGGTCCCCCAACGTTCATCAAACATACGTCACATTTTGTTAGCTGTCAGAATTTTGACTCTTATTCGACGGTTTTCAAGACCGTCAATTTTGCAATGTTGACATCACCATCATGACCCACCATTGTGGAACCTACGTGACACTTCCATGTTAGAAAATTTTTCATCTCATGGGTGCATTTGGCACCTAATTGGGCCTTTATTATGCCAGCTTGGGGGCTAAAAATGTCAGTCGCGAGGTTATTACGCTCACGTTGTCGCGATCGAGATGTCAATTATGCCATCTAGGGGGGATAAAAATGTCCGATGTGAGATTGTTATGCCCACTGTCTCTCGAGACATAAATTGAAGGTGAATGGAAAATATATATGATTGGAAAGTACAAGGATTAATGGATGAACATAGTGTAGATTAAAATATGGCATGATGTGGGTAGGGTGGACAATACCTGACCCATATCAGTTGTGCCTCCAAATAGGCTATGCGATAATTTCAAGTCATATGTTAGTTAATGTGACCAGTGAAGTCAAATGATGGCTGGTCCTAATAGGTATTGCCATGTCCCAGATTTACCCCTTTGTATAACAAAGGGACACTAGTCCATGAAATTACAAGTAATCTGTTGATTGGTTAATTCTGTATAATTTGAGTGCCCCAGGGGTTGTTAAAGATGTTGAATCCATTTATGCATTCATAAATTCAAGTTAAACAACATAAAATTGTAATTTTTCCCAGATTTAGATCACCAGATTCAGGTGAAAGATGCCAATTAAACATAGAACGTTTAGACTACTCCACCATGGGGGAAACTTGGGAAGGATTCATGTGGCCGACTTAGAGATCACAATATTGCACCCGTATGCGAATGGTGCCACTAGTCAAGAAGAATCACACCACATTAACGTCGACAATCCATGAGGCCCCAAGATAGAGAAAGGGGGAGTCTCCAACAACAGTGGGGGGACCAAAGGAAATGGAACACATCTTGAGGGGAGGAATTGATGATTCCAACACTTTCCAGGGAATGTGACAGTATAAGGAGACGAGAGACAAAGTAGTTTTCTAGAAGGAATATGTTCAGTTTGGTTGGGTCAAATGAGCATTGAAGGTGTTTGACCCAGGTATTTGATACCGCAACAGTTTCTTAGCAATAAGACCATAACTAATTGTAAAAATATACCTGTTTTGTGTCAATCTTATCCATCCCCACCATAATCCTCTGTCTCAAGCTTATCCCCAATACATCCCTGCTCTTTGTCTGCATAATGGTGCACCCTCCATATCCATACCACATTCTATATCTTCCATTAGACCCTTTGTTGCACTACCAATTTTGGAACCCATTTAGACTGTAAGTTGCTTCAATACCACCCCATAGTGTGAAGCTGGTGACTCGATAAAACACCCTTCTGAGTATCTATTCCAACGGACGACTAGCTACAACAAGGTGATGTGTGCCTCAAGTACTAAGCATATCCTTAGAACTGTAACAACTAGCTCGAGGACTCGTGAATACATGTAAGGTTATTTATGATCCACTTATGTAAGTGACCTATGGGTCAAGGTGGTCCCCATGGGGAACATAATATATAAGGTTGTAATAACTGGCTCAAGGACCTGTAAATACATGTAAAATTAGTTATGATTTGCTTATGTAAGTGACCTATGGGTGAAGGTGGTCCCCATGGGGAACATAATACAAAAGGTTGTAAGTAGAGAGATAGAAAATGAGAGGCTTATTAGAGATTCCTCAAGAGGAATCTTTAGAGAATAGAAAGTTGTAGAATCTGTATTACAATTTGCCCAATTTTGTAATGGAGATTGTATACGTGATGTATGTCATGTAAAGATCCTTCTATATTTATGATGAATTAATGGAAGATCATTAATGTTTTTGACTCATACTTGTCTTAAATGTGATGCTTGTTTTAATATTTAGTGATTATATGCAATCTTTAAGTGATGTTTAATGCATCTTTATCATAATGTCTGAATCTACCTATAAGAAATTATATTTTAGGTTTTTTTTACGAGACAAAAATCATTGTATTGATATTTCTAGTGGAAATGAAATACACTTTGACGAGATCCCTTCTACCTTTAACGTTAACAACCATTTCCTTTATAGTCTTTCTCTATCAAATAAGACTATAGCCTATCCTTATGACTTTGACTCTTACAATCATTCTTATACAAATCACTCTTTAAACAAATAGTTCCACAACTTCATATTGATGCTAAGACAAAACCATGAGACAAACTCTCTCTAAATTTACATAAACAAAAATTAAAACAAGACCAAAAATCCATTCATAAAAAAAGATGTAAGAGTATCAAATCTGTAGGAGTATGGTCCTTAATCTCATGAATAAGAAAAAAAAGTTCCTCCAAAATAAGTGCTTCCTTTGATAATCGATCAACTTTGTGGTGGACTTCTTAGTAGACACGAGCAAATGACACCTCTTCAAAAAATAATTTATTTTCCATAATCCTATTGAAAATAGGCCCTAGCTCCAAGTTAGAAATGTTACTTTTACCATTTCCCCAATCCATTAACCTTAAGTAGGATCCAAAGAGCATAGAGTTCTGCTCTATTATTTGTGCCCAAACATGCCCATTGTTGTATTATACCTTAGATGTGAGTTGTGCAAGTTGATAGGGATGTGGTTTATCATACCAGACATATTCATGTTGTTTATTTTGCAATTGCAAGTTTAAAAATGGCGGTTGTGCAAAAGAGGCAAAGTTTTCCTTGTAATTTGTAAGGTCTAAATTGTACTAAGTGACAAAATGAAAATGCACGCCCAAGCTTCCCTGTAGCTCCAAAATTTGTTTTATAAATTTTAAGATGGCACTACATAAATGATAAATTCACCTATGAATCTAAATTTCAATTGAAGAAGAGGAGAGGTTGCTTTCATGCACCTAGAATTGAGATTTTATGTAAATTTGAAGGGAAAACTGCCTCAGCCTCAAACACACGCCATAGTCTCAATTTTGAGCCAAATTTAGTGGTTCAACTTGCATGCGCTATAGTTTGTGCTTTTACACTCGTCTATAACATTATATTGGAAATTTCAGACATAAACCTTCATGATGTGCATAAAGGATAAAAATTGCATTCTAAAACCAAAGGGCCAAATTCTTAAAGTTGGTTATATGAAAGTGCAAGGTCTAAACTGTAAACTCCAAAAAGGATGATTTCTATGCACAAAGATTCACAACATTTTGATGAATCAGAGGATGGTGGGTTATGAGAGAACCCAAGGTCAGTTTTTCAATATGAGTCATAAAAGACTCTTCTGTGCAAAAATAGGCAAGATATGCCTAGTAAAACCCTCAAAATGCACAACTTGTTTGTAAAAAGTAACCCAAGGTTGTATTATACCTTAGATTTGAATTGTGCAAGTTGTTGGGGGTGTGGTTTATCATAGTAGACTTGTTCACGTTGTTCATTTTTCAATTGCAAGTTTAAAGAGGGTGGATGTGCAAAAGAGGCAAAATTTTCCTTGTAATTTGCAAGGTTTAAACTGTCCTAAGTGACAAAATTAAAATGCACACCCAAATTTTCCTGTAGCTCCAAAAATAGTTTTGTAAGTTTTAATATGGAATTACATAAATGGTAAATTTACCTATGCATCTAAAGTTCAATTGAAGAACATGGGAGGTTTCTTTCATGTACTTTGAATTGGGATTTCATGTAAATTTGAAGGGAAAACTGCCTCAGCCTCAAATGCATGCTAGAGTCTCAATTTTGAGCCAAATTTAGTGGTTCAACTTGCATAAGTTGTAGTTTGTGAGTTTACACCCATATATGAGCTTATATTGGCATTTTCAAACATAAACCTACCTGGTGTGCATAAAGGCTAAAAATTGCATTGTAAAACCAAAGGGCCAAATTGTTAAAGTTGGTTGTATTAAATTGCACGCCCAAAGTTGGTTGAGGCTCCATAATTTAGGATTTAAGTTGAAATTGATGATTACAATATCTATAACTTGTTTGTACAATTAGTAGTGCATTTACACTCCAAAAAGGATGATTTATGTGCCTAAAGATTCACGACATTTTGATGAATCAGAGGATGGTGGGTTAGGAGAGAAACCAAGGTCAATTTTACATTAAGAGTCATAAAAGACTATTTTGCGCCAAAATAGGCAAGAGATGCATAGTAAAACCCTCAAAATGCACAAACTATTTGTAAAAAGTAACCCAATGTTTTATTATGCCTTCGATTTGAGCTGTGCAAGTTGTTGGGGATATGGTTTATCATAGCAGACTTGTTCATGTTGTTTATTTTGTAATTGCAAGTTTAAAGAGGGTGGTTGTGCAAAAGAGGCAAAGTTTGCCTTGTAATTTGCAAGGTCTAAACTGTATTAATTGAGAAAATGAAAATGCACGCCCAAGCTTCCGTCTAGCTTCGAAATTTGTTTTATAAGTCTTAAGATGGAGTTATATAAATGGTAAATTTACCTATGCATCTAAAGTTCAATTGAAGAACACAAGAGGCTGCTTTCATGCACCTAGAATTCATATTTCATGTAAATTTGAAGGGAAAATTGCCTCTGCCTTAAATGCACGTTCTATTCTCAATTTTGAACCAAATTTGGTTGTTCAACTTGCATAAGATATAGTTTGTGATTTTACACTTGTCTATAAACTTATATTGGCATTTTCAGACACAAACCTACATGGTGTGCATAAAGACTAAAAATTGCATTGTAAAACCAAAGGGCCAAATTGTTAAAGTTGGCTATATTAAACTGCACGCCCAAAGTTAATTGAGGCTCCATAATTTAGGATTTAAGTTGTAAATTGATGATTACAATATCTGTAACTTGTTTGTACAATTAGTAGTGCATTTACAGTCCAAAAAGAATGATTTATGTGCCCAAATATTCATGACATTTTGATGAATTAGAGGATGGTGGGTTAGGAGAGAAATGAAAGCCAAATTTGCATTAAGAGTCATAAAAGACTCTTCTGTGCGGAAATAGGCAACATATGCATAGTAAAACCCTCGAAATGCACAAATTGTTTGTAAAAAGTAACCCAATGTTTTATTATACCTTAGATTTGAGTTGTGCAAGTTGATGGAGATGTGGTTTATCATAGTAGACCTGTTCATGTTGTTTATTTTGCAATTGCAAGTTTAAAGAGGGTGGTTGTGCAAAAGAGACAAAGTTTTCCTTGTAATTTGTGAGGTCTAAACTGTGCTAAGTGACAAAATGAAAATGCACGCCCAAGCTTCCTTGTAGCTCCAAAATTATAAGTTTTAAGATGGAGTTACATAAATGGTAATTTTACCTATGCATCTAAAGTTCAATTGAAGAACATGAGAGGTTGCTTTCATGCACCTAGAATTGGTATTTCATGTAAATTTGAAGGGAAAATTGCCTCAGCCTCAAATGCATGCCCTAGTCTCAATTTTGAGCCAAATTTGGTGGTTCAACTTGCATAAGCTATAGTTTGTGATTTTACACTTGTTTATAAACTTATATTGGCATTTTCAGACACAAGCCTACTTGGTGTGCATAAAGGCTAAAAATTGCATTGTAAAACCAAAGGGCCAAATTGTTAAAGTTGGCTATATTAAACAACACGCCCAAAGTTGGCTGAGGCTCCATAATTTAGGATTTAAATTTTAAATTGATGATTACAATATCTATAACTTTTTTTGTACAATTAGTAGTGCATTTACACTACAAAAAGGATGATTTATGTGCCCAAAGATTCACGATATTTTGATGAATCAGAGGATGGTGGGTTAGGAGAGAAATGAAGGACAATTTTTCATTAAGAGTAATAAAAGACTCTTCTGTGCAAAAATAGACAACAAATGCATAGTAAAACCCTCGAAATGCACAAATTGTTTGTAAAAAGTAACCCAATGTTTTATTATACCTTAGATTTGAGTTGTGCAAGTTATTGGAGACGTGGTTTATCACAGTAGACATGTTCATGCTGTTTATTTTGCAATTGCAAGTTTAAAGAGGGTGGCTGTGCAAAAGAGGCAAAGTTTGCCTTGTAATTTGCAAGGTCTAAATTGTACTAAGTGACAAAATGAAAATGCACGCCCAACCTTCCTTGTAGCTCCAAAATTTGTTTTATAAGTTTTAAGATGGAGTTACATAAATAGTAAATTTACTTATGCATCTAAAGTTCAATTGAAGAACATGAGAGGTTGCTTTCATGCACCTAGAATTGGGATTTCATGTAAATTTGAGGGAAAATTGGCTCAACCTCAAATGCATGCCCTAGTCTCAATTTTGAGCTAAATTTGGTGGTTCAACTTGCATAATATATAGTTTATGATTTTACCCTTGTCTATAAACTTATATTAGCATTTTCAGACACAAACCTACCTGGTGTGCATAAAAGCTAAAAAATGCATTGTAAAACCAAAGGGCCAAATTGTTAAAGTTGGCTATATTAAACTGCACGCCCAAAGTTGGTTGAGGCTCCATAATTTAGGATTTAAGTTGTAAATTGATTATTACAATATCTATAACTTGTTTGTACAATTAGTAGTGCATTTACACTCCAAAAAGGATGATTTATGTGTCCAAATATTCACGACATTTTGATGAATCAAAGGATAGTGGGTTAAGAGAGAAATGAAGGACAATTTTGCATTAAGAGTCATAAAAGACTCTTTTGTGCAAAAATAGGCAACATATGCAATGTAAAACCCGCGAAATGCACAAATTGTTTGTAAAAAGTAACCCAATGTTTTATTATACCTTAGATTTGAGTTGTGCAAGTTGTTGGAGATGTGGTTTATCATAGTAGACCTGTTCATGTTGTTTATTTTGCAATTGCAAGTTTAAAGAGGGTGGTTGTGCAAAAGAGACAAAGTTTTCCTTGTAATGTACAAGGTCTAAACTATACGAAGGACAAAATGAAAATGCATTCCCAAGCTTCCTTGTAGCTCCAAAATTTGTTTTATAAGTTTTAAGATGGAGTTGCATAAATGGTAAATTCACCTATGCATCTAAAATTCAATTGAAGAACATGAGAGGTTTCTTTCATGCACCTAGAATTGGGATTTCATGTGAATTTGGGATTTCATGTAAAGTTGAATGCAAATTGACCTTAGAGGAAAATGCACACCCTAGTGCCAATTTTGACCCACTTTATTTCGCATCCAACAAGGCTCTACGAATAACTTTAGTCACTATTAAAAATAGAAGGGGATAGAGGTCGGGATACCCTTGTATGAAGCCCTCTGAAGCCTTAAAAAAGTTAAAGTAGACCCATTTATTAAGATAGAGAAATAAACCAAGGATACACAGTTCATAGCCTAGTTCACAAAAGGAAGATAAAACCCAAACTGAATTAGCATCAATCTCAAATAAAACCAGCTAACCCTATCATATGCCTTAGATAAATAAAATTTAACCACCAATACCTTGATATTCCTAGTGTTAATGGAATGTAGACCCTCTTGCACCATCCGACCCAATGGCCTCATAAATATGTCTACCATAAAATAAACCCAAAATGCTCACTAGAAATAGACTTGGAGAGAAGTCCTTTAACCCATCTAGCAATAATATTTTTAATAATTTTATATATGTGGTCATATAGGAAATAGGCCTCTACTCCTAAAAACAAGTAGGGTTATTGGAATTAGGGATCAAAGCAATATTTATTCTTTCAAAACACATAAGTCATAACTTATCAAACTATTTGATGATCAAACCATATATATATATATCATTTATCTTATGCGATAACCAATTGAATTCTTGTTACTACCTTTAAAATTTGACAACAACACCATTTCATTAGTGTCACATGTGCATCACTGACAATAATTAACAAGAAGAAATGACAATGGAAAATATCTTTAGAAATACATGGAAAAATTTCTACACACTAATATACAACATGGTATACCACCTACATGTTGAAAGAAGTAAAAAAGATAGTACAAGTAAAGTATTAAGAACATTTTCTTTTTCTACATAAATTTACATGACTTCAATTGAAAATTCATGGCTTTCCCAAGAGTAGTT
>ML793621.1:411473-446222 GCA_009831015.1 Picea engelmannii | reverse complement strand
TATATATATATATATATATATATATATATATATATATATAACCCATCAAAAAGTTATATTAGAAATTACAAAGTATGCTTATTATTATTTTTTGACTTATTTTCTATTATTTTGAGCACTATGATTTCTTTGAGGAGAATCTTTTATGAAAATTATTCATACAAATGAAGTAAGTTAAATCACTCACAATTGATATATGAGAGAGTGTGTGAGATTGTGAGTAAGTTAAATCACTCACAATTGATATATGCGAGAATGTGTGAGAGTGTGAGAGGGAGAAAGAGGAAGACAAAGAGGGGGGTAGAGAGTGTTTGTGAGAGTTTGAGAGGGAGAGAGAGAGAGGTTGATCGATCAATCAATCAATCAATCAATCAAGAGAGAGAGAGAGAGAGAGAGAGAGAGAGAGAGAGAGAGAGAGAGAGAAAGCTAAATTACTCACAATTTATATTATATGAGCGAATGTGTGAGATATTGAGAGGGAGAGAGAGGAAAACAAAGAGGGGGGTAGAGAGGGTGGGTAGAGAGAGAGAGGGCGACAGAGAGGGGGGGTATAGAGAGAGGAATAAAAAGAGGGGGGTAGAGAGTGTGTGTGTGAGAGTGTAGTTTAGACAAGTTTCTTTAGTAGAGGTAGTAACCATTCTTGAAAGAGGGGAAATAGGAGAAACATGGGCAGAGAGCCTAATGCATTTTGGAAAAGAGGTAGAAATAAAAGGATGATATTTTCCATCCACTTTGATGCAAATTATAAGGAATTTAACCAGTTGGTACAAACTGGTTACTTAAACCTTGTGGGTCACCCATCCTTCCAGACCCTTCAACTACCATTCAAAACCCCTCTTCAGCCTCATCTGAGTATTGTAGATATCCTAGATCATCCCCATATGCAACCTCAACCCCCAATCAATGATGTTTGGAACAATGTACTTGTTAACTCTCTTTTTGTTGTTGGTCAATTTTCTACCATGTCACTACCACTTCCTCCCCCGTCTCCTTTACTACCAGGTCAACCTATTTCTTCAGTCGTTTCACATGTACATTCTCCCCAACTCCCAAAGAATTACAAAGCCTTATCTATTGATCTAGATCCAAGTAAAGGAAAGCAACTTTCCATTTGTGTCAGTTTAGACTCATCAGAAAAATTTGCCTACATCATCGAGTCCCTACCTCTCAAACTTGAAGATGATGTGAGGAAAATCACATTTGATGACATGCACGTAGAGATATCAAAGGGTGAAGAGAAAAAAATTGTTGATACAGATTTAATCAAGCATACGACAACATTTTCAAAGGGAAGCATATAGAGAGAGTCTTCTTCAAACATGAATTATCATTTTTGACTCTATTTTATTCTCCACAATGGCATTAGTTTGACATTGGGACACATTGTTTTTGGAAAAATGACATTCTTATTATTTTTGAGAAACTTATGTCATGTTTTTAAAAGTTTTTGGGAGTTACAAGTGTTTATTATTACGGGGCATGATTATTACATTTGTCATTGATATATGTATTTTCATGATGATCTGTGCATGATGTGTGGATATAATTATGGAAAAACAAGGGAATGTTGAAAATAAAACAAACAAAGACATGAAAGGGGCCCCACCTATTAATTATTATATGTATTTATTATTTATCCTTATCATAAATAAACTTGTCCTATTATTAACTAAAGTTAATTAGCTTTAGTAACTAAAGGTAGTTGAACTACTTGAAAAATATCTTTTGGAGAATAAAAGAAGGAAAGGAAGGACAAGGAGGGCATGCTAAATTATACAAAGATACTTTTGATAAGGTTTTCTCTTGTTTCAAGTGAGATTTCTGAATTCATTCTTTCATTTTTTGAGTTTCAGGAGAGTAGAGTCCTCTTGTTGACAACAAGATTACTCTAAGTGGAAAAGAAGAAAGGACTAGGAAGCATAGACTTTTGACATGCTTCAGAAGGTCATTCATTTATCTTGGGAGTCTGTTTAGTTTTATTAGAATTTATGAATTTATTTTTAGTTCTAATTAAGGCTATTTGCAGAGTCAAGATATTGATGAGCTTGTAGCTTGGATTGATTTGGTTTATTTTAGTCTTGGTATTTTTCTTTCAAACACTAGTTGTCTTTTTATGATTCTAAATACCACCCTAGACTTCTAAGTCTGATTCTGGTCCAAACCCTCACAGGGTTTTGTAAAGAAGAACTTAGTTCTAACTCAGAAAAGTTATCAATAAAATGATTTATGGTTTCTTCTCAATTTGAGACTTGTGGTTTGCTGATTTTTAGATGTATATCTTCTTGTATTTCTTCATTCAAATTTCATAAACTTCATCTATAAATACTTTTTATATTTCTAATTTTTATTTTCAGAAAAACACACAATTTGATAATAACATCATTCCAAGAACTTATTTATTGAGTGTTGATTGATAATTTTGAACATACTATAAGTCCATAATAACATTCTTACCTATCTCATCTAGCCTAATGAGATTAAAAAATTCTTGAGTGAGGATATTACCATTCCTCACCTCAACATCCTCAAGGAGCAATAATATATTTTTGGAAACTAGAATGACCAATACATGATATGGACAACTCTGCGTCAAGAGAGAAACCAATCAGTGCTTGAGTACACCAACATCTTCCATACCTTGCGCACAAAGCTGGGTATTAAATACTCTAAGCATAATGTAGCTCTAAAGTAACACAATGTACTACATAGGTACATACAAACATATATGGAGTTCCTAGAAATCTCCTCACTAGGAGCCTCTTACCAATATGCTGTCAAGATTGAGCAAAAGTTCAAGCAAAAATATAAACGAGATTTTAGTTATGCAAACCCATCGCAACAAAAGTAAGGTAAAGGTGGACCTAACTCCCAGAACAAAGGACTGAGCAAGGATGGCTAGCCCTAGGACAACCAATCCAAGACACAAGCAAATGAGGGTAATAGGAAGTTGAAGAAGGACACTGGAAAGTGGTGTGAGTTCCATAAAAGACTTTAGCACAACACCGATGAATGTCACTCCAAACAATCATTGTTGGATGAGATGAAATCCTTAGAGTCATATTTCGAGTCATACTCTGATTCAAAACCAAATAGGGAAAAACATATCATTGATGCACAACCTAGTGTCACTTTCACTATCACAAAGGTCCAGTCAGAGGAACTAGAGGATCCTGAAGAAAGGGAGTGCCTCTTCCACTCATAGATGTGGAGGAAGGGGACCCCACTCAATTTCATTATTGACAGTGGTATCTAGAAGAACCTATTCTCATCACAGGTCGACGATAGGTTGAACCTAACAATGATGCTGCATCCTCAACCATAGACTATTGTTTGGATCAGCCAGGGATGAGACATTCGTGTCAGCCAACAATGTCGCCTGCACTGCAACATCAAGCCCTTCAGAGACAAGGTATTGTGTGATATTTCCCCACTTGAATTTTATGATGTTCTTTTAAGACAAACATATATGTGGAAGTGTCATGTTGTTTACGAATCTAGGCCCCATTTTTTCATTATTACTTTGAAAGGTCAACTCTACAGGGTACCAGAGGCAGTCTCAACTACTATGGTCTCTTTGATCTACGTGAAGTAGTGAAAAAAGGAGATCTCTCATATCGGGATATTTGTCCACTTTATGGTCTGGTTAAAAGGTGAATGTAATATCACTGCAACCACCAAAACCTTTGCATGAGTTCCCTATACACAATAGAAGAAGGCGTACAAGATAGTAGAATGACACAAAGACATCTTTGCCTCACCTACTGGGGTGCCTTTGCACTGTCGGGCAAAGAAATCAATTGACCTGACACCCGGTGCTCCTCTGCATAATGGCGCTGTATATACACCCTCTATTATGGATAATGAAGAAATCAAACATCAGATCCAAAAGATAACTGAAGGGACACATTAGACCAAGCTCCTCAACTTGGGAGAGAATTTTTCTGGTTCAAAAGAAGGATATGACATGACGACTTTGTATTGATTATAGATCCCTGAACAAGATCACAATGAAGAATCAATACCTAATCCCATGGATTGATGATCTTCTAGATCAACTGAAGGTTGCCAATTTTTTTAGTAAGATCTATTTGAAATTAGGCTACCACTAGGTACCGATTGATAAAACTGATGTATGGAAGATAATATTCAAGTCTAAAGAAGGTCTCTTTGAGTGGTTGGTCGTGCCTTTTGTCTTGACTAATGCCCCGACCACATTTATGCAGATTATGGATGATATATTGCAACCATTCACAAACTCCTTTGTGGTCATGTATCTGGATGACATCCTCATCTTTAGAAAAACCTGGGAGGAAAATTTGAAGCACATTCAACAGGTCTTGGGCACCCTGCGACAATACAAATTATATTCCAATTTGGAAAAGTGTTCCTTTGACATGAAAATAATTCAATATTTTGGATACATCATGGATGAGCAGGGTGTGCATATGGATCTAGCCAAGATGCAATTCATTCACAATTGGTCGGCCCTGAAGACACCAACCAAGCTCCACAACTTCTTGGGCCTTACCAACTTCTACTGCAGGTTTGTTTCGGGGTTCTCTCATATCACTTAGGCCCTAAGATAGGTTACCAAGGGTGGATCTAAGGAAAATTTTGTTTGTGCTGCATCATAATAGAAAGCATTCAAGGATTTGAAATTCTGCCTCTGCTAAGCACTGATCCTTATTCTTCTTGACCCGCAACAACCATTTGAGATTGATACAGATGCTCCAAATTACGCTATCGGTGTAGCCCTCACTCAACATGGGCATGTGATAGCCTATCATAGTGAAACACTATCTGATTTTGTTCACAGATACCCCACCCTTGATAAAGATATGTACTCCATTATGCAGGTATGCTGACAGTGGAAGCATTACATTCTAGGAAAGGAAACGATAATCCACATTGATCATAGGCCTCTACAATTCATGTAGACACAATGAAAACTACATAAGGACCACCATTAGCAGTGGTCCACGTACCATCAACAATTCCACTTGAACTTCAAGTATAATAAGGGTAGCACCAAACATGTTGCAAACTGACTCAGTCAACCCCTGGTTGTGGCGCTAACCATAGTTCTTAACTCCTTTGGACACGAGACCTTTGGGTGACCACAATTATACAACAATGACTTTGAATTTGTTGCTACCTATCAGACATTGAGCACAAACATACCAATTCCAAACTTTCATCTCCAGGATGGATTGTTATGCCACCTAAGTCATCTCTATGTTCTTTCAAGCGAGTCTGGAAAGTTGATTTGGAAGATCATTATAGTTGGTCGACATGACACTTTGGCATGGAAAAAACAATGGCATTATTGAAAAATCATTTTTATTGGCTGAAGATTCAACAAGATGTCAACAAGTATATAATATCCTTCACTTCCTATGCCATTTCCAAAACCGCCATTAAAAACTAGGGGCTATACACCCCTCTTCCTACTCCTAAGATACCTTGGGTGTCCATCTCAATGGATTACATGTCCAATATACCTTCAACCAAACATGGTAATGACCATGTCATCGTGATCATTGATCTATTCTCTAAGATGGAAGTTTTGAAACCTTGGAAGAAGAGTGTCACAGTCAAGGCCACTTCTAAGATCTTCTTTGAGAGTTTCTGGGTTCATTTTGGGATCCCACAGACCATTATATCATATCAATACAATAGCTTCCTATGTACTTTATAGTCCAACATGTGGTCGATGATGGACACCAAGTTGACCAAATTGACTGCCTTCCACCCATAGACTTATGGACAAACATAGGTAGTCAACATGATGATTGTTCACATCTTGAGGATATAAAATTCCAAACATCCATGCATATGGGATGAGAGCCTTCCTTATGTTCAACATAGCTACAACATATCCCTCCACAACTCTATTGATCACAACCATTTTTAAGTGTGCTTGGGGTTCCAACTATTGGTCCCCATTGAGGTAGATCTGCCCATTGCAGCTGCATAAGAAGAATCCTCCCATGCTCAGATCAAGGTTGATCGAGCATCCAAGTTTTTTGAACAGATTCAACACATCCAACAAAAAATTCACGATATTTTGCAAAAAGCCAATGCCAAGTACAAGCAACACCACTGTCAACACTAGGTACCACACAAGTTTCAGGTGGGAGATAAGGTATGGTTGCATTTACAGAAAGCATGCCTCATAGGACCCCACTAGAAGATTTTCCCACTTCGATACGATCCTTACACCATCACTAAGGCCATCTATTAGAATGATTTTGAATTAAGTATTCCCCCTTTCCTAGGCTTGTACCCCGTATTTAATGTGAAACTGCTTCGACCATATTTTCCACCTATCTTGGAAACTTCAGACGTGGCCGAGCACTTGGCCTTTAAAAAACTCAATCCTGAATACATTGAGCAAGAGATAGTTGATAAGATCATGGACACCAATACAAAATGGCACTTTCCAGCAGAACATCCAAATCTATCGGGTCGTTAAGGGAGGGCATCTTCTTCACCAGGGCAAGTGGCTCACTATGTGTCAGATTCAACAGAATATTACCCATCTAGTGGAGGAACTTGACGCAATGGGGACCATTTCTTCCTTAGGGGGGATGATTTATCCAGGTGGATACTGGTGGCCATCCACCTGTTCCACTAATTCCGAATGGTTCCACGTCTTGGCAGTCTTTCTACAGTTTTCAAGTCCCAAACTTTTGGGGCCATTTTGATGCCCTAGACGACATTTTCTTGGTGCGATAACACCCAATATGTAGCTGAAGGAAAATGCTAGGTCATTTGGAATGTGTAATTCTTGGCTAGACCTTCCCGATGAGATACTGAGCACCCCAAAAATAGATCGTATGCAAAATTTGCACCCTCAAAAAATTGACGTATCAACTAACCACATCGGGGCACACACACTTTTTGGAATTTCATCTTTTAGGGTTAGAGTTTTGGATGTTTAGGGTTGTTTCGTTGATTCTTTATGTTAAAATCCCTTTTTGGCCTCTTTGTAATGAACTTCTTGCGATGAGTGTATCCAACACATCTTTTTCTTTAGGGATAAGCTACCACCATTCTAGCTAATTTGCGTGCTTTGCAGTTTACAGTCTTTTGTATTCCATTCATTAATAGAATTTGAGTTTAATTGTATTATTGTGTGTCTTGCAATATATTTGTGTGTTTCCTTGTTATATTTCTTCCTTCATTTCGTTCTCATCATAATTCAGATCAAAACTTAATATCTAGGCAATCATTTCAAGCATGCAATAATTAGATAAGTTTGTGGATTGTTAGAAATATTTAGGCATGTTCACATTCATGGTCATTTTCCATTTTACTATTGCATGTAATAAATTAATAATTTCATTGTATAGGACATATATAGTTTATTTTATTTATGGAAATAAGGAGTGCATGCAAAAAAGTAGGCATGCCTTATTGATCTAAGTATACCCCCTTGACATGTGGGCCTTTCAACTCCTTACTAAAAATATCCATCTGTAATGTCGAATAGGGTTCCTAGCCATTGAGTTAGAGACAAGTTTCAACATTTAGTTAGGATATTATGAAATTTGATGGAGCATGAGAAATCTGTTGGCAATGTCATGTTCATGGTCATTTTCCATTTTACTATTGCATGTACTAAATTAATAGTTACATTATATAGGACATATATAGTTTATTTTGTTAATGGAAACATGGGGTGCATGTAAGGAGGTTGGTACGACTTATTTATCTAAGTATATATCCATGGCATGTGAGCCTCTCAAATCCTTACTAAAAATATTAATCGTGAACGTCGAATAGGGATCCTAGCCATTGTGAGTTAGATCCAAGTTTCAACATTTAGGTAGGAAATTAGGAAATTTGATGGAGCGTGATAAATTTATCATTTTGTGGAGACCTTGTAGCCACCAAAAAAATAAATGGTAGTAACTTCACTATGTATTTTTTCATACATAATCATGAACAATCCCTTTAGGGTTACTATAACCATTCCTTACAACTATGATTATTCCTCAATGATAATTGGGATTGATAACTAGTGGTAATTTATGACAACACTTAACATGGTTATGTCAATGGCTTTTGGCCTATTCCTTGGCCCTTAATATCTATACCCTCCATTTCTAGGTGTCTTTTTCAACAACTTCACCATGGGATAATGTTAGTTGTCGATGCCTTATGATGTCAATTATTCTATAATGATTTCTCTAGATCATTGGTTGAGCTTGTAATGTAGTTGCATTTTTATTGATTTATGTTCCTTTAAATGTTGTTAAAAAATGTTGCTATAAAAATTTATTTGATTTTTGCATGATGAAACCATATGGAAGACATCAAAGGAAAATATCATGTCATCATGGCTGAAAAATAAAATGATGGCATTAACAATGATGTTGAACTTGACAAAAAACTTGGTGAGTGAATTCAACTTTATACCAATAATATAATTAGAATATAATTGTAGCTGTAACATTTTTCTAACATCTATATATCTATACTTATTTTGTTTTTGTAGAAAGGTCAACAAAAACTCCAAGAAGGTGATAAAGTCAAAGTGTTAGATTTGTATGATGGCGTTGCTACTAGCAATGGATGGATTCACTCACTTTCTATAATCCATGGAGTGAAATTGAGTCATGAATATGGAAATGTTAATATTCTGAAGATCACAAGTAACATACCCCTTCCTGATGAGGATAAACAAGATGGATATAGTTGTTTGAAAGAGAAGGAAGGGAATTTCAGACAGTCTCCTTTAAAATATTTGGAAAAGATGGCGTAGATGATAATTTTCATGTACTTGAAAGCTAGTTGGGGTAGACCTTTATGTCTAATTGATTGCATGAGTTAAGGAATTTATATAGCGGGAAAGCCCCCCTATGGACTACACTAGGGTTCAACATGTAGGCATATCACAACCGTCTAAAAGTCTCCTACTTTTCTAACTACCCCGAACATACCCCAGACTCATGCATGAAATACAAAGTAAGAAGGATAAGGTAACTATACCTTTTACTCTGCATCCGGTGTCGATCCTCTTGCACTTGATAGCTTCGCTGACTGCAAGCCTCCTCCCAAGGCTGACCTGCATTCAAAAATAGATAAACATGAAACTACAAACATGCATTTCACATATAAATCATGGGTTAGATGTTATAATAAAACACAAATCAAATACAAACATTTGACACATCATATTTCGGGACAAGAAAAGTATTTCTTTTATTGATATCACAATGTTTACTTACAACAAGGTCGACGACTGCTCCATGAACCTAGTATGGGTTCCTCTTCACCAAGCTCCAAGTGCACCTCCGCATATCTTTCTCCTCTCAACCTTCTCTTTGGAAACGAAATGGGCTTATAATGGAGGAAAAAGGGAAAAATGGGGAATTCTGATGCAATTATCTCGACAAGGCTGCAAATACTTGGGGCAAGGAGGGGATGCGAAATAGGAAGATTTTCACCGTTCTTATGCTTGGATTAGGAATGAGACCCCAACACATCCTTTTATATGACAAAAGGATGGTTATTCGGTTGGGTGACGGGCTATAGGCGGTGGATCAGTTGGGAAACTACCCAATAACTTGTAATCTCAACAAATTCCTTGCAAATTTTTAATTTTTGCAACTTTTTCAATTATACGCGGGCTTTAATGGTGTAGATAGCGTACGTACACATGCTATAGTGGTGCAATAGGCGTGTGTATGTGGGAAATAGTGGTGCAGGGCGCGTACATATTCAAAAATAATGTTTTTAAGAAGAGCTACTCAGTGATGGCTAGGCAAAAATAGCAAGTAAGAAGGCCAAATGCCACGTATGCATGTATGGATAAATTTAGGGTTATTTCAGATGCCCCCTAATGTGTGAGGTTAGAAGACCATCTGATGGCCGAAATAAATTACAAAATCTTCACCAATGTACGAAGCGAGTGAGCCTGGGACTAGAGTTCGGGAGGTGCCATCTGCAAAAATAACAATTGTCTCTCCGAGGTGGGTATACCCATGCTCGGGATGAAATAAATCATGGATGCCAATCAAATACATTGCATATCCATGTCATATAACTATGTAAAGTGTATCCACAAGCAATACACAATGGATCTACATCTCAAAATCAAAGATATACATGTATAGTATCCATCTTCAAGAAGCAAATGACACATGATGGCCGAAGATGAGGCCTTCAGAGCTCCAACAACAACTTCAATATATTCAAACTTGGGTAGGAGTGTAATGTGAGTGTACGACTTCACTACCCAGAGGTCTTCGACGTCTCGTCGGGACCAGACAAGAGGATCTCGGTGATCAGGCAGAGAACTTCATTGATTTCGAACAAGGACTTGATTGGACTTTCGGGATGGCTAGACATGAGGTCAAGAGACAAACTTGAGAAAGGCCAACTCAGGCTGGGTGAAACTTCCCTTGGACAAGAGCACGACAGATGATCAGACTCAGGCAGCAGACATTGACATAAGTTCACGATGCAGGAGGCAACACAAACTCTCCATGTGTTTGGAAGGATAACCAAACAGAGGAGGACACAACTCTATGTAGTGAGAACAACTTCCTAAGGTCATATTAAATCCAAAATCTTGATGAACAAATGGAAGGTTGTGCTTTGTCCAAGGGCGACTCATTGTGCTGCCAAAAAATAATATATATTTCTCGTCCTCTTTTTGATGTATTTTTTTTTATTTTTTTGTCTTTTTCAATATTTTTAAAGAGCTTGAAAAATAATAAAAGAATGCTACGTTACAAAGGAGGAATGAGTGTCGCAAGCATACTAGTTCCAAGTGCAAGGAACACACTAATGCTCAGATCAAGGAGACATGTGCAGGAAAAGGACACTCGGGGAAAATTCCTCCATTGGTCAAGGTGTCAGGTTGCAGAGGCAAAGTGCTACAAGGCTTGCGTATAAGGCATTCTTCAAAGGTTCAGTTGAGAGAAACATGGAGCCGACATTAGGCCAAAGAAGTAGAGATGAAAATGTGATTAGCAGGATACGATGAAACCCCCTTCAATGTATTTTTCATGAGCCCAGAGAAGGTAAGCTCAGTTTTTTTTTCATGTTTAGAGAGTCTGAAAAAACGTAAAAGAAGACTCCACTGGGGTACCTTTTTCGAAAATAGTCTAGTCGGTTCGGAAAAGGGATAAAATAGCACCGAAAATACGTCTATTCAGAACCATTTTAACGAGTGTGACAAAGACAAGATCACTCAGCAATCTTCTCAATTTTAAGGAGTCTGAAAAGAGCTTAACTATGGACTCTGTATAGTATGTTATTTTGGACCAATTTAATGAGTGTGAAGGAACAAGGTCACTCAACAATCTTTTTAATTTTAAGGAGTCTGAAAAGAGCTTAACTATGGACTCCATGGGTGATGTTCTTCTGGACCAATTTAACGAGTGTGAAGGAACAAGGTCACTCGACGATATTTTCAATTTTAGGGGGTTTGAAAAGAGCTTAAGTATGGACTCCGTGGGGGTTCCTTTTTCATAAATTTAGTCCCTCAGGCCCGAAAAATGGTTAAAATTTTACCTCAGAATACTCTTCTAGAGAACCGAAGCTCTTAGAGTATACCTTTGTTCGTAAAATTAATCGTCTGGACCGAAAAAGGGGTAAACTACCGCCGGACAGACGTGCCTTCAAGTTTTAGTTTGGCGAGAGTGAAGGACAACATGATCGCTTGAAAATATTTTTATTTTTAGAGAGTCTGAAAAGGGATTAACCAAGTGGTTAATTTTCTGAGTTAATCCAGACAAGATTGAAAATCATAAATGTAGTCTCGCCAGATGTTGCTTTTGGTTTCAAAGCGATCTTTAAATTCAACAAAGTATGCTAATTTTTGGGAGTCCCAAGGGTGAGTCCAAGAGTGATGACACATCAGATGTATGAGGCTCAATATCATAATCAGGACAGGACTAACAAGGACTCCCGAGCCTAAAGTCATTAACGATGGCATGGACACCAAAATGCAACGAGGATCTACCTAGGGAATCCATGTAAAGGTAGGCTTTACCACCTAATTACGACACTTCTAAAGAAACAATGATGGTTTCGTGTTTCATTTCAGTGGGATCGATCCTATGGAAAAGAAGAAAAGATAACGAGATGCAGAAAGTGGAGGTGGAATCCTAACTTATATGCAAAAAGTTGGAAAAATGAATTTTACCAAAGGACCTTTTAAAAGTGACCCATCTCCCAAAAAGTTACCAAAATTAAAATCAAAGTGTGTCGTAACATCCAATAAGAAACTCAAGAACCACACTAAACGATTTTCAAGCCATAAAAAATGACAAAAGGGTTCAAAAAAGTGGCAAAAAAGGCCAAAAAAGTCTATAAATAGAAGCTGACAGCTCATTCTTACCATTGCAAATTGAGAATTAACCAAAAAGCGAAAACACCCCTTTGCTAAAAGAGTTGATTTCAGGACCTTCAGAGGATGAAACAAACTTCCGCTTGGACCAAGTAAGTACAAATTCATCCCTCTTGCATTTCCATACCTATTTTATGCATTTCTTTTAGTTTTTTTGGGGGTGCGCCCTCCTAAAAAAGGGTGGCCCTACGTGTACGCGGGCTGTCTAAGGACAACCTGTGTATGTCCATGGGAAGAAAACAATATACCCACATGCATACGTGACTATGTCTAAGACAACCCGCATACACCCTCAATAACATAGAAAAAATGAAAATGCAAGAGCTAAGTCTCCCCTTGAACTTGTCATGTAACAGGATGTATGTCCACTGGAGAGAGAGGGAGCACAAGGATATTGACATCTTGGTCGATGAGGACCCTTCTACTATCACCGCATTAAAAAAATGTGGGTTATGGAAGTTCTATCGGTGTCCACTCATGAGGGCACAACCGAGGCTGCTGAATGCCTTGGTGGATTATTGGCACCCTGACGCTGAGGCGTTTATGCTTGAGGGGCAGTTGTTGACTCCAACGACTGAGGACATATAATTTCTGACTGGCCTCTCAAGGAGAGGGGAACCAGTCAACTTGCGTTCATTTCCCCCCAAGCCCTACAACATCATCAAGCTGACCGACATGCATTGTGAGGTCGACACTAATAAAGTAGATTCTTAGGTGCCCATCCACAAGATTTCCAACTTATCACTGAAAGTGATAGTTTTACTTATTTGGAGGATCACTAGATCCGCGGCCTTACATCAGGCCTCTCGAGCACACATGTATTATGCAATGCAGTGCTTAAATGCACGAGTATACGACTGGAGCAGGACCATGCTTGACTGCATGAAGAGGCAACTCACAGAGTACCGAGGTCGGAGTAACAAAAAATTTGGGTTTGGTACCATTTTGTGCTATTTCTTATTCGAGAGGGTACCTAGCCTTAGTCCATGAGAGACAGTGTGGGGGCATGTGGCCTCCTTCCCAGTAGTGTGTAAATGGGCGGCATTGCTGCCGCGACAGGGGGGAGGAAGGACCATAGAGGCCTTCAACGATGCATTTTTTGACTGGTGGGCATGACAGATTCCAACGATAGAGGACTACCCCTACGCTAGAATCAACTTTTCCAGGGATCCAAACATGCCCATGCCTCCTGGAGAGGAGCGAAGAGAGATAGGTACATTTTTTTAAATGTTATTTAATTTTTTAATTTCTTTTTATATATATAATTTTTTGTGTACCAGAGTATTTGAAAACTATGTATCTTTTATGTACAGATGTGGGACCAGTGCATCCAACAGACTTCTCGAGGACTAGGCGACGTCCTCGACCAGAGGTAGTACCAGTCGCAACTGCCGGACCAACAACAAAAACAATAGGGGGACTTCCAGCTGGAGAGGCTGAGAGAGTTTTGAGACGGGTGGAACGGAACCTCACCGTGCTCACTCGTGCAGTTCCCATGGCTGAGATCGAGGATCTCCCGCCATCGATGCAGACTCACGTAGTTGGGGTGCCACAAACCTGGGTCCAACTCTTCCGGTGTTTGGCGAACGCCATTGTTCACTATGGCAGGGCCAATAGGCCTCATGCTTAGCTAGGATGGACCACTTACGTGCCGAGGGAACTCTTTTTGTATATTTTTGAGGGCATAAGCCCCGTGATGTATACCAGACATGTATTTTTGAGGCGTTCGCGCCCACCGATGTACTCTAAGAGTTTTTGATATATATATATATGTATTTACATCTTTAATGTCTTATGGATCACATTTTTACAAATGTATGCGTGTGCTTCTTTTTATGTGTGTGCAATATGCCAATCAAATACTTGATTAGCTAGAGTATCTATCATTTGATTTAATCAAAGCAACGTTCTAAGAGACGTACCCTAAGGAATCATCAATGTAAAGTAGGATCATAAACGCGGTAAACCCCATTTAACTGGGACACATAAACCCCATTTAACTGGGACACAACCAATTGTGCATCTAAGTAGACCCAAAGGTGATAGGTACCATGCAACAAAGCATCATGAAGCAACTCTATCATTGCGCTATACTCGGCGACATTGTTTGCGGCGTCACCTAGAAATATACCTCCAGAAGATAGCAATTGGCCCTGAGGCATGAAGATCACTCAAGTTGCAGAAGAAAGCCTCTGAGTGTGTCGGCTAGTGTCGTCCGTGAACCCAACGAACACCTTTGATTCACTTGACATCTACCACAGTGAAAAAGACGACATAAATAATGACACGTCCATAAAAAAAAGACAAAAAACTAACTGTATAAGAACTATACATATATACAATAAGTCACCCAAGGCGACCCACCTACGAGTAATACTTCTTGAGGTAGAGCTCATTTCTAGGCTCCGCCAAATCATTTCCCTCAAAGTCAACCAGACGATAAGTGCCCTTCTTTAGTACCTTCTTCACAATGAAATGTTCGAAACACATGGGTTTGAACTTGCTTGCCCCAAGGGATCCTTATCTTGGTCATAGACCAATACAAGGCCCCTTCGGAGAAAATCCGAGGATGAACGAATCGATCATATTGAAACTTGACTCGTTCCTTGTGAGCCTCGGTGGCCAAGGTTGCATCATGAAGTTGCTCATCGAGCTGCTCAAGATATAATAAGCGTTCCTCAAGTAGTGAAGTGTCTGGCAATAACTGTACTGCCAAATTTAGAGATGGGATCTGGCATTCTATTGGCAAGACTGCTTCCACCCTGTAAACGAGTTGAAAAGGTGAGAAATTGGTGGCAGTATTTACAGACGTTCGGTAGGCCCATAATGCTGAGTACAACATCAAATGACAATTTGACTTGACAAAATTGATCGTTCACTGCAGAATAGTCTTGAGGGACTTATTCACAACTTCCACTTGACCATTCGCTTATGGGTAGTAGGGTGATGAATGCTCTTGCCTCAACCCAAGCTTTGATGTTAACTCAGACACCATTTTGTTCTGAAAGTGACTGCCATGGTCAGTCACAATCTCCTTCTTGATGCCAAACCTTGCTATTATCTGGTTGAAAATAAAGAGAGCTACTGTCTCGCCATCATTATCAAATGTTGGCATAGCCTCGACCCACTTTGTGAAGTAGTCTACCACTACGATGATATAACGATGCCCCTTGGTTGAAGCTAGGTGGCATGTTGTAAAATCAATCCCCTACCTGGTGAAGGGACCAACAATAATGATGGGAAACATGGGAGCAGGGTGTGCCCTCATCTTCTAAGAGAATATCTGACACAGGTGGCACTTCTTGACCGATTCAATGCAATCCTTGATTAACGTCGGCCAAAAGTAACCAGGTCATAGAATTGTTTGGGTTGTTACCAGCCCAGACAAATGACCACCACATGCTCCAGTGTGGCAGTCGTTAAGAATGAGTTCCGCTTCTTCGTGAATGAGGCACCGACGAAGGATGCAATCTACACCTTGACGATAGAAATATTCATCGAGGATGAGATAGTTTCATGCCTGATGGCGTATACGTCAACTCTCATCGCGAGAAGCGGAGGTGAGGCACTTCAAATTCTAGAGATAGACTAATATATCTCCATACCAGGGGTTCAAATATGAAATAAAAAAATATCTCCTTTAATCGACGATTCTTCGGGTGTAACATCACTTGATTCAACCAGAAGTTCCGAGATAAGTTCCGAAAAGACCAATGACTTTTTGGATTTCACAGAAACAAAATCCAAGTTAAATTCCTGGAGGATAACGATCCATCTACTGATCTTTTCGTCGATGACACGTCATGCCAACACGTATTGAAACAGATTCACAACGACAACGATAGTGGTCTTATGAAGCAAAATATAATGATGGAACCGTTGGATAGCATGCACTGCGGCCAACACAATATTCTCAACATGGGATTAGTTGAGTTTTGGTCCAACCAGGCCTTGGCTCAGGTAATAAATCACATGATCTTCGAGCAGATCGTCCTCTTGAACTAAGACCATACTTATGGTCGACTCTGCGGTGGCTAAGTACAATAAGAAATCTTTATTATAATTTGGAGGCTGGAGCAGAGGGGCAGACGTGAGGGCGCATTTCAATGCTTCGAAAGAGAACTGCACGGATTCATCCCAATAGAAAGAGACTCCCTTTTTCAGTAAATGCATGAACCCTTTAGTGATTTCGTCATAGTTTGCGATAAAACACCGAAGAAAGTTTGCTTTTCCCTATAAGATTTGAAGCTGAGGGACTATGCACGGGGGAGGCAACTGAACTATCACCTCAACCTTCAGAGGATCGACCATGATCCCTGTTGTCAAAACTATGAAACCTAGCAGACGACCTGACGTCACACATTAACTGTACTTTTTTGGATTCAAGTGAATCCGATAGTAGCGACATCGCTCAAATATTTGTTGGAGGTGCGCGAGATGATCAGCTCTCTTACGATATCGTGATGCTAAATCATCGAGATAAGCCTCGACTATGTGTCTAAGGTCGTGGAAAGAAAAATACATGGCCCACTGAAAAGTGTCTCCAGCATTCTTCAAGCCAAACGACATCTTCCGATAAGAAAATGTACCCCATGGACAAATAAAAATTGTTTTATGCTGGTCTTTGGGCTTAATATGAATCTGGTTGTATCCCGAAAAACCATCCATGAAAGAAAATACCTCACAACCTGGGCATTCATCGATGATCTAGTCAATGAATGGGGTGGGGAAATTATCCTTTGGATGGGCCTTTTTCAAATCATGAAAGTCCATACACACGTGAATCGTACCCTGCTTTTTGTTGACCGGAACGGGATTTGACACCTATTGAGTCAACTGAACAGGGTAGATGAAACCGACTTTGAGAAGTTTCTCTACTTCAGCCTTAATAGTTGCTAATTTTTGAGGATTCACTGGATGAAGCTTCTGTTGGACCGGCTTGGCATCAAGATAAGTCGTTATTTCATGTTCGACAATTATTGGATCAATGCCTGACATTTCCTTGTAAGACTAGGCAAAAACGTCGCAGAATTCCTTAAATAAATCTGTATAGATACGAATCTCCTCGGGGGAGCAGTTCACTCTGATGAAGACATTCTCCATGATGCCAGGGGTTCTGGAGATGTCAATAGGTATTGTTTCAGCAAGAGTTTCCATATTACCCTCAGCATAAACTACATGCGTATCCAGAGGATTTATAGGACACGACCTATCTCCAATCATAGTCAACACGAATTCACCTGCCTCTATTCTTCTTAACTTTGGGAGGAAATAATATCTGTGATGGAGATCATCCCAGGGTCTGTCCAGACCAGTCAATGCCTCTAAAATTGCCTCATCAGAGGGCAATACTAAGTCTAAAGAATCCGTAGTGGTGAGGGAACCTTGAGCCCAAATAGGCTCGAGATATGGATCTAACTCCTGTGCGGGAGTCGGATCAGGGTCGACCGACGCTTGCTGGACGATACTGTATGCAACTTCTACCGTGGACAAGGGAATGACCATGCCAGGATGCCCTGTCCCTTCCATCAAAGCCAATGGGGAAGGAAGAGTCAACAGATCATTAAAGTAAGTCGTATGGAATGATGACACTTGAAATATTTCAGCCCTAGGTTGGTCGGGGACAATTGATATCATCTTGACAACACTAGAGGGAGGTGGGTAATTGAAAGTACCCATCAATGGTGGGCACAAACCAACCCCCACATTGATGACACCGGGCTAAGGGTTGTCAATCATCGGGACCGTGGATTCCTCCGATGAAGGGTTAGGCCAGGAGAAGGACAATTGGTCAATGGTTACAATTCAACCCTTGTGCGGAAACAACAAGACCCGAATTTTTTTGGCAACCATTGCATGCATAGCATAAGTCTAACTCCTTCCTAAGAGAAGGTTGTAGTTGAGAGGCACATCGACCACTTCAACTTCGACGCACACGATCTTCCTTCCTAACTACATGGGGAAAGAAGGAATGATTCCATGTGGTCTGAAAGAACGACCTTCGAAAGCAGTAAGTAGTTTAAGTGACAGAGACAAAACGGATCGGCCAATGGCCTTCCAACACGCCAACGACATCACGCATGTCGAGGTGCCCTCATCAACCACCGTGTGGAAAATATTTCGAGTAAAATATTTTGTGGGGTGAGCCACTACTATATGAAACACAACGTGGTAAGGGATACGAGGTTTCAAGTCGGTCGTATCAAGCATGATTGTTCCCGAATTACAAGTCTCAGCATATCCCGAAGTGTACAACAGAGCCTTTCTCTGCAAAGGGAAGCTCTGGAGGACCTCCAATGTAGACATCGCGCAAGGGGTTTGTGACAAATCCTCCACCACAAAGTAATTCTGGGTGATCCTTGCATTTGGGTTATGCGAAGCTTTCTTGGACTCCCCTTTCAAGATGCATGTCATTGTTTCTCCCATCGTATTCTCGATCTGGAGAGGAACAGATGGGTTTACGGATTCCTTACCCTTTTCAACAGTTTCTGGCATTCCGTAATCATGAGCCCTAATTTCTATGTAAGCGTCACCTTTCATCATATAAATGTTCGCGGTTGAGGGATTACTAGAAGATGGAGGGGGTCCATGAATGCCCCCATTCACGCTCAAAGAGGCTTGAGTCAAATATTTCCCATGTGGAAATGGGTTCATTAACACAACAGGCTGCTGCTGCGCCAATAACTTTTGGGCCTCCGCAAGCCGAGGGCACATGTGAGTCGGATGGTCTTCCATGAAAAGGTTACACAGATACTTCAAATTTCTCTTTTCTGTGTTGCCCATGCCATCATTATTGGTGGGCTTCTTATCCCCCTTACCCTTCTTGTTTCATTGCTTTCTCTTTCCATCAGGCTGTTGGTTGGCCTTTGGGTTCGTCGACTGCACACTGTGTACGTCCAACGTTTGGGTAGGGGGAGTAGCCGAACCGATGGTCTAGCTGGCCGCTGTCTGCTGTATTGACAATTGTTGCAATTGATTTGACAACTGATCAGTGGGATTTTCTTGTGCTGAACCAACTATACCATCGACATGTGGTCTAGACTTGTGTCTGGCCTTGTCAAGGATGGACCGTGGCGCATCTGGAAAAACCTCATAGAGTAAACCAAACTAAGAGTATATCAGTTCAAGCTATTAAGCTCTCATTATCGCCTCTTCCTCTGAAAACACTCTCGACGTTGCAACGTCCTTGGATAACTAAGGTACCAAAGAATTAAGGAACCACTCCAGCAGGAAAGCCAGTGGGACCGATACTTTTATTAAACTCTTATGACGCCACCATTCTTGGATGTGATCCGAGATATGATCGACCTTTGTTTGCTCAAAGTTGGCCAACAATTCGGTGCCGACATCGTATCTCACAGGTAGTTGGAAATGATTCAGAAAAACCATCGCCAAATTACTAAAGTAAGAGTATCTTGAGTGGTCGAGCTCGATGTACCATTTTGTGACACTCCCAATAAGACTGCGTTGAAACAGGCACAACTGTACAGAGTCGTCTCACAATGAGTTCGACAAGCACCATAGGTGGAAAGTGGTCACGTGATCACCTGGATCTTAGTTAGGCTTACCTTATAACTTCAAAATGTCTGAGGGAAACTTAGTTGGCATGGGAGGCCAACGCATATCGTGACAAATTGGGTCATTTAACAACCTTGACAAGTCTGGAAAATGTAACGTAGCCAGAAACGATAGTTTGGGCTATTGACAATGTACAAGAGGAAACGAGCCTGGAGTTTGACTCGCACCAGGTTGCAAGGAAAAGTTGGGCTGCTGATCAGGGTTATGGTAAATACCATGGCCTTGGCTAGCGAATAGATATTTCATTTGTTGGGAACTCATCGGCTGATTCCCGTAATTGGACATTGAGGGCTGGGTGAGGATTGCTCCCTACGTTGTGTTCCAAATATTTTGGAAAGAGTTTCTCCCTGCCGATCCGACGAGCATAGGTACTGATCCTTTCTCAAGGTTCTATTGACCATGGAAGGGGTTTCCCCTGGTCGACATCTCTGACGAGGGAACTACTCCCTTCCATGGATTCCAGAGTCCTTGTGAGGAGAAGACTCCTGTGTTTTCCTCCTGTGTAGGAATAGTACCTTGCATAGGATTATGTTGTCCAAAACCAGGGTTTCCCCCGGACGAGATGACAACTGACAAGAATGCGTTATTATCAAATGTGTCGAACAAAGAGAACAACATTGAACCCACAGGTGTGGTGTAGGAAGAAGGTCCTAGACTACCCGCTCCGAACAAGTTGTAGTTCATGTTCAACCCGACGGGTTGCTGGGGAGTATCACTGAGCAAGGGGGACGAAGGAGGTATATGACCTCCGCCGTAAGGGATAGAGTTATAGGGGGCTGAGGTGCCCCCCATGGACCATTGCAAAGGAGTGTTTGAGCTCCCTACCCCCAGACCCATGGTTTGTAGGGTGGAGTAGGTGATGAAAAAGTTCGTATCAAAGTCGAACATCCCGTATGAAAACGGAGGACCCATCGCACTCTGTGTGAACGGTGCCGTGATCATCGCCATAGACAGAATCATACCACTTCCCAAAGTAGAGGTGGTCAAGACCATCGTGGACTAGACCGACGAAGGTGGGTTATGAGGCAGAATTCCCCCTATGGTGGCAACCGTTGAGGGAGTATGAGGACTCCCTGACGAAGTAGCAACATTTTCTTCCATCGCTTCTTGCAAAACTATCTGATGCTCGTGATGTGTTACCCTTGGAGGGGAAACCTGTATCAAAAGTGGCACCGATAAGTCAGTGATCAGAGGGTTAAATGACCCGAGATCTTCCACTCCAAGTTCAGAAATAGTCGGTTCCTCCAGATACGAGTGTTCTCCTCTCGGAGCTGGCTCAGGCACAGTTTCCTGCAGCCCGGTCGCTTCAAATGAACCTTGCTGGTCAAGTCTTCGCCGTAACAGTGGCAATGGTGTCTCTAATGTAACCGACGGTAGGCCCTGAAGCCTTCACGACCGACAGAGCTCTTGATCTTCCAATGTGTGAGAAGATCAACGACACAGTAAGGATTTTACTAATGTTTGAAAACAAGCACACACTAGAAAAGTTCCTACTAGATAAAGCAAGCAAAACACTATCTAGTTGGAAGAACAATTACGCCAACCAACACTAGAGCGACTTACCGGTGCAAGTGAAACTCGAACACGGAAGCACCCTCCATGTATACTCTGCAAAGCTTGGCCCGATGTCTGCCCTAGGTACCGCGATATACCCCCACAGTCACCTGTATAAGTCTCTAGAATAAAGGCAACTAAGTTGTTAGCTCGCGAACATCCACCAGGCGGGTACAGTAGACAGTCGGGTGGACCGCAATGAGTAGGGTATCAATCCCAAAACCTATTGAGGGTATCTAAAGCAAGTGGTCCGGAAGACAACTGAGGACCTCGAACGGATTCGAGATCCATGAAGCTCTATAGGCAAATGAAACTGACAATATCCCACGACAAGTCCTCTATATGTGTTCCCCACTACGCTTGGTCCGGCTTTGGAGGGGTTATCTCCGCTACCTTTCCGCACACGACCTCGTGTTTAGCCGCTGTGTTAGAGGGGGGTCCCGGATAACTTTCACGTTTACTGGGATTTTTACACTCCCTAGATCTGACTCCAATGTTTGTTTGCAAGCCTTAAAGAGTTTCCTCTCCAACCTAATTCAAGGCTCTAGCCTAGACTAGTTGATTGACCCTACAAACGTAAAGTCTAGTTGATTTTAATTAGCGTTTATTTTAACTGGATTTTTTTAACTCAAGGAAATGGAAATGAAACTAGTGATGTGTTTGGGAGACAAAGAAGGAGAAGAAAACAAAACTGAAAGAAAAATTACTTCTAGTTAACAATAAAGATTTTGCAACTAACTCTTTAACCAACTTTTCATAACTACTTTTTTCTAAGATCTTTTAAAGGAAAACCTAAAACGAAATTTCGATCGACTACGAGCTACTTAATGTTCTAAGCAATCGGTAAAGAACTTAAGAAAAAAACTCTTTTTCCTAACAAGCAAAATAATCAACCCAACTACTTAACCAAACTAATAAATGAAAACTTTTTATATATTTTTTTTTTATGCTTCAAACAAGAAACTTGAAATAAATTCTTTTTCTTTTTCTTTAAAGCAAGCGAAAGGGGAAAAAGTGAAAAACCAGACAAGACTGAAAAATTGGCCTCTGGCCCACTACGGATCACAAGGGTCACTGAAGACACCAAACAGGCTGGTCAACGACTCCAAGACTCGCCCAAAACCCTTTCGAAATTAAACACAAGAAATCTTTAAAAAGATAGGAAAACTAACATCAAACCCAGACTTCGACTGTAAAAATAGAGACACTGTACTTGATCAAGAAACCCTGAGAAGTCAGACTTCAATCAGGGAAGAGGTTGACTGCCTCTTCTTAAAGAAACAATTTCTTGACACAGGCACGCTACTGATGCCTAAGTATCCCATGTATGTACGCGTGATGTCTATAAAGCAGGGCACATACGTACGCGTGTTGAACCACAACAGGTTGCGTACACATCTATAACTTCTCAAAAAAGAAAACAAACTGGTAGACTGATAGGGCAGGGAGAACTGGTATGGCACCAATAGGTGACCAAAATCCCTTAAAGACTCAATAAACTCACAAAAACTCAAAAAAGGTAATAAAACCAATCAAACACCCAAAAAATCCCCTAAAACCCTAGAGGCTTCCCTAATATGGTTGTTAGTTCTGCTATAGTGGGAAAACCCCCTTATGGACTACACCAGGGTTCAACATGTAGGCATATCACAACCGTATAAAAGTCTCCTACTTTTCTAACTACCTCGAACATACCCCATATTCATGCATGAAGTACAAAGTAAGAAGGATCAGGTAACTGTACCTTTTACTCCGCATCTAATGTCGATCCTCTTGCACTTGATAGCTTCGCTGACTGCAAGCCTCCTCCCAAGGCTGACCTACATTCACAAACAAATAAAAAGGAAACTACAAACATGCATTTAATATATAAATAATGGGTTAGATGTTAGAACGACTCTTTGGAAATTGGATGCAAAGAGTCATTCTTGCATCATGATGGGATACTCTAAAGATTCTAAATCCTATCGACTATTTGACCCTGTCAAATGACAGATCATTATCAAAAGAAATGTATGGTTTGATGAGAAGTATTCTCGCATCAATTTGATGAGTGTCTCCTCTGGATTATTATAGGATGATCACTTTGATGTGTTTCCGACTTTGGTTCTCCTGTTCAAATTTTCAATCCTTCGACTAGAAAATCGACCTCTGTTTCTGTTTTGATTGGGCCATTGACATCAGAGTCAATTGGTCAATTGATTTCTTTTTTGACGGGTATGCCATCTCCTTCGACTAAAACTGTTCTGAATTTTGATCGACCTTATGTAATGAACAATAATTCACCCCCTTCTTATATACCTAGATGGGCTACCAAGACAATTGAAGCTATTGGTCTTGATGTTGGTGATGTTTCTTCAGGCCAACAAACTCACAATAATAAGCAACATGCCAACTTTGCTTTGATGACTCGTGTGCTTGAAACTTTTGATCCTCTTACCTACTTAGATGCACGAGGAAAACCTGAATGGGAGCAGACTATGCAGACTAAAATGAATTCTCTGTTGAAGAATCACACTTGGGATTTAGTTCCTCGATCTCAAGGGGAGAACATTGTGAAGTGTTGATGGGTCTACAAGACCAAATTTACCTATGAAGGTGTTGTTGAGAGTCATACAACTTGCTTGGTTGAGAAAGGATTTTCTCAACAAGAAGGAATCAACTACACTGAGACCTTTTCCCTTGTTGCAAAGATGAACCATGTTCAACTAATTCATTCCCTTGTTGCAAAGATGAACTATGTTCGACTAATTCATTCCCTTGTTGCTCATTTTGGATGGTAGATCCAACATATGGATGTGAAGAGTGTCTTTCTTCATGGTGAACTATTTGAAGAACTTTTCATGGAACAACCTCCTTGTTTCGTGACAAATTCTAACTTGGTTTTTTGACTTCAAAAGTATCTTTATGATTTGAAGCAAACTCCCTAAGCTTGGCATGCTAAGATTTCCATTTTCTTTCTTCGAATTGGTTTCAAATGTTGTGAATTTGGTCATAGTTTATATGTACTCCATACTCATGGAATCAACTGGGTTATTGTTGTATATGTTGATGACCTTGTCATAAATATAAATAACATTGATCTCATTCTCAGATTGAAGAAACAACTTGCTGACTCCTTTGACATGACATATCTTTGTATTTTGCATTATTTTTGGGTCTTCAAGTATTGCCACTGTTTGATGGTTTTTTCATTTCTCAATCTAAATATGTCATGGATCTCTTGACACTTTTTCAGATGATAGATTGTAAGCCATGTGCTACTCCTTTTCAGTTTGGAGTTAAGTTGAATAAAACTTGTTAATCTCCTAAAGTCGGTGCTACACTCTATTGCAACTGGTCGACAATCTTATTTATCTCACACATAGTCGACCTAACATTTATTTTGTTGTTAGTGTGGCTTCTCAGATTATGTAGGATCTCAGAGAAAGCCATTGGAAAGTTGTCAAAAGAGTTGTTCGTTATCTCAAGGGTACCACTCATATTGGTATCAAATATTGTCAAAGTTCAGATTCATTGGTCGGATTCATCGAATCTGACTGGGAAAGTGACAATGATGATCAGAAGTCCACTTCTGTCTATGTGTTTCTCTTCAACACTGGACCATTGGTTTGGTTGTGTATGAAGCATAAGGTTCTCTCTCTCTCTCTCTCTCTCTCTCTCTACTATAGAAGTAGAGTATTGTGGTGCCATTCATGTAGGAACAAAGGAAGTATGGATTCACCAACTCTTGGGTTAACTTGGATTTCCTATACAGACCTCAACTAAAATATACTATGACAATCAAAGTTTCATTCAAGTTGTTGACAACCATGCTGCATACAGTAAGATGAAACATGTTGAGCTTCACGCTTACTCTTTGAGACAATTGGTTCAAGAGAAAGTTGTCTTTGTTTTCTATTGAAAAACACATGATAATATTGATGATATCCTTACAAAACCCTTATCTGAAGATAAGTTTATCAATCTTTGTTCAATGCATGGGATTCAATAATATGCAATCATCGGGGGGTGTCATACTGACTTAGTTTCACCTCCTAATCGCTAGAGCCGTGTGCTGATGGGGGTGTGTTGGAACCTCAGGTTCTAATGGTTCATCACAATTCTCCTGGAAACAATTGATTGGGAAGTTGACCAACATATGGAAATAGTTGATCAGATGATGGACCATATATCTACATCAATTGGTCGAGTAGTCAACAACCCCATTGGTCGGATAGTTGAACAATAACCAAATACAATTGGTCGTTGGATCAACCAACCGAGCAATCGACTATGAGTTGGACACATGTAAAATTGGGTCGAGCATCCTCGACGAGCCACCTAGACAACACAGATTTAATGGAGTCAAATCTAACCATTGACGATTGTATGTGGACAAGATTTTCCTGATTCCAAGGAATTTGGTTAGATCTCGAGGCTATAAATAGCAAACCAAATGGGTCATTATCAAGAGTGTTGTATGCCAATGTTGAACATGGTGCGCATGGTCAATATGCATTGTGATGTTCTGATCACAATGCGTTGTGCTTAAGTGTTGTAACAATGTCTTTAGAGACCACCTCTTTATTTGAAGGTTATTCCTCTTCAATTATTTGCAATTTTGTTTATTTGTTTCATATCAGGTTACACCCAATCCCCAACACCATATATATATATATATATATACACACACACACTTGTTCAAGTTATGTATATGTTCGTATTTAATTTTATGTATATTATTGTTCAACGTGAGTATATTATTATTAGTCCCTCCCGTAGGCATAGAGGGAACATAACGATTGATAATTCGTTGACTTCATATTAGTTTGTCCTTTGACCACAAATATTTTTATAATATCTATTGTTGGAGCTAGGGAACTAAAAACATTGATTTTTATATAATAAAAAGTACCATATATGTAATGATCTGATTGGATAACAGATTGGAGGTCTTATTGTCGGCTTTGCTATTCCCAATGTTTTATATGTTATCATATCCAAACTTTTTGATCGTATACAGTCTTTTTGAATCATATATTTTTCTCATGCATTGCTTGAAGGTGGATTAGTGCTAGCATTAGTTTGAATGTTTGTCTTAGCATTTTGTGCTAGCTAAATTTATCCCAATGTTTGATATGATAGCATATCCAAAGTTTGTCCTTCGAATACATTCTCTAGCATATTACTATGTGTGATTTTTTCTTTATCTTTATTCTTGCGTGCTTCGAGAGTCTTTGTCATTGTTGCGTACGTAAACAGGCTTGCCACGCTGCATTCTTTCTTAAATGTTTTCACAGGGAGACAATCTTCGACGGTTCTGACAGTCTTAAGTGTTTACTTAACAGGTCTCGCAACCTTAAATGTTTATTGTACAATTTCCTTCCATTTTTTTGATAGCGTTGTTTGCAGTGAAATTTTGAAAAATTGTTCTCCACCGACATCACTGGTTCAGTGGTTGATGCTTGTTCGTTGGTTCATTCCATGCTTCTTGTTCTTGATTGATTCAACTTTGACAAGTCCAGGTCCTATAGTTGCAGTTGCTTGTTCATTGGTTTGTTGTTCTTCAACTTTGCAAGCTGTTGGACCTGTTGTTGCGGTTTGCAAGTTTTGGGGCTGAGCTCTTGTCATCCCTCGTTGACGGGTAAGTTTATGTGCCATCGTTTTGTTGCTATTCCTTTTTTTTCTACTTGGTGTTTTGCACCTTGCAGAAAAGATTTTTCAATGGTAGGAGTCCCTGCCTCGAAATTCTGTTGCAGAACATCTTTCTGTGTGCTCTTATTTTCTGTTCCTAGAAGCCATGCATCTTCATATGCCGACTGCCACGTCTTGCATATTGTGCCATAGCTATTTCAAAAATTGCAATGCAAAGGGTTTATAAAATGAATTCGGAGCTGTCACAAGGGAGGAACCATCCGTCGGGGGTGTAGAGGCAGGGAATGCTTTCATTCTCTATGTCAAAAAACTGCGTCCACCTGTTGCCTTTGTCTTGTACTTTCTATTTTGCAGAACTTTTTCTGCCTCTGAGAAGCTTGTAGGATGCACACCATGAATAGGTTCAAATCGGTCTTTGTGCTCAACAAATTTATAGTGTTATTTATTTGCATTGTTTCTTATGTTTGGTTCACTTTTCAGTGTAGGTTTGTTTTCTTGTCATCTGCTGTGGTGACTAGGAGGGGTTGAATTTGAAAATAACAAGGTTGAAGGATACATACCGAGATTGGTACGCAGTTTTGCGCTTGTAGTTTTCTATTTTACTTTTTTTCATTTTATTCTTTTTGTCCCCTTTTCTCTGTCTTCATATAAACTGAAAGTAGCCAAGAAACAACTTCAAAATCACAGTTCAAAAGATGAAACAAGTAATAGATGTTGAGTCATATGAAATAGATACACACTCCATTATACATGAAAACATTGACGAGGTGTTGCATAACAATGGGATTTTTAGATTGGATACATTCTCGTATACTGTAGGGGATTGCCTTTTCGATGCATTTCAAGTTCTACTGCATTTCCGTTATTCCTCGACCGACCCGCACAATGGATTGATAGATTATTTCTTGGGCTGTTTAAAAAATGGCGACACTGAGGAATTGGAGTCATATGAATACGAACTGAAATCTGATTTTCTTCAGCAGTTGCATGCAATACACGATGTCACTACATATTTTTCAAAGATGCAGTTGTCTGCATCTCCAATCTGCCTACACATGAGAGGGGACTTTGGGGAGATACATTTTGTATATGCTGGCTGTCTAAGTGGCTCAATAAATCAATTGGAATATGGTCATTGACAAGAAAAACAAGATATCTACTATTCAAAAAAACTACATCTAACAATCCATATTGCATCTTGTTCCATGATGCCAATGTTGTAAGTGGTCATTATGAACCACTACTGTACAAAAAATTGTCCATATGCAATATTGGAGGACCTCATATTTACTTGTCCCTCATTTGCAAAGACCTTGAATCGTAGTGGAAACAGATTATGCATCGCATAGATTGCCATGGTTTGCAACTAGCAACAACTGTTGTATCTAGCTATGGAGATAGTTTGTTCAATGCAATTTGCTGTTTGGTAGAAGTAGAGTTTGATGTATAGTCTCTGCAGCTTTACACTGTATAGTCCTTTTGCAATTCAATTATAGGTGGCAACCAACAGGATTTTAGCTTCTTGCATCAACACCTTTCGCCATATCTCCTAGAAAATATGCCAACAATTGCAAGTTGGCAAGAATACCTTGTAAATATTGCGCTGCCATATGAAATGGAAATGCAGAGGGTTGCATATTCTATTTGCAATGGCTATATATCATATTCAGAGTAAATATCCAGGTCTGGTCAGCCCTGCCAGATGGAATTGTCCATTCCTGGTCTATTGATTCAAATTACGATCGAACAATTGACATCCTCTCATTGAAAACATATACAACACATATCCATTATCAACCTTTGCTTGGAAATATCACTGGTTCAGGGTTCAATGTCCATGCCACCCAAACCGCATCGAATCTACATACACGTGGCATGTTTTTTAATGAGAATGAAACTCCTCCCAGTTGCGATAAGGCCATACAGGGCTTAAACAGAAAACGTAGGCTAAGTTATCAAAACTTGAAAAAATTCACGTGTGAAATTCGTCCCAGTTGTGATGAGTCCATACAGGGATTAAACAAGAAACGTAGACTAAGTTATCACAACCTGAAAAATTTCATATGTAAGAGAGAAAAAACATTGGTGGTATAGGAAACACTGGCATTCCAGTGTCCAGTGTCAATGCCATCCAAACCACATCGAATGTGCATAAGCGTCGCATGCTATTTAATCAGAGTGAAATTCATCCCAGCTGCCATCAAGTCATCCTGCCCTTGAACAAGAAACACAAACTAATTTACCACAACTTGAAAAAGGTCATGCACGAGAGAAAAAAATACATTTCTACGCTTCCTTTTAGAGATAAACTGACATATCACAATCTAAAAAAAATTGTTCGTGCACAACACAAAAAAAATAGGTATGGTCGCATATCCGACAATGGTCATGCAACTGTCCGAGAGGAAAAAATCACATTTCGTGGGCTAGAAGCAACACCGTGCACTACTACCAATAAAAACTAGCAAACACTTTCTACCCATACTTCCTTGCAAAAGAAAGATGCAAGACAAACCTACATGAAACAAATCAAATACACTCCTTCCATTGCATGTGTTATTTGCGATCAATTGAAGTTCTAAAAAAAAAGTAAGTCTTTCACGCCTGATTTGGAAGCATAATACCTCTGCTTGACAACACATGATAAAACATTTTCCAGTGGAAAAATTTGTCTTCCATGCAAACGGTCACTTGAAAATGGAAAACTGCCACAATTTGTAACGCCTGACCAAATAAGATGTAATACACCACTACCAGATGTAAGTGCACTTACAAAACTTGAAGAGAGACTTGTGTCTCTACGAATTGCATTTTCACAAATCAGGCCCTGGGGCTATAAATGACCCCAGATGGGCTTAACATGATCAATTATTAATGTGCCTATTCAGCTAGATGTTGTGCAAAAAGCCTTGCCACAATTCATTAGCGATACAATGAAAATTGCTATGGCTCTCAAAATATGTTTGCGATACAAAAATGTGTATCAGAAAGACAAAGTGCGTGTGCATGTTGTTATGAAAGAATTAAAGGAATTATGTTCCAGGGCCCTGTACAAAGCACAAAACATTTGTATAAATGAGAATTGGAACAATGTTCTTGAAGAAGAGGATGACAACTTTGCAGAGACTCTCGAAAATGCTAGTGAATTTGATACACGTGATGAATCAGAGAATGAAACACCTACTAAGACATTGATACATGGATTCACTGATTCACAATGCATTCATGACTTGCAAGACATGATTGTCGAAATTTCACCTGCTGAGGGGCAACGTCCACTTTGAATTTTCAAGGACAGATTCACTAAGGAAATGAACTTCCCAACACTCTTCTATGGAGATCCATGTTCCACTGACATTACAAAACAATTCAGTTATCATAAAATAGTTCGATGGGAGTTGCTACATTCAAGCGGTGGCTTCTCCTGTCACATAACAAATTTGTTTTTCAAAACAATGCGCATAATAATAGAGCAAGTTCTGTCTTGCATGTGGTTCCGAATAAGAAAAGGCCAGTTACAAGGAATAAATTTGTTGGCCAAGGATTTCAAGTACAAAGTAAACCTAGAAAAAATTCTGAAATATGATAGTGGATACATAGATTTCAAAAACATTCGCATCTCTCCTGACTATTTGCAACAAAACAAGAAAACTATTTTTTCAATGATTTGACAATTGGGCTCGCCAACATTTTTCATCACATTTACAAGTGCAGAGCATTGCTGGGATCCATTGGTGGCCACCATACTTGAATTGCATAGGAACACGAAACATAAAAGACAAACCGATACACTGGAAAATAATGACATTGACTGCCTCATAAGAAAAGACCCAGTGACATGTACTCGCTACTACAGACATAGAATAAATGCTTTGAGACAATTGATATGCCATGATGAAACGTTTTTCGGAAAAATATCAGACTACTTTTTTGTGACTGAATTCCAGAATAGGGGGAATGAACATGACCATGCACTGTTGTGGATAGAAGGTGCACCAGTCTATGGAGCTGACAACAATTCACAGATCGAGCAATTTGTGGACAAATACATAACAGGCAACACAAATCATTTGGATCTAGAACTTGCCAAATTTCATAGATATTATCATACAAGAAGTTGTAGAAAACGAAAAAACTCACATTGCAGATACAACTTTCCTGTGCCACCAATGAGAGCAACAAGAATCATAGAGCCACTTAGTTTAGAGGACAATGTTGTTGTTGAGAAATCTAAATCCTTGTTCGCATTTCTAGAACAAGGAGAGTTTGACGAGTTGATGAGCTTCGACGACTTCTTGACAGAGCTAAATCTATTAGAAGATGAGTACATCCAAGCCATACAATGTACGCTTAAACAACCAATAGTTTTACTTAAACAAAAACTTTCCCATATTTGGAACAACAGTTTCTCCAAGGACATGTCAGTTATGTGGAATGCAAATACAAATGCGTAGTACGTCCTCAATGCATATGCTGCAACATCATACTGTACCTCGTATATGAAAAAGGTTGACAAATATATGAAAAGTGCATTCAAAATAATACACAAAGAACATGAAAGAAGTCATATTGATGCCATACAAATGATACGTACGCTTGGCAATACATTGCTTAATCTTCAACAAATGTCTGCTCAACAAGCAGTCCACATTGCACTTTCCCTGCCCCTCAATTGTAGTTCAAGAAAATGTGTCTTCATAAACACATCTCCACTTGAGAAACACACATTTGTGCTTAAACCACCGGTTTTGCTAGAACAAGAGACTGACAATTCACAAAACGTGCTATGTTTCTCTATTATTGATTATTACCTCCAACGTCCATATTCGATTAGGCATATCTGCTTAGTAGAATTCGTATTTCATTACAAAAAAAATGGTGCGCCCATATTAAAAAGAAAAAAACCCTCTGTGATACAGTTTTTCAAATACAATAAACATTCTGACTTTGAAAACTATTGTAGAGAAAAACTGCTGCTATATGTTCCGTTCGATAAAAATGAAAAGACATTAAAACATAACTTCTCTACATGGGAAGCTGTGTATGTTGCCTCTGAGACTATAGTGCAAATCAATGAAGCTAGATTTACTTAAAATGTTAATCCAACATGGGGTGATCTAGAAATTGTAGTTAATGAGCTAGAAAACCCTGACAATATTGATGAGTCATTCACAAACCGAAAAACAACTAGAACTCCCTGCGAGTCCTATGACTTGCAAGTAGATTTGCCTCATCCTTGAGTAGGTGGCAGTGAAAAATGTATCAATATTGGTTTTCAAGTCACAAAACATCCTTTCCTTATTGAAAATAATGAATACCACAGAATAAGATGTCTGTTGAATCGAGAACAACAAACAATTTTGAAGGACATTGCGCTTAAAAAACACTTGAACATGGGCACTCCTGTGCACTTGTTCCTTACAGGCGGAGCAAGAACATGCAAGACATTCATAATGAAAGCACTGTTCCAAATTCTTATACGAATCTATGATTCAAACAATTCCTCTGATCTTATGAAACCAAAGGGCCTAATAGTTGCATATACGGGAAAAGTTGCATATAATGCAGGTGGAACAATAGTCCACTCTGCATTTTTAATGCCTTTTAACAAGTCACAATTTCTTCCACTTAGCAAGGAAATGTTAGATACGTTGTCTAAGATTTTTGACAAACTCCAACTTGTCTTTATAGATGAATCCTCTTTGATTGGATTTCGCTTCTTGTATTCCATTGACAAGCGACTAAGAAGCATAAAACATGTGCACACAAAATACTTTGGAAACATTGACATGATATTCCGTGGGGATCTTTACCAGGCACAACCGATCCAAGATTCTTTGATATTTGAACAACCTATAGTTAACATGAAAACAATGACGCATGAATTTTGGAGAGACAATATTAAATGTTTTGAATTGCATACTACAATGCGCCAGGCAGATGAAACATTTATTGCAATTCTGAATAGAATGCAGACAAACAACCCAACATATGATGACTTACCATATATTAATTTGAGGTGCTTGCGACCTGCACCAACAAACCCAATGTTCCCTTACCTGTTCTACACAAATAAGGATGTTGCAATGCATAATAGTAAAATGCTATCGCTCATTTCTGGTGATGATATCATCATCAATTCAATTGACCTGGAAGAAGACAACCATGGAAATGTGCCACGTCATGAACATACAACCACTTTACCTTTGCAGCTTGTCCTGGAATTAGAAATGTTGGTTGAAATATATGCCTGTAACTATGATTTATAGGATGGGTTGGTCAATGGTGTAGATGGAATACTCAAAGGCTATATGAAAACATAAAAACTTGATGTCCTTTGGATGAAGTTCCATGAACCACATATAGGCAAGCGACAAACAAGCAAGTTGGATTATCTATATAATTCAAACACTCAAGCGATTGGACACCTATCTTGTGAATATCAAAGCCAATATCGAAATCAACAAAGACAGATCGACTGAAGATTCGAAAACAGTTTCCAATTAAACTTGCATGTGCATGTACAATCCACAGATCGCAAGGACTAACACTTGATAATGTTGCATTTCATCCTGCTGGAATTCAGATTCATGGACTTGTATACACAACACTGTCCCGTTTCAGAAGCATAGACTCCTTGTATTTACTAAGTCCTCTTACAAAAGATAATTTCAAAGTCAAACAAAAAGTTGATATTGAAATGGAACGCCTCAGGACTACCGCAAAATGGCAACTGCAATATGATTACCAATTCATACAAACAAAGTCATCTGTATCAATTCTCTCGCTTAACACACATAGCTTAAATGCACACATGGTTGATATACTCAATGAATATGATATAATGCAATCCAATATTATGTGCTTGCAGGAAACATACATGGCATTATGCATGCAAAACAAACAATTTCCAGATCACAATTGCATATCAAGTTACATTACACATGGGGTGATGATATTGGTGAAAAAACATGTACCAATTTTGGACCATATACATTTCGAAGAAAAGAATGTTGAGATGGTGCTTGCAAAAATATTTTTCCATGGAACAGAAATTGCAATACTGAATTTGTATGTTGCTCCCCATGCAACATTCTCCAACATACTAAATGTTATTTCCAATGCATTAGGCCATTTCCATCTGAACAGACCCATTATGCTTGTAGGAGACTTCAATATTGACATGCTACAAAATAGTGCCAGAACAAAAGAATTGGAAAACTACATCTGCAAATACAGTCTCTGCTTTCTTTTGAACAACACAAGCCATGTGAAAATCACACTTATTGACCATGTGTGGTCAAATGTGCCCATTCCTCAATACATCATCTTTATATTAGACACATATTGGTCTGATCACGATTCAATTTGTATTTGTTAGGATATTTAGACACTTAGGAGTTAGTTAAGATCTACTTGGTCTAATATGTCGTTAGGTAAAAGTGTGTTTCTTTAGTATGCATTAGTATGCATTTGTAGTTAGGAAATCCGACGGTCACGATATGTTCCTGGCATAGAGTGATCCGATGGTTCATACTCTCCTCGATCTTAACGACCATTGATCCGTGGCTTAACACCCGATTGGTCCATGATCTCTATTTAAAGAGCATGGA
>ML793621.1:394466-406735 GCA_009831015.1 Picea engelmannii | reverse complement strand
TTTGTAGTTAGGAAATCCGACGGTCACGATATGTTCCTGACATAGAGTGATCCGACAGTTCATACTCTCCTCGATCTTAACGACCATTGATCCATGGCTTAACACCCGATTGGTCCATGATCTCTATTTAAAGAGCATGGAGGTTCATTTTCCGATGATCGATTGTGAGAAACTCTTGTAAAATCTCTCTGTAATCTTTTTCTTTGCATTAATAAACTACTCCAAGTGGCCGCGTTGGCTGGGGCCGTGGATTTTTCCCCGTAGGGGTTTTACCACGTGAAAACATCGGTGTGTTGATCTTTGATATGGTTATGTGAGTGGTTATTGAAGGTGTTCGTCCTCCGTTGGAATACCTGTGTTGTCGAACAATATTTCACTTGAATTATGAGATATACATCAAACATATTGCAAAGTCATATTTCTATGTTTCAAAGCATATTTGTATAGCTTGTTGCCAAAAAAAAACAACAAATTATCCAACTTCTTAGTTTTCCCTAATTTGTACACATACTGGTCTAGTCACCACACAGTTGGTGTTGCACTTGAATTATGAAATATACATAAGGCATATTGCAGAATCATATTTGTATGATTCAAACCATATCTATCTATCTTGTTGCAGAAAATCGAGATATCCAACTTCTTAGTTTTCCCTGGTTTGTAATTACTTTTGGTCACAATTTTTTTTTTTGCAAATACACACACACACACACACATACACAGAAACTTTAATGAACGCTATCTGTTACTCTATTCCTCTTATTATATTTTATTTAGTCTATGTACATAGTTCTTTCTTTTTTCTTTACATGTCAACTTATGTTCATGTCCGTTTTGTTTTGTGATTTTGTTCATAGAAACAAACAGTTAAACTAGACACCGCAAAGAAATCCTAACCAGGAATGTAGAAGAATCCATGCAAAGGTGCGTTTTTCTACCCGTGTTCCATATCTAATAGTTTTTCGTTTACTCTGTCTATATTTGTTGAATTGGTTTGCAACTTTGTTTTTTCCCCCCCCTCCTTGGATACTCCATATCTTCTTGTAGATTGACTTGTCTTCGTGTCAATTATATTTTCTGTGCTTCTATCTTGAAATAAATAAATTTGTACTCCATCTTTTCTTTTCATGTGTTCCTACGTATTAGTTTTCTTTCATGTCGGTTCTTACCTCCCTTTCTTTTTCCTATTCTATACTTAGTCGTTCTCCATTTTTTTTCTTCCCCTCTATTATCCATTTATGATTCTATACTTAGTCCCATGTCTATGCTCGCGGGTTCCCAGGACGACGGAGTGACAGATTTCATGTCCATCTATATCTCTACATCACGAGTTCGACCGACCGCCATTCGTTTTCATAGTTCACGAATTTTATGGCCGTCAGTTCCTACGTAGGCGCCATCAAACTCTCATGCCCTGTGTGCGTGGTATACATATTACACCCGAAACTTCAGTGATCTACAGTTCGACCTATACTCGAAGCTTGCGACTCATTTTTCCCAGCATCTGTTGATATTTTTCCCAATTCGTCTCAACAATTATCCAATTTTATGGCCGCAGGTTCCCCCCCAATGCATTATTGAACTCCCATGCCCCATTTTCGGATAACATCTTGCATCCAAAACTCCATTTATCTACAATTCGACCCCAGGCTCCTCGAACTCCCAAGCCTCACTTTTTATCGAACTCACAATTTGTATATCCATCTATATCTTGGCATCACGAGTCTGACCGAGCGCTTACGTTTCCTTAGCCAATTTTATGGCCACGGGTTCTCGGCTACCTGTTATTGAACTCTCATTCCCCGTGTTCCGAGTATACATCTTCCATCCAAAACTTGGGTGACCCATGTCTATGCTTGCGTGTTCCCAGACGGTGGAGTGACATATTTTATTTCCATCTATATCTCTACATCACGAGTTCGACCGACCGCTGTTTGTTTTCATAGTTCACGAATTTTATGTTCGTAGGTTCCTGTGTGGGCACCATCCAACTCTCATGCCCGTGTGCGCGGTATACATCTTGCACCCTAAACTTTGGTGATCTACAATTCGACCTATTATCGAAGATTGCGACTCATTTTTCCCAGAATCTGTTGATATTTCAAAGCATCCGTTGATATATTTCCCATTTCATCTCAACAGTTAGCCAATTTTATGACTGCGATTCCCCCCCTAATGCATTATCGAACTCCCATGCCCCATGTTTGGATAACATCTTGCATCCAAGACTCCGGTTATATACAATTCGAACCCGGACTCCTCCAACTCGCAAGCCTCACTCTTTATCGAACTCACAAATTGTATATCCATCTATATCTTGACATCACGAGTGTAACTGAGCGCTTTCATTTCCTTAGCCAATTTTATGGCCGCGGGTTCCCGGGTACGAGTTATCGAACTCTCATTCCCTGTGTTCCGAGTATACATCTTCCATCTGAAACTTGGGTGATCTACAATTCCAACACGGACTCCCAGGTTCAAAAAAGTACCAAAGCATCTTTAATTCTCATCCATGCTCGCAACGTTCGCCCCTTCCCAATAGACATTAATTATGCTTTTACTGGTGACAGTTCACAGATGTTCGAAAATATTGGCATTAATAAGCGGAAAGCTCGAGGTAATCTCCCATTAAAATGCATTTATGGGAGAATATAATGGAATCTGATTAGTTTCCTCTGTCAATCTTCAATTCGCAAAAAAAATGATGGTTGTTTTGTTTTTTCTAAGACTTCATCGTAGAAAGAATTAAATATTGTGCTGACCCACTGTCATCTACAAAGGTGTTCACATGATGCCGCTCTTTAGTATTGTGCACATAATTTTAGAACCTTACAGGTTTGCATATCTGAGGCTCTGCCTGCATATGAAAATGTTGCTCCACCATTCCAATTTAAACATAGTTTGCATTTGGGCCACAGAGAACAACAATAAAATAAAATAATATGAAATTTGTTTAAGTAAATATCAACAAATTATCTTCTGACTTGAACTTGATTTTTTCAAAATCTAGGTATATTACACAACTGTCAATGTTTTCTTCGCTTTTCAATAGTTTCTCGATTTCCCTGCCATCTTCGCACGCTTTCCCAATGAAAATTGATGATGCTTTTATTAGCTTTGAAAATATTGGCATTAAAAGGCGAAAAGGTCAAGGACATCTTCCATTAAAACACATTGAACCAAGATTTACCGGAGATTGTATTATAATGTTGCATCGTCCATTTTAAATACAATAAGGAGAAAATGAAGTTTTTCATCACCTTATGGTTGCAGCTCGACATCATGTCTATGGAGATACCTTGAATATTTTCGGGCACGAGGATCAACGTTTTCAGTGGTCCATAGCTTATGACTACTACTTGTCCACTTCTTCCCAGATGAAAGTTATCTCGACATCTGAAATTGCAACGACCCATTGTATCCCCATTTTTTTTTTTTTTTTAACTTTAAGGACTTGGTCACGTGCTGCGCCGAGAACTATATTCCTAACCAATGCATTGTCCAGATGGGCGACCATTTCCAAATATCCCTATCGCCTAAATTATTTTGAAAGATGTTAACACTTCCCAACCCAATGCCTACTTTCAACGACGAGAATTGCAAGAAGTTCTTAAAGAAGAATGACAATGAAATAGACCTCTTGCCGAAGTTATTACAGGACTCAACGCCTGCTCCCCGGGACATGGCCATATTACAGATTAGTGCATATAAAAACCCTTTTCAGAAAATTGCATTCCATTTCACAAGGACAACGAGACAAGCAAGTGCAACCGACATCTCTCGGATGATTATATATATTTTATAATTTACGGTCAAGCAACAAACCATCTTCCATTGCCGCAAGATGATTTCCATTCAAAACTCTTCCCAGTTATTGCAATACAGGAGGCAAAATAAATTCTTTATGCCACCTTCTTTAATTTTCGTCGTGTCGAATTGCTATCCATTTCCTGGACTATCTATGTGTATGAAGCTGAACTATGAATTTGACCAGGTAACATTCTCGCGCCAAAAATTATAGAGACACAATGCTAGCCAACTATTTTATAAGGTCTTCAATTATTTTGTTTCATTTTTTAAACCATTGATATTTGGAAGGTATTTCCCCCGGTTCTTTGGCCAACCGATAATCTTCCTGGATATGAGAGACACAATAGAAGAAATGGAGAACTATAATGTTATAAGGATTTTCAGGTCTAGACAAAATCCTTGCTTCCTTCCATGTCACATATCTGGTACAATGTTTTTTGCTGGAATAGCAGGGGAGTACATCTACTGGTTGCATTTTTTCCATGCAAAAAGGAAAGGAAAATTCATGTCTATGCCTTGGAAAGTCCAGGATTTCATGGTTAGGAACCACTTCAATAGTTCTTTCACTTACACTATCTTGAATGGACTCCAAACCAATACCAATTATTCGCACAAGCAGAACCGAAAAGACCCGGGTGAAAAAAGTGCCCAATCCCTGACTGCCACAATCAAGACCACAACATCTCATGGCAGTACTCCAACGAATTACCCAAGTAACAAAGTCACACACAGTTCTTCAGGCGGAGGAGGAGATAAGAACCCTCCCTTCGAAAAAATTGAAAGTTGTCACAAGCTTCCCGCGGGAAAAAACCGGTCCAAGAACAGGAGGGACCGAGGGGAGAAATTGATATCTATGATCTCTCCCTCGAAGATAAAGAACTCGAAATTGACATTGAAAAATTGTTCCCTGACGACGATCACCTAGACAACACTACTTCTCATAATCCTGGGATGGACATACTTGGCATAGATACATTGGACGAAGAAGATTCTTTTGCATTTCAGAGCGCTATTTTTGACAGCGAATCAAAAAAATTGATTATTGAAAACAGAGATGTAAAGAATAAGAAAGGCACATCTCGTTCAGAGTTCAACCTACACAACATGCGCCCTTCATAGATATCCAAGATGCACTGAGCAACTGAAGATTCTCTAGACAACTCTATTAGCGGCCTTGAAATAGAGAACCTCATGTTAAATACGCGAATCAAATAATTGGAGGCAACTCTAATGCCTCTTCCACTGTTTTCTACTCCTTCAGCAATGGTCGGGTCCACCACACTTGCGCCAAAGTTAAAAGGATCAACAAGCCTTATCACATCGACCTGATGCTATGTGTAAAAGAATATAAACAAAAGAATGGAATTAATAACAGAAGAATTGGGAGATGTCAAAGAATATGGTCTCTTTTAGAACAAGAGCGCATGCTTTTCATGAGTATCTGCAAGAAGATCTCAAGAACGACCACGGTTTTTATATCGATGCAGTTTTACCATTTGGTTTTGAAGTTACCGGTATGACATAATCCAGAAGAAGACAAGAGGATCTCCCTTCCCTGGATCAAATAGACCAACTAAACGCATGTTGGAAAGAAAAGGTAAAGAACCTCATTGGTATTGTTCAAGAATGTAGCCAGACCATATCTAAAAGAGACAAAATATTCAAGAATCTAACTGAGATAGATCTAGCTGGAAACACCAATGAAGTCCAGGACCCGAAATTGATATTAAACTCATTTTTTTTAACCAAACAAGCATTTGATGATCAAGTTCATATCTATAAAAGACTGTCATTTGAAAATTTCTATGGAATTCTTGAATATGGTGAAGATGGCGTGAAAACTTGGCTAGTTGGTTATGCAATTAGAAACAAAAATATTCAATAAGCATTGCACAACTTGTCTATTGATCTAAGGGACTTGGAAAGTGAAGTATTCAATATAAAAATCCAGCATGAAATGAACGTGGCGCCCATGAGGAGCTACATCGAAGAATGGTTGAAAAATGCTATCGACCAGATTACCAATGAAGGTCAAAGCAGAGGAAAGCCATAAAAGGACATCAACGAAGAAATGACAAGCCATGGCACATGATCATAGTAAGTTGATACTGATTACATTCTTATGTCTTCATCTACTTATTCTAACAAAGCTTTAATCCAAATCTGACAATTTTCTCTTTCTTCTTGATAGGTTTTGCTATTTTCCATCGTCGACTTTCTTTTTTCTGCAAACTTCATTCTTGTACATCTTTAATTCATAGTCCGCGACGGTCCCAATCAGACTTATTCTGGAAAACACATTTTTATTTCACAGAATATGTTATGAACTATACTTTTTTTTTTTGCAAATTCGAAGACAACCTTTTTTTGGGAAATATTGTCAAATGTATTTTGTGACCCAGTTTATCTAAATATAAATATTTGGGGTTGTTCTATGGTGATATTCAATGCTTGGTGTTGTTATTTGGAATTTGTGTTTCTTCGTAAAATTAACTCATTTCCCTGTACATGTTCATGTTCTATATTGTGCATGTATTGCATCTTCCTATGTTTCAAAATATTCTTCGATATACAAAATGTAAAGTCATGTATTTTTTTCTTTGTTCCTTGTAGGTTTGAGAAAAAATAATCTGAGCCCAAAACACCATTCAAATTCGAACATGGTTTACATTTGGACAAAAAATAATCTAGTAAGATACATTAATATGGATACATTTTAAATAAACGTAACCAAAATCCCTTTAAACTTGAACCTGACTTTCTCGGGCTCCTGGATTGTCCGCGGGTTGATCGGTTAGGAGACTGTCAAATCCTCATTTCCATCTATATCTTCACATCAGGAACCCGACCGACGACCGTCCCTTTCAACACTTGGCCAAATATCTCACCGCGATGTCCCAACTTAGCACTATCACATTCTTATCCCATGTGTTCCATTATATACATATTGCACCCAACACTTCCGTCATATACATTTTGCACCTAACAATTCCAAGATAAAAGATAAGTATAGAAGACGGAAAAGAAGGGTTAATATATTGACATTTTTGATAGATATCCCATTTTCTCGCAAGATCTTTTTTGCATGTTTCTGGAGAAGTTATATATTCTTTGATATACAAAATGTAAAGTCATGATTTTTTTTTCTTTGTTCCTTGTAGGTTTGAGCAAAAAAATTCAAGCCCAAAACACCATCCAAATTCAAACATGGTTTACATTTGGACCACAAATAATCTAGTAAGATACACTAATATGGATACATTTTAAATAAACATAAAAAAATCCCTTTAAACTTGAACCTGACTTTCTCGGGCTCTTGATTTTAAATAAACATTAACAAAATCCCTTTAAACTTGAACCTGACTTTCTCGGGCTCTTGGATTGTCTGCGGGTTGATCGGTTAGCGAACTGTCAAATTCTCATTTCCATTTATATCTTCACATCAGGAACCCGACCGACGACCGTCCCTTTCAACACTTGGCCAAATATCTCACCGTGACATCCCAACTTAGCGCTATCACATTTTTATCCCGCGTGTTCCATTATATACATCTTGCACCCAACACTTCCGTCATATACATTTTGCACCCAACAATTCCGTGATAAAAGATAAGTATAGAGGACGAAAAATAAGGGTTAATACATTGACATCTTTGATAGATATCCCATTTGCTCGCAAGATCTTTTCTGCATGTTTCTAGAGAAGTTATATACTTATTGCATATACTTGGAAAGGAGTACGAAGGTGGTGGGCACATAAATACCCGTGGAAAGCAGTAATACGAGATTTGAAATAGGGTGGAAAGCGTTCCCGACAAGACGTAAGCCCCGACTGTCAAATTGTATATATCAGAACATTTCAGTGCAAAATGTGTAACACGAAGAAGATGTTCCTGACATCATCAATTCAAATTAATTATGCTTTCACTAGTGACAACCCAGTGCACAACTTTTCTTATTCGCATTAACAAGAAAATAACATATTTATAATCTAGTAAGATACATTAAGATGGATACATTTTAAATAAACATAAACAAAATCCCTTTAAACTTGAACCTGACTTTCTCGTGCTCCTGGATTGTCCATGGGTTGATCAATTAGTGGACTGTCAAATCCTCATTTGCATCTATATCTTCACATCGGGAACCCGGTCGACGACCATCCCTTTCAACACTTGGCCAAATATCTCACCGCAACGTTCCAACTTAGTGCCATTGAATTCTTATCCTGCGTGTTCCGTTATATACATCTTGCACCCAACACTTTCGTCATATACATTTTTCACCCACCAATTCCGTGACAAAAGATAAAAGTAATATATTCACATCTGTGATAGATATCCCATTTGATTGCAAGATATTTTCCGCATGTTTCTGGAGAAGTTATATACTTATTGGAAGGTGGTGGGCACAGAATATCCGTGGAAAGTGGTCAGACGGGCTTCAAAATAGGGTGGCAAGGGTTCCCGAGGACACGTAAGGCCCCAACTATCAAATTGCATACATCAGAACATTTCAGTGAAAAATGTGTAACACGAAAAGGGTGTTTCTACCATCCTCAATTCAAATTCATTCCGCATTCACTAGTGACAACTCAACACATAAATTTGCACGACTTAGTTCTATCGATTTCTTATGCCCCCCCTGTTCCATGACATACATGTTGTACACAACACTTCCATGATATAAATTTTTTGTCATTTACAATTCGACCCCGGTTATAGAACCCGCCTACCCGAGAATCTGTAATCTGAAAAGTGGCCAGGCATCGAATGGTTAGCGGTCGGTCGGTCCGCCAACGCGCGCATTGGGACATTTTCGGAAAAACGACTAAGTAACGAGAACGAGAGAGTAGAGCGGAAAAATGGTTGGACGGGATTCAAAATAGGGTGACAAGGGTTCCCGAGCTACAATTCCACCGTATACATCTTACACCCAAAACTTCTGTGGTCTACAATTCGTCCACATATTGGAACATGGTTTGCATTTCACCCACAAATAATCTATTAAGATACATTAATATAAATACAATTTAAATAAATATATTTAAACTTGAACCTGATTTTTTTCGAACTCGTTGATTAGTCCTATATCGTCACATCATAAGCCCCATTGATCGCAGTTCCTTTCAACACTTATCCAATTATCTCTTCGCGGGGTCATGACTTAGCGCCATCAAATTCTTATTCCCCTTGTTCCGTGATATACGTTTTTCACACAACACTTCCGTGATATACATTTTGCACCAAACACTTCCGTCATTTACAATTCGACCCCATTTCTGCAAAATGTGTAACACGAAGAGGGTTTTCATGGCATCTTCAATTCAAATTCATTCTTCTTTTACTGGTGACAACTAATCTTGCACCCAAAAACTGTGCCATCTACAGTTCCTCCATATACATCTTGCACACAAAACTTCCCTGGTCTACAATTCGTCCAGATATTGGAACATGGTTTGCATTTCGCCCACAAATAATCTATTAAGATACATTAATATAAATACAATTTAAATAAATATATTTAAACTTGAACCTGTGATTTTTTTGAACTCATTGATTGGTCCTATATCGTCACATCATGAGCCCCATCGACTGCGGTTCCTTTCAACACTTAGCCAATTATCTCTCCGCGACGTCGTGACCTAGCGCTATCGAATTTTTATGCCCCCTGTTCCGTGATATATGTTTTGCACACAACACTTCTGTGATATAAATTTTGCACCAAACACTTCCGTCATTTACAATTCGACCCCATTTCAGTGCAAAATGTGTAGCACGAAGAGGGTATTGATGCCATCTTATCCCCAGGTTGGCGCTATTATAGATCTTTCACCCAAAACTTCCCTGCTCTACAATTCGTCCACATATTGGAACATGGTTTGCATCTTGCCCACAAAAAATCTATTAAGATACATTAATATAAATACAATTTAAATAAATATATTTAAACTTTAACCTGAATTTTTTCGAACTCATTGATTGGTCCTATATCGTCACATCATGAACCCCACCGACCGCAGTTCCTTTCAACACTTAGCCAAATATCTCTTCGTGAGGTCGTGACTTAGCGCTATTGAATTTTATGCCCCCTATTACGTGATATACGTATTCAAAAGCGATTTACGGGATTCCGACCGACCCCCAGGTTGCTGCTATTATAAATCTTACACCCAAAACTTCCGTCATCTACAAGTGCGCGATATACATCTTGCACCCATAACTTCCATACTCTACAACTCATCGCGACTTCACACTATCGATTTCTTATTCCCCCTGTTAAGTGATATACATGTTGCACACCACACTTCCATGATATACATTTTGCACCAAACACTTGCGTCATATACAATTTGACCCCGGTTATAGAGCTCACCTATCCGAAAATATGCGATCTAAAAAGTGGCTAGGCAGCGAATGGTCAGAGGTCGGTCAGAGTAACGATATAAAAGAACAAGCGCAAATGTGAATCAGTCCATCCGCCAATGCACCCATTGGGACATTTTTCGAAAAAATGGCTAAGTAATGAGAAAGATAATAGAAAGGAAAAACGGTTGGACGAGCTTCAAAATAGGGTGACAATGGATCCCGAGGAGACGTAAGGCCCCACCTGTCAAATTGTATATATATTATGCTTCTACTTGTGACAACTCAGTGGTTCACTTATTGCCATTAAGAACCAAAAAAATGTATTCAACAACGATTTACGGGAGCCCGACCGACCCCCGGGTTGGCACTATTATAGATCTTGCACCCAAAACTTGCGTCATCTATAATTCCGATGTATACATCTTGCACCAAAAACGTCCTTGGTCTGCAATTCGTCCACATATTGGAACATGGTCTACATTTGGACCACAAATTATCTATTACAATACATTAATATAAATAAAATTTTAATAAATATACTTAAACTTGAACATGACTTTTTTCGAACTTGTCGATTGGTCTTATATCGTCACATCATGAGCCTGACCGATCGCAGTTCCTTTCAACACTTAGCCAATTATCTCTCTGCGGGGTCACGCATTAGCGCTAACGAAATTTTATGCCCCATGTTCCGTGATATAAAGTTGCACACAACACTTCCGTGATATACATTTTGCACCAAACACTTTTGTCATTCACAGTTCGACGCAATATTATAGATCTTGCACCCAAAACTTGTGTCATCTACAGTTCCGTTGTATACATCTTGCACCAAAAACTTATGTGGTCTACAATTCGCCACATATTGGAACATGGTCTACATTTGGACGACAAATTATCTATTACAATATATTAATATAAATACAATTTAAATTAATGGTCCTATATCATCGCATCATGAGCTCGACAGACCGCAATTCCTTTCAACACTTAGCCAATTATCTCTTCACGTGGTCGCGCCTTAGCGCTAACGAAATTTTATGCCCCATGTTCCGTGATATACATGTTGCACACAACATTTCTGTGATATACATTTTGCACCAAACACTACTATTATAGATCTTGCACCCAAAACTTGCGTCATCTACTCTACATTTGAACCACAAATTATCTATTATTATACATTAATATAAATACAATTTTAATAAATATACTTAAACTTGAACCTCACCTTTTTCGAACTCGTCGATTGGTCCTATATCGTCACATCATGAGCCCGATCGACCATAGCTCCTTTCAACACTTAGCCAATTATCTCTCCGTGGGGTCACGCCTTAGCGCTAACAAAATTTTATGCCCCATGTTCCGTGATATACATGTTGCACACAACACTTCCGTGATATACATTTTGCACCAAACACTTCCATCATTTACAATTCAATGCGCTATTATAGATCTTGCACCCAAAACTTGCATCATCTACAGTTCTGTTGTATACATCTTGCACCAAAAAATTCCGTGGTCTACAATTTGCCACATATTGGAACATGGTATACATTTGGACCACAAATTATCTATTTCAATACATTAATATAAATACAATTTAAATTAATGGTCCTATATCGTCACATCATGAGCCCGATCGATCGCAGTTCCTTTCAACACTTAGCCAATTATCTCTCCCCGGGGTCGCACCTTAGCGCTAACAAAATTTTATGCCCCATGTTCCGTGATATACATGTTGCACACAACATTTCCGTGATATACATTTTGCACCAAACACTTCCGTCATTTACAATTCGACCCCATTTTCCACAATTTACCTTGTAACCTGCTTGGCAGGGACTATGCTGCCACGCAACACTTGTTTATAATTTAGTGTCTTTGCCATTCATATATATATATATATATATATATATATATATATATATAAAAACCTGTTCAAGTTATGTATATGTTTGTATTTAACTTTATGTATATTATTGTTCAATGTGAGTATATTATTATTTATAATTTAGTGTATTTGCCATTCACATGATGTACTGTGACACCTAGTTGATTATATATATGTTTGTTGATTTTATGTTTCAC
>ML793621.1:370929-394352 GCA_009831015.1 Picea engelmannii | reverse complement strand
TATGTTTTAATGCAAGTTTATATATTGTATGTACTTTAAATCTCATTCAAAGTTGATTTTATGTTTTAGTACACGTTTTATAATTTATTGTCCAAGTATGTTTTATATTTGATATTGGATGAACATCAATATTGTACATTAACATTGCACAATTTCATGGAATTTAATAAATTATTCATGTCATATAAATTTATATTGAATAATAATGAATAACAAAAATAAAATGAATATGAAACTAATAAACCCTATATCAATATAATGATTATGAAACCACTAAATTAGTAATAAATATAATAATTATGCAACTACTAAACTATTAATAAAATATATAGCAATAATAACTCTCATGACTAAATATACTACAGATTGATAGTAAAAAACGACTCATTAAACTAACAAATATACTACAAATTGAAATTAATGATTCAATAAACAAGTAAATATTTTTTTTCTAGGTTATATTGCTTCAGGAAAACCTCCGAGTACTTCCCCTCATTTCAAGGATGGTACCCAAGGAAAATCCTAGAATATTTAGAGCACAAGGTTGGGAAACAACAAGGCTCGAAGCCATTACAATAATATACTCGTTATGATATCAACATGTCACTTGTGGGAATTGAACCTAGTGGCCGACCTTGGAATAACATCAAGAATTCTACCCTTCCTCAACTTGCTACTTTAATTATCAACCCAGGGTTCATACAAACTTTCAAAATAATGTAGACTATATATGTAGAAGACACCTCTCTTCCTCTTTATGCACCTATTGAATTCTTATGTACCTATCTACTGCTTGGGGCTTGTGATATCCCATGTCTGACTTTGAGTACTTCAACAAGGGGGAAAACCATTAAGCAAGAAAACAATCTTTGACCTAAAATTAAACTAAATCTTTAGATTCCAAGAATGTTGGAAATCAATGAAAAACTATATAAGAACACACATTGCTCAAAGGAAACTATTCTTAAAGTTGAAAACAAAGCATTGTTGATTAAATCATTGCATGAAGAAGGTTAAAAGAAATCGAACTATAAGCATAATACTTTTGTTGAATTGAAACTAAGATATTGCATAAAAAATCAACTTCTAATTAAGTTCCTAACCCATTATAAAGAATCATAGCCTGGTATCAACATGGTGACACCAAGAAGGCATCGATCATTTAGTGAAGAATGAAATAAAATATGAATCTGTGATGTTCTACAGTAACTATAACAATCCTACATGGACTGTAATAGACCTATAGGAAAATCTATAAGACAGATCCAAAATATGTACACAACTTGTTATTTCTCCCTAAAATTGATGCAACAAAAAAAGCATGATTAATGGTGTTGGAATGGAGTCTTAATCCTAAGAAAAACAATCTAATTAATCTTTTAGAGAATTGTAACTTACTCTACATGAAATTGAACTTATTTGCATTAATCAATAGATCTATGTGTTAACATGATAATTACTTTAAAACAACAAAAGATTAATCTAAAACATAAAATTAATAGAGTACATAAGAGTCCTTGAGCCTTCTTGAGTGTGCCCAACCCAAGTAGCACAAGGATCATTGAAGAAACTAATGAGAATGAAAATATAAGTTCTTCATTGATTGATCAAAGCATAATACTTCAATGGAGAAAGGATCCAAGTTCTCAAGGGTCTATGAAAAAATGACAAGATGCAAACTCTTCAACACTTAATAAAAAACTAGCTCCTCAAGGCTATTCCTTGGGTTTCATTTATACTACTTCACTAGAATGAATATGCCCTTCAATCAAGGAGAGGTTTTAGGGATTTTCTCCCCAAGGCTTCCTCAATCGTGATCCTTGTACTTCGGTCGTTGTCTTCTTGGTTCCATGGAGTTTGAGTTCGATGAGACTGGATTGAAGTGTCCCTTTAATGTTTGGCATTTAGATAGAGGTAGGTGAGTGTTATACACCATTTCACCACACCCAACCAAGTGCCACATCTCACTTGTTAAGTGTCGCAATTGTGATATCTCACCCTATAAGTGTCACAATTGCAATGGATTACTTTACAAAGTTTCATGGAATAAATTTCATGCTTTCCTAAGTATTACAAACTTGAAACCATGTAAAATAACATGTCATTATCCCTAGTCAAGTTGGAGGAGAGAAAACCATCATTTGGAGGTTGAAAACCCATCTTTTACCTTGTCTTTTTTGCCATTTTTGACCAAGGATTCCCCCTAACCATGCATGGGGGATAATCCCCCCTCCTTTTCTAGTTAATATGGAGTGTCTCAATTGAAGGAAACCCGGTTGAGGAGGATTTCACCTGTCCTCAGGGGGAATTATTTTACCACAGTGAGGGGACAATATCCCTTGTTTTTCTCATAGTGTTGGGACCTATGACCCTCCATGTGTGGCTCTAATTATTTGGATTAGGATTCATACATACTATTATCATGAAAAACAAGCATAAACATAAGCATAAAATCATCACATTACAAACTCAAATTACTCATTAAATAATTTGCAAGAAGACATAATTTATATTAAGCATGGCCAAAAGGCGAGTTTATGGATACAAAGACAATAAAAAAGAGTGTTATTGATGGGCCTTATGATAGACATTATGAAGGTCCATAACCTAGGTGGGGAAGATAATAAATTCCTTTCAACAACCTGAGCTAAACCCATTTTACTAAACTAGTGAATATACAACAAATTGAAAGCAATTAATGACTCATTAAATGAGAAAATACTCTACCAACCGACGACAATTAACGACTAATTAAATTACTAAATATGTTATAAATTGACAACAATTAATGACAAATTAAGCTACTAAATATACTACAAGTTGATGAATCATATTAACTAATAAATGTCTAAGCTAAATACAACTAAAATTTAGTCTTGTTATAAATAACTGCAAATGTAACACTCTTGGTCACCTCCCCAAAAATAGTAGTTTATATACATGTTTATTTATTTATTTTATTTTTTTTAGTTGCAAATTTGTCATTTCATACTAGTGTATTATCTATAAATTTTAATCCAACTCCAACAATCTCTCTAGTACTTCAATGTAACATGTCAAAAGGAATGTATGTAAATTAATAAACTGAGGAAAGCAGTTTTTGAAATGTGATAAGGATTTTGATGGTAAATTTTGTGATCAATATATATGCATATATGTATATGATTTGCAAGATACTAGTGACAGTTCCACATCTTCATATATTGATACAATTCATGCTCAAATTGTAAACAAATATTGTAGGGTTTTAATTGGAATATGCATGTGCGATACAACTTGAAGACTTAATGCACCCCAAGTTCAACTTTTTATTGCAAATCGTGACATGTTATATTCTAGTAGAGAACCAAATTCAAAGATAGACCTGTCAATTGGGACTAACTCAGGTAGTTGGGAGGAAGATCGTTATCTTCCCCACTTGGGTTCTGTTACCCCCCATTGGGTGACTACTTTAGAGGCACCCTCACAAGGGTGTTATGTTGTTGATTCACATGAGCTCTCTTGCTCATATTCTCCAGACTTGGAAAATTCTCTCTTATTCTCCTTTAGATATGTGATTGTGATAGCTCATATATGGTATATAATACTTCCTCCATCACTTCTCATATGACATATGCACTTATGGATGGTACATTATGATTTTCATTATGCTCTTTTTGATATTCCATGCATTGGCGTTATACTTGGATGTGGTTTTATAACTTCCGAGTTATTCATAAAAGTGGTAAGCACTAAAATGAGATCTGATAACACTTCATAACATTTATAGTTTATTATTTGCCTCATCATAGCATGGGGAACACAATTTCCCTCACAAGGGTGTTATGTTGCTAATTCACATGAGCTCTCTTGCTCATATTATCCATACTCAGAAAATTCTCTCTTCTTCTCCTTTAGATATGTGATGTACTAGCTTAGATATGGTATATCATACTTCCTCCCTCACTTCTCAGATGACATATGCACTTATGGATGGTACATTATGATTTTCATCATGCTCTATTTGATATTCCATGCATTGGCGTTATACTTGGATGTGGTTTTATAACTTTTGAGTTGTTCATGAAAGTGGTAAGCACTGAGATGATATTTGACAACACTTCATAACATTTATAGTTTACAATTTATCTCTTCATAGCACAGGGAACACAATTTTCCTTTGGAACTTTCGTCATTTCTCAAGTTAGTTTGTACTACTAGGAAAATGGTTGAGGTAACACTTTCCACATCCTAACCATACTTAAAAAATTCCATTTTTCCCATTTCACTCCATTCCATCCATATAAAAGCTATTCTTGACAATGTTTGACTTGTCAAGTGTCGCCAAAAAGGTCTAATTGAGAAATCTTAAATCAATAAAGCCCAAAAAGGCTAGCGGTGAAGAGCTAATAAAGTTAAAAACCAAAAAATATTGAATCTTGAGCTATGCCACCTTGCTATGAGGCCAATGCCTCTAGTCCCATGCTTTTTTATGAATATATAAAGAAAAAGGGATTGATTCAATAAAAGGAACATATAAAGAAAAATTCAAAAGGGGTAGTAAGAAACAATGTTGAGGAAGGGAAATTCAATGCTAAATCTCCCTCTTAAAGGCTTCCATATAAAATCTTAGCTCTTGAAAGATAGTTGAACAAAATTAATATACCTTTGACATCTTATATGACTTTAAAGGTCATCACATGAAGTTTTCCCCTTCCCCTTTCCATAATTTTTCATCACATCACGTACCTTTTACCTAAGGACTTAGGAAATAATGTTTTTCCTAGGATTTGTTACATGTATAAGGGTTAATGTTGTTCCCCCATGGTAAAATTTATGAAAATTCTAAAATTAACTTTTATTATGTTGTGTTAAGAGAAATCACCAAGTGTACATCACCTAATAGATTTCAAAGAAGTTGGACCCACCACTACGAGTGGACACCTTGAATTGGGATCTATGTACCATGTCTTGAGATCTGTGACACTACATTGGGATCCATTATGCTACCTTGGGATCCATGTACTTGTATTTGGCCATATCTATAGACATTGGGATCCATGTTATTTTTCTTGGGATCTATGTACTTCATTGGGATATGTGACTGTGCATTGGGTGATGACATGGATTCTACATCATCACAACTGCCACATGGATCACTCCAGGATGGCTCCCTTTCCTGGTTAGACGTCTTCACTCACATGCATGCTTGATTACTCCCTCTTGAACCACATGTGGGAGGTTTTCTTAGATAGTCGAGTGGTTACACATGGTCACAAGTTGTTACAATTGTTACAATTTATTATGGCATTGATCACACTATTTTATTGAGGAGTGGCCAACTTTAAGGAGACACACGTGCCACCTTACTTTGGATGCTCACCTTGGATGTCCCACACATGTGGCATGATGTCACCTATATTTGGAGGTTTTTGCGCTTGGGCCTCACTTCATGGATTTAGTTTGAGGGGTGCCCTTGATTCTTGGGAATATTGTTGATCATTCATCACTCAATTGAGGATATGTTGGTACTATCAAGCAAGGAGCACCTACTTTAATGCCCTTTGGACCACACATGTGACTTATGTTTACACCTTTGACAATTTTGATGAGGGTGCTCTTGAATTTGAGGACTTTGGGGGTGGGTTTATGCCCACACATTGTATTTTATCATGGATTTTACTTGAGCTCATGGTTTTAACCCATGGTTTGAGCTAGCACATTGTATTGATCCATTTTATTGAGAAGGTTCCTTATGTATATAAGGAGAGAGCCTCCTCATTTTCATTTGTTGGAGAATATTGATAGATTTTCCTACTAATCTCCATTGTGTTTCTATTATTTTTTCTAAGTGTTATTATACTATATTACAAGGCTTGTTGACATTTTTCAGGTGTGCTGGAGGAAGGAGATACTATAAGGTCAAAGAAGGGCATCTTTCTCCACTTGAGAGGGAAATAAAAGTATATACCTCTTACCTCCTTCATTCCCTGTGATCATTATTGTTTGTTTCCTTTGCATTGAGGTAGGATGTCCTAGGGATATTCCCTATTTCCTTGGCCAAACCTTAAGTTCACCTTAAAGTACTTGGGAGAGTATTCGTAGAGGACCCTCCCCCCTCCCCCCCATCCATGCTTGAGAAACTCACCTATCCTAGTTGATGCTTGAGAGGAAATACTCTTTGGTTCCCTCAACATAAACTCATCTTCATAAGACCTTCACCTAGGATAGATTTACCCCATGGCCCTTTTTAGGCACTAGTCTTATTGATCTCTTTAACCAAAAACCGAAAACAAATTCATCCTTTTTTCCTCTTTTCTTTTGTTTTATTTTGCAATATAAGGTTTTAAGGGTTTAATCTTTTGAATAGATTGCTAGATCCAAGTTGGTTTTAATTGTTGAATTTGATCTTGCTTGGATTTCTCTCATGATAAAAATTTATTTCATGGTATATCATTGAAGTTGGCATGAGTAGGGTTGTAGATCTTGATTTTATCTCTCTTATTTCTAAATCTAACCCTCCTAAACAAAGTAACTCTAAAGGGGTTTGAATTGTATGATTTCTCTTGAGTTATCTTGTTTATGCTTGGAAGAACATGGTTCAATGCTAGTATTGTTCTCTATTTCCACCAATATGGGTTCGATTTCTAGTGTTATACTATTTCCATGATTGATATACTTGGAATGATCAAATATATGCCATAAAGGATGAAACACTCCGCTCATTAGAAAAAACAACTTACACTCTTCGAACTTATTATCATTTATTGAAGGTTGACATCTTGGTTCTAAACTCATTTTTGAGATTTGTATTTGTTCATGGTTTATTTTTGTGGCTTAATAACACTCTCAAATACTGACATGTGCACATGAATGAATGCTACACTTGATACTCTGATTTTTTTACAAAATTAATAAGGGTTTATGGGTCATACAAATGGCCAAATATATGTCTTGATAGATCATCCTTTCACAACATTTGAACATATTTGACATCTTAAGTATGCCCTTAAGTAAATCAATGCAATAGTTTTGGGAAGGACTTGGTTCTTCGGATAGTGTCTCACTATTTGGGGATAATTTGAGGGTTTTCATGTTACTTTTATGTAACTGTATGGTATCTTATAAGTTTGAAATAGTTTACACTCTTAACACATAATTTGAGACATTCATTAATAACCTCACTATTGGTATAATTATAACATAGTTCATATCATTCATAAGTGTTTGGATAATTGAAGTTAGTACTTGGGATTTATTTACCATTTTGGAATGCTCTAAAACTGTGATCTTTTGTTAGCAACAATATATCCTAGCACATAGTGATAAATATGCCTTAAATGTTGATGTATTTTGTGCTCTTCTGAGTATTGTTGATGTATGGGATTGCTCATGGTTCTTTGGTTATGATTACACACTTTGGAATGTTCTAAATACATCTTTGCATCATTGTTCTATGGTTACAAACTGCCCATATTAATATACAAGTTTACATGCTAAAAATGGTGACAAACACATGATCATTGGATAATATATGAATTATACAAATCCATGTATAACTCTATTTTCCTCACTGCCTTTAAAAAATAGAATCATGCTTGATATTTCCTTAGTTTATCATTTCAAACACATGATGTCTTAAAACAAAGTTGTAATCATTGTCATACGATCTCTTAATCATGGAATGTCCCTTAATAATAATAAAAAAACCCTCAATATCTAATGCTTATGAATATGGTGAATGAATGATCTAATTTGGATACAATTTATTATTCATTTTCAAGCATTATGGTGTCATTGAATATATGCTTCACTAGAATCTCATGTTACATGGTTAATTGAACAAGTTATATTTTCAATTTCCAAGCATAATTTCATTGTATGAATGAGCACATTGCCTAATTAAACTCATTTAAATCTCATTCATAATTTTTGATTTGATATACTATCTACACACTTAAATTCACCTTCTACCTTGAGAGGGGATAGTGTTAAATCATTGAACTCATCATCAAGCCAAGTTAGAAAAATTCCCTTCCTTACTCAACAACTTAGCTTAGATTGAACTTTAGGGATTCACCCCTTGAAAATGATACACTTATCATGGTCTAAAGAGTGGGGCAAGGCCACTGAGGTGACAATGGGTGGCTTTCTCGAGATTTTCCTCTAGGCTCTTCCGTTGGGGTTAAGACTTTTCCCTCTAGGAGAGAGTTCGAGTCATACAATTTTGGCATCATTGCTGGGGAAAAAGTCCATTCCTCAAGTTAAGAATTATTGATATTCATATTTGATGAGATTTGGACAATTTGATAAGCATTTGAAAGCTTATTTGGTGACTCTATTGAGGGAAGAATCCTTTTTCCCTTCGTTGATTTTAAGACTTGTTTCTTGTAGGGTGAAGCAAACAATAATTAAAGGAACCTACACTCTTCTCTTCAAATACATCTACACTCTCATTATCATATTTGAATAATAGTAACCGCACATATGCTTTCAATCATCAAGATTTGTTAGAGTAGAACCCACAATGTTATATTTTAATCCATGATCCTCTACTTTATGAATATCTTTTGAATTCCAATGAATTATTTCATTTGCAACTTCTACCAATTGACATTGCATTTTGTGTTTGCTTATTATATCCTACTTTATGGAGCACTAAGAACCACATTATTGTCTTAGAGAATTAAAATAAATAAAAGAGCTTGATAGTTTTTAATATCACATGTATGCTTTTAACTATCAAGCTTTGTTAGAGTATAATCCCACAATGTTATATTGTAATTCTTGATTCTCTACTTTATCAATATCTTTAGAATTCTCAATGAATTATTTCCTCTACAACTTCTACTCTTCAATAAATCAAGACTTTTTTGTTTTCTCATTTTCTAATCCTACACATGTAGTCAATACTAGGAATTAAGTCAGTTAACAAAAAATATGTTCAATTCACTCCCTACTATCCTAGATGCGGTTGATACATATTCCCATGCTCTTCTGATCCTCCATTCAAAAGTCAGTGATCGACGAGACTCCAATCACTCCATTCCTTATGTAATGAACAATTTTCTTCCCCTATCTCTAGGATTCAAGGACAACTATGTATACACCATCTCCTACTTGCAGAAGTGTCAGGATCAAGAGACATAGATACTTGTTTGGATGGAACAATTAGAAAACCCTATGGAAGGTAGGTGCCAAGTTGTACTTATCCTACTTTATGGAGCATTAGGAATCACATTGTTGTTTCAAAGGATTAAAAAAAGGAGCTTGACATTTTTTAATATCGTGCATACAATGGGCATATGCCTCTTAGGTTTCTCAATTTTAATTGGTTGGGAAAATATCATGTCTAGCCTAAATCTTCATGGATCTCCATATATGTCTCTATCATGGATGAACTCATCCAAAAGAAGTAATTTCAATGCAGTTATAGGGATACACAAAACATTTATGTTAGAACTAACTCTAAATCAACCAATAGTGCACAATATATCTTGTGGCATGGGTAAATCCTAGCTGGAAAAATATTTATGAAAATTTGACCAAACTCGAGATTTTTGTGACCTATTGGGATTTATTGACTAGTGAAGATATGAAATTTGGTCATGTATTCATAAAAAAACAAGAAAATATTCCATAGTTATTCCATGGCATGTGAAAAACATAGGGCATAGAAAATCCACATCAAAACTTGTGAATCCATACCTAGAATTTATAATCTAGTATTTCATGGAGTTATTTCAAAAAATACCCTCCAAATATGGGTACATTATTTCCCCTATATGGTGATTTAAACTAACAATGTTTCCTTTGACATGATCTACCTATAGAAAAATAACCATTATTAGGATGATGAAGAGTTGGTCTCTAAAAATTTTCAAAAACTATTATGCTAACATTACCAACAAAAGATCTGTCTTGTAGTCAAAATTCCTATCTAAACATCAAATATATTATCTTCAACTATTTTTCTTTCACAACATCCATCACCATAACTCCTCTCTTCTACAAAATAATAATATCATCCCCATGGAAATTGTTGAAGACATTAATCCTATGAAGTCTAAAGATCCTTTGCCATGGATGTTGTAAATCCATAATCCCGTGTATTTTCAATTGCATAAAAAAATGCATGGAAATTACCATAGGAGTCACCATTATACAACATATAGAGGACATAAAACACTGATTTCATTCGATCTTTTTGGCCTCTCTAGGATTAAAAAATATTAAAATAATATTTATCCCCAAACTTGAACATGAGACTTGCTACAAAGTTCATCCCAAAGTACCAAGTTCAAAGAGAAGCATTGTTGGTAGAGTGGGTAAAAAGGGCCAAATCTCTCTAATAAACAAAGAAATAATACCTAAAATTATGATTCCACATAAATATTTGAGGGTTCTGCAAAAACACTAACAACAAAAGAAGATTTAAGACATGGTCCTGGGATTGAAAATTTCTATATTGGGTACCTAGTTTCAAATCTAGAAGGTGCTAATAATATCCATTTTCTTGCATGGTTTACTTTGTTGATTGGTTCTACACTAATTTACCCTAGTGAAAAAGACATGGACCTCTTATTTGGATTTGTAGGGTTTGAAGTTAAGTATTTGGTGGTTTTGAAAGGGACATGGGCTAAAGCGAAGAGGGATTATCTCAAGAATCCTTGGTTAAGGTTGTTACCTCATCTTTTATCTCCATGGAATCATTCAATTATTTATTTTGAGGTGCCAGCCCAAGCTTGGGTGTTTTTCCACTACAGAGAGTATTATTTATGTGTTGAAGATACTTGAACTTGGTATCAAAGGGTTGCATTATATTTTGTTGGGAAATTCCCCTTATTTGGAGAATGGAACCCAGGGTAAACCAAATTTTGCAGAAGCTCAAGGATTTGTCAACATAAGGCTCAAGACCATTACAAAAATATACTCATTAAGAGCTCAACATATCACTTATGGGAATTCAACCAAGTGGGGAAGGTAACACTTCTTCACACAACCACCCATGCTAGACCCAATTCACTTATATGTGTGTGTGTGTGTGTGTGTGTGTGTGTGTGTGTGTGTGTGTGTGTGTACACACACACACACACACACACATATGTATGCATGCATACATATATATGTATGTACAAACACACACACACATATATGATGTCATTATTTTATATGGTTTCCACATGATGATATGGTTTTAATGCTTTTGAATTATGTCAAGTAGGGATTTGGAATAATTGTTAGTTTGATGGGATGGCAGAGATTGTAGGGTATCGATTAGTAGATTATTTGGTGGTTTTGAAAGGGACATGGGCTAAAGTGAAGAGGTCTTATCTCAATAATCCTTGGTTAAGGTTGTTACCTCATCTTCGCTCTCCATGGAATCATTCCATTATTTATTTTGAGGTGCTAGCCCAAGCTTGGGTGTTTTTCCACTTTAGAGAGTATTATTTATGTGTTGAAGATACTTGAACTTGGTATCAAAGGGTTGCATTATATTTTGTTTGGAACTTCCCCTTATTTAGAGAATGGAACCCAGGGTAAACCAAATTTTGCAAAAGCTCGAGGACTTGTCAACATAAGGCTCAAGGCCATTAAAAAAATATACTCATTAAGAGATCAACATATCACTTATGGGAATTCAATCTAAGTGGGGAAGGTAACACTCCTTATATATATGTGCGTGTGTGTGTGTGTACACACACACACACACACACACACACACACACATCTATGTGTGTGTGTGTGTGTGTGAATTGGGTCTAACCTGGGTGGTTGTGTGAAGGAGTGTTACCTTCCCCTCTCAAGTTGAATTCCCATAAGTATATATCTATTTCTCTCTCTCTCTCTCTCTATATATATATATATATCTATATCTATATATATATATATATATATATATATATATATATATATATATATATATATATATATATATATGATGTCATTATTTTATATGGTTTCCGCATGAGGATAGCTTTTGAATTATGTCAAGTAGGGATTTGGCATAGTTGTTAGTTTGATGGGATGACAGAGATTATAGGGTATCGATTGGTAGATTATTTAGATGATTTCGTGCTCGAGGAGGACATATTTGTTAATTATTCCGGACCGACAGTTGGAGGGCACATATCTCAGGTAGACTTGAATGATAACAGAGGAAAGGTGTCTATGGGTCCATAAGTGATAGGATTACAATATAATCCACTAGTTTTCATTGTGTCATTGTCAGATTCTTCACTGGTCGGATGTGATACACTGGTTTTTCCAATCAAGGAAAACAATATGTCTATGAATCTCCTCACTAAAGGCAGTATCGATGGATTAGGCACTTTTCCCATGGGATCATTGGATAGATTCATCTATATGAATGTGGGTGATTTAGGGGTTTCATTAGGTGAAGGAGCCTCTCTACCTTTTCCAGTGGTTATTCCCCCTTCGTAGGTCTCTAAAGGAGATGGTGTAAGGTTTTTAGGTGAAGGTGATACAAAAATTTCCCTTCCTTAGTCAAATCGGTCGAAGAAGAAATGAAAAACCCTAAATTCTAAAGGGTCCAATATTTCCTTAGTAGTTGGGGCAGACATTGGTTTGGCAAATATTTTGGATATAGAAGGTAAATCCATGGTTGAAAAATTTATGAGAATGATCTTAGTGGATTCCCTTGAGGACTAGGTGGATACTCAATGGAAGCTCATTTTAGGTTATTCTACTATTTTGCATACCCTTGTTAAAAGTTGGCTTGGATCATATTCCGTGATAGGAAGGATGCAAATATGATTTTAAAGGGTTTATGGTTTTATTCCTTGGAATTTTTACACATGAAACCATGGTATCTCCTTTTCGACCCTAGGGAAGCATCTATAGAGAAATTTTCTATTTGGATAAAACTACCCGAGATTCCTCTCAAATGGTGGATGATGGAAGGCATATCGACGATTGGTAATCAACTAGGGAAAACATTAATTGTGGACAACAATTTCCTTTCCAAATAACAAAGAACAGTTGCGAGGGTACTGATAGAGTTGGACATGCATGGAGGTCTTTATGAGGCCATTGATATAGTTATTGGGGATTGAACTCACTCACAACGATTGTATTGCTACAATGTTCCTTTTAGATGTATTCAATGTCACAATTTAGGTCATGTGGTTGAGGACTATAAAGATCCTTTCTAGAAGAGGATTTGGCTTCATAATAAGACTTGTGTATCAGACAAAGGTGTAGAAGTATTGAAATCAAAAGGTCTTGAAAAAATCACTCCTCCCGAGGTTCATGACGAATCTAACAAAGAACTATTATGTGTGCAGATCCCTATTATATCACTTGTAGACAATGTCTTGGAACACTGTTCAAAAAGAAAGGTTACTACTTTGGAGGATTGACATCAATCTCCTCTTTCTTGTAATATAGATAAGGATGGCGGTATAATTGATAAGTTTATTCACTATCATTCTTCTGTTACATCGTCATCTTTATCAGAGGGTTCTCGAGATATGCAAGATTTATTGGGGTCACTGCTCATTGTGGGGTTGGAGGTGAAGTTTCCCTACCCGAATCATTATCACCATGTACTTCCAAAGGCTGCTACTCAGAAGGTTTTGTTGGGGGGAGAAACAATCTGGCTACCTCCTACACTAGTGTCTCCTCTGGTGCTAATACTTATTCTGTATCTCCCCGCAAACCCAAGGGCGAAATTTCTCAGGTTCTTTTTGTTGGTTTGGATAAGGATCCAGAAGTTAGCCACCCCTCTGTTAGATATGGGAGAAAATACAAATTACATCATTCTTAGGAGAAAGAATCCAAATAAGTAAGACACGATCATCAAGCACTAATTACCAGGGTACTTAGAACATCCAAAACCCCTTATCCTGTTCCTCCATGATTATTCTCTCAGTCAATGCGAGGTGGCTAGGGAGCCAGACCAACAAAGTGGCTATGAAGATATTAGTTATATATATTAACCCAAATATCTTGTTAGTTCAAGAGACGATGGGGAGGGATATTTCTATATGCAATGCTTTGGAGTCTTTGTTTTCATCTTGGGATTTTATGGCTTTGGATTCTTCTGAGAATTTGGGGGGTGTACTTACTGATTGGAAGGAAGGTTTTTGTCTAATTAACTCTTTTGCTATTATCTATGGTTTGTATATAGAGCTGGAATGTGCCTAGAGAATGGGTAAGGTTTTCTCCATTTTGAACATCTATGGGCATTATGAAGGTAAATTTCCTTTCTGAAACAAAATATTTACTTCCTCTCTTTTAATGCAATCCAATTTAATTATAGCAACTGACTTGAATTTTACTATTTAGTGGAGTGAGATTTGGGGTTCCGGTGAGAGATCCGATCCTCTTAATGAATTATTTTTAGTTGCTTTGGAAAAATATTGTTGGAAAACAAAAAGGCCAAACTTATTTTAGATGAAGAGCAGGAATGGTGCATTAAGAGCCATGCCACCTGGATTGCTAGTGGGGATCAAAATACAAAGTTTTTCCATAATTTTGATAACTACATGAGAACAAATAATTCTATATGGAAATTACATGATGAGGAAGGATGGGAAGTTACATCATTTGATGAACTTTCTCTACCGAGTAATCAAAACTTTGGTAATATATATAAATCTCAGGATCACTGTCCATTGGATGAAATTATGAGGCTTATAGACAAGTATCCTTGTCTAGTGGAGGAAGGGGAGGATGCTGAGTTGTTCAGGGAAGTCAATTTGGAAGATATTTTGGAGGTTATGAATACTTTTAAAAAACACCAGAGTCTAGGGATAGATGGATGGATGGTTGAATTCTATATTCATTTCTTTGATATGATTGGTCTCGATTTACTTAGAGTTGCTGAAGAAGTTCGACAAATGGGTAAAGTCCCTGGTAACATCAACTTAAAATTTTTGTCTCTCATTCCTAAATCAGATCATTCAAAGAATTTTAATGATTATCGACCAATTTCCTTGTGCAACATGGTTTATAAGATTATATCAAAAGTGATTGCTCTTAGGATCAAGCCGATTCTAGATCTTTTTTTCTTTGCAGACCAATTTGGTTTTTGAAGGGAAGGAACATTCACGAGGCTATTCATTATGCTCAGGAGATACTTCATAGTGTCAAATCTCATTCCTCTCCTTCATTAATCATAAAGTTTTACCTCTCGAAGGCATATGATAGGGTCTCGTGGAATTTCCTCCATCTTATGTTACTCTAGATTGAATTCTCTCTAAACATAGTGAAATGGATTATGGTTTGTGTTTCATCTGTTCAAATGATAGTCTTAATTAATGGTTCTAATTCTCCTTTATTTAAACCCTCCAGGGGTCTCAGGAAAGGATGTCCATTATCACCATAATTGTTCCTCCTAGTCACATAAGGTTTAAGTAGATGAATCAAGAAAGATAAGTATTGTAGGTTGATAAAAGGGGTGGCGATAGGAAGGTGAATTTCTCTCACCCATATTTTATTCGTAGATGATATTTTGTTTTTCTGCTTTAGTTTTGAACAGAAAATTAAAGTTTTTTGGATATTTTGCAACTATACTATCATAGAATAGGTATGGAGGTAAATAGAAATAAGTCTATTTTATATGCATATGCAATAGACGATCATTTAGTGGCTATAATTGATACTCTAATACCATTTTTTTGAGGAGACATTGATGAAGGGATGAAATACTTGGGTTTTTGCATAAAACCTAAGAACTATAGAAATAGGGACTGTATGTGGCTTATTGGAAGGATAGACACTAGGATTTAGTTATGGTGTAACAAATTTCTCTCGTGTGCTATTCATTTGGTTTTGATCAAGTCAGTACTGGAAGCAATACCAGCCTACTGGAATTTGTTGGCTTCATTCCAAAAGGAATCTTGTACAAGATAAAAAATTTGCGTTTCAATTACTTGTGGAGAGGCAATGATGAGTTCTAATGTTTACATCTAACTAGTTGGAAGAAAAATTATCTCCGAATAAATGGGGAGGTTGGGGTTTAAAAGACATATTTATATTTGGCAAAGCTCTATCAACTTTCTCTCTTTAAAATATATGCATTGGTGCTTAGTAACAAAGAATGACATCGATCGAGACGAAATGAACAGGCTGAAGCGAGACGGAATGCCTGCGGCTAGGGCCTAAACCCTAGCCGCCTCCGCTCCGGTTTTCGTTTGCAGGGGCGTGGATCTTCGTCTGAAGCAGCCGATCAGGGTTCCCTTTGCTCTCTTTGCATACAGGGTCGCGGACCGACGCCTTTCTGAGCGTCCATTCACCTGCGTTTTCCTAAGTGTTGCTGTGTTTTGGAGCAGCGGTCTTGCTTGCCTCTGCGACTTTGCTGGTGGTCGACGACCTGCTACGATGGCCCCAGATCCGATGGCCGAGTTGGAAGAAGATCCTTTGGAAGCATTCATATCGTTAGTCCGCTCGGCAGGACCTAAATCCAAGCCTTCTCTCCCGTCTAAGTTTGTTAAGAAGATGGAGGAGATCCCTTCTCTGGAGCTATCTCCAGAGGACCCTTGCAATCTTGCCCTCTTTCTAGCAGAAAAGGCCCTCATCGGAAAGTTTACGGGGCTATGGCCTAGCCCCAAAACGGTGGAGGCATGGATGGAGGACCGTTGGAAGATGATGATACAGGGAAACGTTTCTCTGTGCGTAGTAGGCAGGGGATTTTTTGTCTTCAGTTTCTCGAGGAAAGAGGACCGTGATCTAGTTTTCAGATCTGGACCCTATTTCATGGGGTCGAGAGGGCTGTTCTTAGCCCCCTGGACGCCTGACTTCAACACTGGAGCCGAGATCACAGTAGCCCCTGTTTGGGTTAGGTTGCCCCATCTCCCCTTGCATCTCTGGGGGATAAAATCTCTGGAGGACATTGGAAATAAGCTTGGGCATTTCTTGGACAGGGCGGAGCCGAAAGGGGATCAGTTTACCTGTGCTCGCATTTGTGTTGAGGTTAACCTCGAGAAAGGACTTTCGGAAGCCATTAAGCTCTCCCTAGGGGAATGGTGCCATATCCAAGAGCTGGACTACGAGCAGATTCATTTTAAGTGCCTCCGGTGCCATGCTTATGGTCATTTCGCAAAAAGCTGCCCCAAAGCCTCTGAGGAGCCGGGACCAGTCAAAGAAGATGATTTTCAGCCAGTATCTAATCGACGAAGGTAGCCAAGGTGAAAGGATCCAATAGCCCAGGCCCCGAAGGCCACTCATTCAGCAGAGGAAACTCTAGAAAATAAAAAAAGCTTTGATGCACTGAAGGAAGATGAAACCCTAGATCCAGAAGCAACAACAGTCAAGGAAGACCCTCCGGCAGACGAAATCCTTCCAGATTCCACCCCCCCAGATTCAGTAGCTGCGAGAGAAACTCGGGCTTCAGTTCCGGAACCCTCTACCTCTGCAGGTCTGGATGTTTCAGTCCCCTCTAGTGGCTCTGTGGAAACTTCTGAACCTGAAGATAATTCAGTTCCGTCTCCACCCCTTACCCGAGGGCGAAAGACCAACAAAGTGCGCAGAGAAAAGGAGGCGACCTCCAACATTTCTTCAGGTTCTCAGAAAAAGTTGGATCCCTACTTTAAGGGGAAAATTTCATCTCCCTCGGTTTAAATGCTTTGCTTCTGTCTTCTGCTATGCTCACAGTTTGTGAGAATTTACTCATGTATGCAACTTTTGTCATTTTCTCGAATTAGCTCAAGAAGCAGATGGGATTGGTCTCCCAAGACATCCACAAGAAGGTTGGAAGCACTGTTAGAGGTCACCAACCTTCTCCAGATTTGTAACTTGCTGATTCTGGATTGCCAGAATGCCGCTTAATGCAACATAACCGTTCTTGTCAAAAAAAACTTTCTCTCTTTAAAATTTTATTTCTAAACCTAGTCTTTGGCGTGATATTCTTGTTGATAAGTATTTGGAGAATGGTTCTATAATTGACTGGGTAAGGAAATAACATAAGAGAATACATGGAATATCTAACCAATGGAATGTTCTTTCTCTTTCCTTTCCAGTTATTAGAAAATTTCTTGCCTGGAAGGTTGGCAGAGGGTCGACAACCAGGGTTGTAATAGATGTGATTATGGGATGTTCATTGGATGTTTTTCTTCTATCTGAACTAGTACATTCACTTCAAATTCATGGGAGGGATACTTTAGACTTGATTGTTGATGAGGCTTCCACAATAATTTGGAGACAAGGTCGATACATTACCATTAAATTAGAGATCCCTGTTGAATGGAGAACATTTTGGGATCTCTTACTTTCGACACTGAATAAAGGCCATGTGAGGATTGTAAATCAAACAGACAAACTAGTTTGGATATATGATGTTATGGGTGGTCAGTACACTACTAAATGAAAATATCAAGATTTGGTGGAGGATTGAATTCCCAATCATGTCTGGTGGTGGAAATATTTTTGGGAAATCCTTGGTCCACCCAAGAATGTAATTCTCATGTGGGCATTGATCCTCATAGGTAAAATACTAACTTGAGATACTTTACAAAAACAATGTTGGAATGGCCTTGACATATGTGTATTGTGCAAGGAAAGTGGTGAAGACATTTCCCATTTATTTATTCATTGGAAGTATTCTAAGTTTGTTTAGAAAGAAGTGTTGAAATCCTTGAGCATCCAAGGTACATGGTCTAAATTCAATGATGACGAGTGTCTGAAATATTGGTTTTCAAAGAGGCATTTAAAATAGTTTTGTGCACTTCCCCTTGTGGTGTCTTGGAGCATATGGAAATAAAGGAATGTTTAAATATTTGAAATGAAACATATGCTTGCAGAAATTGTGCCCTCAGAGCTGTTAATACTTTCTTTCTTTATTCAAAAATTGTTAAAGCACAGGTTGGTATACATATTCAGGAGCTCATTTTTTTTTATCATGGTTTCCCCTAGAATTTTTTTGATGGTGCATGCCAAGATCATGAGTGTGGACTTGGTTTTATGTTATTTATTGATGAACACAACTTCTTCTCCTTTAAAGTGAATGCAGGAGTAGGCAACAATAATATGGCATAATTTCCATCACTGTTATCTCTTTTAAGGCTTTCCAATAACCAAAATGTTAGGATTACTATTATGATGAGCGATTCTCTTTTGGTAATTAAGTGGATGAAAAAAGAGGCACAAATTTAGAATATCAATTTGATCTCCCTAGCCCAACAAAATTTTGATGTTTTAGAATCATTATTTCAAATTCAATATCAACACATCTTTCGAGAGCATAATTATGCAAAAGACACTTTGTCAAAGTAGGGACTATCCATTCCAGTCATATCCTTTAAGATTATTTCACATTTAGGAGAGGTAAAGGAAATGTCTACTCGTCTCTTGGATGAGATGATAAATTTCTAATTTTAATGGAGTGTACTGGTATTTTTTGGATGATATTGTTGAGGATGTAATTTTTGACTTTTTGATGCATAGGTATTGATGATAAAATTGTATACATGTTGACGATGTCATTTTGAAGGCAACCATGCCCCTGATATCTTTTTGTATGTGATTTGGGCACCTTCAAATTCTCCTTGAATAAAATAGTATGTGTTTTCCTTTGATATATATATATATATATATATACATAAACTTCCAAAATTGGTCTTTTAAAGACTATGGTTAAGTTTATGCACGAGTTGATTTACCACTTAGGAATTAAGAGAAGAAGAGGATTTTAATGAAAGAATTTTACATCCATAAAAAGAATAGATCATAAAGTAAATATTAAGAACATCAAACCATGACGCCAAGATTGATAACGAAGTTAGACACAAGTTTGCCTACGTCTCCAGGCCTTTGTCTCAGTGGGAGGCTTCTTATTAATCTTTAATGCTTAAAAAATATACCAAGAAATGCTTACATAACAACTTATGAAACCACCTTTTAGATCTACAACTTCTGGACATAAACAAACATCACCAATCGCTGTGACAGATAATTCTGAGACTTTCGAGTATGAACTCGGCTATGCTTGACTTGACATCTTGGGATTTGGAGGAACTTTTTTGTTCGGCTACTCGAATGCAAAAAAAAAATCCATATTCAAACTCCCCTTGAAATTCTGCAACTTTTGAGTATAAAGTCGACCTACTTTTGAATAGGCCATCAGGACCTCCCCTCGACACAAATCCCAATGCTGTGCCTTGTCAGATCCGTACAGTTCGCATAGTCTCGAACTACGCGCCAAAAAAAATCCTTTGTCTTGATTTCCATGCCTGACTAAATAAGCCATACTCCGCCAAATTTAGTGACAATTATCCAAACTTAGCGGGATTTCACCAGATTTGGTGGTAACCACCAGATTTGGAGGAAACTGCCAAACCACTTTGACCTTCCAGAAGGTGCCATGTGGTGCCTCCTCATTGGGCCACATGTCACCTCGTCATTGGCTTGATCCATTTCATCTACCATGTCATCATCTGTATAGTTCCACATCATCGTCAGTATAGTGCCACGTGTCAATTTTTTAGTGGTCCAAATCACCCCTAAAAATGCCAAAAATGACTAACACGTGGCACATCCTGGTGTTTCCACGTGTCATGATGAAATCAGCATGACGAATTGCTGACATCATCATGACATAGTACTGACATCATATGCCACGTCAGATGTACAACCTTTGACTAGTTGACTTTGATCTTTGACTTTTTGTGTGTTTGGGAAAAAGTTCAGAACGTGATAACTTTCGCATACAGTGTCCATTTTCAAAAAAAAAATATTGCCCGAATCAACATGACGAGCCCTAGCCAATGGCACTAGTTTCATTCAATTCCAAGAAAGTTGATTTTTTTGCCTTCGTGGATCCATTTTGGATCATTCCTCCCCACTAAGACCTTTTGGTCCTCCAAAAAGGTATTAACCAGACATCAAGTGCGGGCTCCCCACTTGTCCTTTGTCTTTAAACTCTGTCCTGTGCACCTGCCATATCATAATAAATTGCATAATAACCATGACAACTGAAATCATATTGTTAGACACTTGAACTCGTTCACATCTTACTGAATCCACTACCATCCATGTAGAAAACATTAGTAGCAATAATATCGGAAATATGACTAAAAATGAACCAATATGTTTGATGGGCTTGCATGACATTAACTTATCTTGAAGAAAAGTATGATTGAACTCCCATCCTACAACCATCTCATGTTCATGCTTAAGATCAACTGCTTTACTTGGCACAATTATAGGTGTATTACTTGCATAAGCTGCCTTCTTTAATTGTTCCATTGTTAGAAGAGATTGATTTTCTTTTATATGATGAGCATGTACAACATATTTTGTCCCTTCTTTAGTTAAGTGATATTGATTCTGTTATCTGAAGAAGATTTCTTTGCGATCATATAAATAAGGGCTACCTAAGACCCTTCCACATGTTTCTAGTGGCACTACATCACATGTTACTTCATCCACATACTTAGATGTAATTGCAAACTTTATGATAAATTGTTTTTTTATGGGAAATTTGTGATCTTTGCTTATCCAATTTAGTGAATAGGGTTTGTGATGCATCTTAGTGTTTAATCCCAATTTCTTAACCACTTCTTTTGAAATTAAGTTAGATTGAGATCCACTATCTATCAATGTATCAATATTAGTATGTTTCATTATTACCATTATATGAAACAATTTACTTCTTGAATAAACACCATCACCAATTTTACCTATCAAACCAACTGTTGTAATCTTAGACTCATCACTTGAATCATACCCCAAGTCTATTGGCTATGTTGTTGCTGCAACTTTTTGCCTCCCTTTCCTCTCTTTGAACCACTTCGGTTTATTCTCTGGGTGAAATTTCCAACAATGCTCATCATCGTTCCCTTCTTTCTTGCAATGCTTGCAAGAGAGCTTCTCTTCCTTCATTGTCACTGAGTTTGCTTTCTTCCCATTCCCTTTTCCTTTGCCTTCTTTATTTGAAGATGATTCCCCTGATACACCAACTCCAGTTTTTCCTGCTTCAATATACGTTGCTTGAACAAAAACCTCATCAAGATTAGTAGGTCCAAACATAAATACAATATTATGAATATAAGAAAACAAACCTCCTATATACTTCATAAGAGTTTCTTGTGTAGTCAATGGGACATCTAACCTCAAAACCATCTTACAAAACTCATATGTATATTCCTGCACCAATTGTCCTTTTCTTAATTTAAGACTTTGCCATTCAATTAAAGCCTTAACCTCAAAACCATCTTACAAAACTCATATGTATATTCCTGCACCAATTGTCCTTTTCTTAATTTAAGACTTTGCCATTCAATTAAAGCCTTTTACTTATATCCCAATGGATAGACCTATTTCCTAAGTGCAGAAATAAAATCATGCCATGATGGAAAAATATTACCAACTTGCTGAGTTCCATATTGCATCTTATTTTTCCACCATATGAGAGCTATGTTTTCAAGATGAAGTGATACCAATCTAATTTTGGTTGCCTCATCTTTGATTTGTTGCACATTACAATATACCTCCATCTGTCTAACCTAGTTATCAAGTTTCTCAGCATTAACTTCGCCATTATACATACGCAAAACAAATTTTACATCAAATTTAAGTAATGGCACATCAGACTTATGTTTATGAGGATGTTTTCTTGTAGTAGAAGTCGAACTTGTACTTGAAGAAGAAGAAGATGGATATGAAGGAGGTGAAGGAGGAGTTTTAGGAGGGTCCTCTCCTTCTTCACTTTTGTCTTGTTTTGAAGATTTTATTTGAACTCGTCTCTTCCATTCCAAGTAGTTATCATACAATACTTTTACCATCTCCGACATGGCAAACAAAGTCTTTTGAAAATCTCTTTCATTTTGAGAAAGTCCTTCCGATTCCATTTTCTCACTTTGAGATATCCTCTTTCTTGATCCAATATATGGATCTCCTTCTACAACAATATTACCAACTTAACGAGAACTGTGACCTCAAAACGAGAACTCTAGCCCAAAAAACTCATATTTTTGCATAAAAAACATGAAAATCAACCCCAAATAAAAAAGTGGTGCTACCGGTAGCACCATTTTTTTCAAACAAGGTCAAAATTACAACATTTTTCAAGCATGACCTTCAAAACTCATACAATAGCTTAGAAAAACCTTAAAATTAACACCTAAATAAAAAATTGACGATAACTAAAGCAATTTTTTTTCTTCTAAACGTTAAAATTATGGCTCATTTCAACCGAATTGAAACTGTGGTTTCAACAATAAATCCCTATGCAAAAAAAAGAAACCCAAAATTGGATACAAAATGGTCACTTAAAAATTTATTTACTAACAATTTTTTTTTCTTCTTAAATTTACATTGAAAAATAAATAAATAGAAAGGACAAAATCTTAGCAACTTTATTTTTTTAAATGAAGCAAAAAACACATTAAAAAAATATATATTCAAAACCCAAATTAAAAAAAAAAAGTCAAAAAAAAATTTAAATTTTCCAAAAAAACAATAATCTAAAAACATATATGCAT
>ML793621.1:329090-370387 GCA_009831015.1 Picea engelmannii | reverse complement strand
TGTTTTTTTTTCCTTAGTTTTTTTAGTTTTGAATTTTTAAAAATAAAATAAAATAATATTTTTTGTTAAATATTAAAAAATAGTGTTATTTAATTACACTTATTTTTTATGTATTGAAGTAAAGGTAAACAATTTGTTAAAAATAATATTTTCCACTATATTTTAAAAGTATGAATCTATAAATTAATAAAGGAGACACAATTATATGAAAAATTTTAATTTCAAAAAAGTAAATGGTAAAAAATACTTTTAAGATTGAAAGAAGTATGGAAAAATGACTAAAAACAATGTTGAAAAAAAAATTAAAAAAATTGAAAATAGATGAAAAATAAGCATTAAAAAAATTATTGTGGAAATATTATGGATCGGAAAATTTAAAATATCAAAATACCACTTAAAAAGGGAGGGGGGGTGCTACCGGTAGCACCATTTTTAAAAACAAGGTAAAAAATGTGACCATGGAAAAAATGAGAACTTGACAAAGTTCTCGTTAATTTGGTAATATTGTTCTACAAGCTCTCGTTCACCACGACTTAGCTTTTCCCTGGTGATCATGCAAACTCAAACAACCAACTGTCAACCTACTCTGATACTACTTGATCCAAAATTGATCTTTTAAAGACTATGGTTAAGTTTATGCATGAGTTGATTTACCACTTGGGAATTAAGAGAAGAAGAAGATTTTAATGAAAGAATGTTGCAACCATAAAAAATAATATAGATAAGAAATTAAACATTAAGAACAACAAACCATAACCCCAAGATTGATAACGAAGTTCGACACAAGTTTGCCTACGTCTTTGGGCCTTTGTCTCAGTGGGAGGCTTCTTATTAATATTTAATGCTTAAAAACAATACCAAGAAAGGTTTACATAACAAATCATGAAACCACCTTTCAGAGATGTAACTTCTGGACAGAAACAAACATCACCAATGGTTGCAACATGTAATTCTGAGACTTTTGAGTATGAACTCGACTATGCTCGGCTCGACATCTTGGGCTCTGGAGGCACTTTTCTGTTCGGCTACTCGAATGCAAAAATATATTCCATATTCAGAATCATCTCGAAATTCTACAACTTTTGAGTATAAAGTCGACCTACTTCTGAACAGGCCCTCGAGACCTCCCCTCAGTGCAAATCACAATGCCACGCTCTGTCAGATCTGTACAATTTGTACAGTCTCAAACTACGTGCCAAAAAAATCCTTTATCTCGATTTCTGTGCCCAGCTAAATAAGCCAGACTCCACCAAATTTATCGACAGTTAACCAAACTTAGTGGGATTTCGCCAGATTTGGAGGATTCCCGCCAAATTTGGAGGAAACTGCCAAACCACTTTGACTTTCTAGAAGGTGCCACGTGGTGCCTCCTCATTGGGCCACGTGTCACCTCGTCATTGGCTCGAGCCACGTCAGCCTGCCCAATCAGCTACCATGTCATCATCCATATAGTGCCACATCATCTTCTGTACAATGGCACATAATCGTCCGTATAATGCTACGTGTCAATTTTTTAGTGGTCCAAATCACCCTTGAAAATGCCAAAAGTGACTGACACGTGGCACATCTTGGTGTTGTCACGTGTCATGCTGACGTTAACATGATGTACTGCTGACTTCATCATGACACACTGCTTATGTCATCTGCCATGTTAGCTGTACGACCTTTGACCAATTGACTTTGACCTTTGACTTTTTCCCTGTTTGGGAAAAAGTTCAGAACGCGATAACTTTCACATACGGTGTCTATTTTCGAAAAAAAATATACTACCGAAATCAACGTGACGAGCCCTACACAATGACACTATCTTCATCTGATTCCGAGAAATTTGAAATTTTGGCCTTCCTGGATCCATTTTGGATCAATATATATTATAATTAGTATATAACTTATAATAGGTAATATATTATAACCAAGTATGTACATAAGCACTGTATGCTCAAGCACATTAATTATGTGTTTCCTCCATGTAGGTCTCAAGTTCGAATCCGGAGGGGGTGGGGTAAATTGTTAATGCATAGTCCCTTTTCCCATGTCAAACAAGTTGGGGGTATCCACATGCATCAATAATTTGGTGATGCTGAATTGTAAGATATAGGTATAATGTTGATTGAAGATGAAATATATCACGCTCAACCACCTGATCCAATCTTAAGCAATGTTAGTCAAATTTGGATCAAATATAAATATTTGAAAACCAACATATGTTTTTTGTCGTGGTTGGCAATAAGTTGGACAAAGTGCAGACTAAGAGTTGTAATTCATAACGTAAATAATTAGATTGTACATATCATTATGTGTAGTGTTGCGAAGCATGGTTGCCACATTCATTCATACTAAAAAATGAATTCAACATGAAAAATTCCATTTAACATGGTAAATCACATTAAAATGGCTATACTACTGGGATTAAATTACATATAAGTAATATTAAATGCTACTAATTCAAATTCACATAGTCATTAGCTAGTTATATATGTTTAGCCATAAAATATATTAGTGGTTTATATTTATAATTTATAATATTGTCATGTACAACACCAAAATTCCTCAAATTTGCTAATATTTTTAGCTTATAACAAATATATTAATTAACTTTTTTGATCATATAGTAACAATTTAGCCAATTTGTACTTGTGAATAGCTTCCACAATGTTGAATCTATAAACCCAATTATTTTAAATTCATGTGTTGAATTATTTTAAGGGATTAAAACATGTCATTAGACACCTCTGCCTTACATAATCGATGCTTCGACCATTTAATACTCTTTGAAAGATTTGGAATGATATGATATATGGTTTCACCTCTTGGTGCTCTATTGTAGTGTTCACAATATCAAGTACATAAACATTGTTATTTGGGATGTTCGTGATGTGGTTCGTTATCATTGATAAAAATGATCTGCACTAGACACGTTTGCTTTACATAATATATTATTTTACCTTTAAAGGAAAGGTTCCATGATATATGATATGCATAGTTTCACCTCGTAGTGATTCCTCAACAATTTTCACAATTTCGGTTACATAAAATGATTAGTTGAAAGAATCATGATGGTTCAGTAAACATGAAATGACCCAACCTAGATATTGAACCCAAGCATCCAAATTACACATCTAAGCCACACCACTAAACCCCAAGTATGTTATCCTTAGATGAAACATCAATTATGAAACTAACACTATAAGGTGTATTGAACACGCAAATACACAATTTGACACAAATATGACACACATAAAGACCCATTCAATGCAACCTCATTGATTCAACACAAGGGTACGCATGCTGAAACAAACAATGACACACTATGATGCAAATGTGATGTAGCATGTTGAAAGTCGTTTTGGTGCATCACCTTTAGCCACATCAGGTGATGCAAATGGAGACACAAAGTGACACAAACTAGAATTTAAGAAAAAGGCATAGGTGTATAGGGTGTGCTTCTCAAGGAACCTAGATTATTTATTTGTGATGCTAATGCCTTATATTATAGTAGTGAATTAGTAAGGATTCCTCCATTTATGGAGCAAAAACATAGATTATGTTAAGATCTAATAGAACTGATATAATGTAGTTTGATGAAATTTGAGAAGACACAAAAGATATGATGCAATACCATCCCGATGTCTTTAAGTAGCACCAAAATAATTATGATATAAGGTAGGATGATGTAATGCTTACCTTAAATAAATAGTGTTTATATCATTTAATTCATTTTATAAGATTAATAATAATTCATTATTATTATTATTAATTTATTTTATTGATTAATAATATGTTTTTTTATATAATAATAATAATAATATAATTTTAAGGTCACGACTAAGTCAGAAATTAAGTTGGTGTATGAGATCTCCTTGTTTGTGGGACAAGGGACTTTTTCTGCGGGTGATTTGACTGGTAAAGTTTACGGAGGTATACATACCCTACCCACTTTAGATTTGAATTTGTGATCTCTTAGGAGGAAACGCATATTAATAAATAAACATTATACAATACTTTATCCTTTTATTAATAAATTATTGTAGATTTACACATGTACACCCACACCAACCACTAAGAACCAAGACGTGCATTTTTCCCAAAGTAAACTTGTTATACAAATCATGCATTGCTTATATAGCTTTTACTATTTATTTTGTAATAAATGAATTTTCTTAAAGTGAGTTTATTTTTTAAGTACTTATGATGGTGTGTTTACTTGTTCGCTTGCTCACATCGCATGACACAACAAAACATAGAAAAAGTTAAAAGGTTTAGAGTAAATGGGTTGGGTTTCTATGAAGAATAGGGACATATGTAATTAAAAGGGGCGGATTGAATTTAATTAAGCCCGTAGGATTCTTAATTTTTATAGGCCTAATGGGAGCAATGGATATATTTTTTTAATAGGGGAATTGGTAATGAGAATAGAGTATCGTTTGTGACATCAAGGATCGATTTGGACTATTTCCTCTATAAATCCTTGTTCGATATAGCCACCCTCAAGTCATATCAAACAAGTTAACTGCAACCGGACCTTGGTCTGAGCCACCTCTATGTCGTTGAGCTAATGCAAGCTTTGTGATACAAAACGACTACCATTTGGGTTAGTTTCTTCAAGATAGATAAATTTCCATGTTAGATTAAGCAAATGTGAGTATGTAAGGACACACATCCAATGTATTTACAAATCCATGGAATTTTAGAGGGCTAAGAGGGTATGTCAATTTTTAAATACAAGAAATCATAAAAAAAAATCTCTCTCTCTCTCTCTCTCTCTCTCTCTCTCTATATATATATATATATATATATATATATATATATGGTTAATAACATGTGTTTCCTCCTAAGAGGTCACAAGTTCAAATCCAGAGGGGGGTAGGGTATGTATACCTCCGTAAACTTTAGCAGTCAAATCACTGCACAGAGGGAGTCTCTTGTCCCACAAACAAGGGGGTATCATACACCAATTTGGTTTTTGGCTTGGCCGTGACCTTAAAATTAGATTATTATTATTATTTTAACAATAACGGGTATGTGTTGTATTAAAAATCAATGATAATCACTGACACGGGTACACCATTAATTTCATGCCTTGTCCTAAGAGGCAGAATTAACATTACACATAGGTCATCTATCTTCGGTTTTGTCATCTAAAAGGCTCTCGGAACTAAGGTTTATTGAAGCTTTTTGTATTTCCATTAATACACAGGGTCCCTTTTCTCAACTAGGTAGCAATGTTGGTTGCTTTGTCCACTTCTCCATTCAACTCCCGAAGGATGTGAAAGAATTTAATTTTGTGGAAGGCTGGAAGTAAAGTCCCGATCTTTCGAATTATGTGGCAGAGCCTCATGTTGTGGGGTAGGGCATGGATGTTTAGAGCTTGGATTATCACCCGAGAGTCTCCAAAGACATTGACCTCTTTAAATTTCCTTGCCAAGGCTTGATGCAGTCCTTTCTAGAGTGCCAGTGCTTCAACGATATTGTTGGTGTCTTCTCCAATCCCCCAACAGAGGGTGAATTCGGTTGTTTCATCTGGACTCAGAAGAAACCCTCCTCCTCCTACTACCCCTGGATTCCCTTTAGAGGCTCTGTCAAAGAACATAGCGTGATGATGGAGCACCTTCCTCCAGTTTGAGAAGCTCAATGGATCCATGCGAATTTCCCAAAGAACCAATTGAGGCAAGTGAGGAGACCCAACACCATAGTCCTTTGGGATTAGGCTCAACATCCAATCTTCTTCATTAGGTGGAAGTTGAGATTTGTTATCTGGAAGGATTAGCGAGTGAAGATAGTCTCCCAGCAACGCCTTAGCTCAGACAACTACCTGTGAAGGTGTAGAGTTTTTGCTTCTGAAAATGCGGGTGTTACGTTCCAGCCAAAGCATTCATAGAGTAAACTTCGGGAGAGACATCCAACAGTACTTGAGCCTGTCTTTCTTGTGGGGAGTGAAGGGGCAATTTTTATCCCAGTTTGTGAGGAGAATTGGGATTTATTCCGGGATACTTACAAGATTCAACCAAGGAGAGAGGGTGAGATTCCATACCTCTTTTGCATAGGCATAAGACAACAAGAGGTGGTTGGCAGATTATTCTTGTTGACAACAGAGGGGACATCTTGTGGGGCCTTCCCAACCATTTTTTTTAGAATTTCTCCTATGATTATGTTGTTGTGGGCCAGTGTCCAAATGAAAATGTCCACCTTTGGCAGCATTTTGGTATTCCAACCACCTTTCCAGAGTGCAGGGTTGGGCACCGCGCCAGGAATAACTTTAAATTTTTTATAATCCTGGGCTACAGTGTATTTTCTAGAGAGATCGCCACAGCCACAAGAATCCATCGCGGAAGAAGAGAGAGGGTATTTACCATGAAGTCCGCTGCACAAGATCATTTCTTCATTGTGAAGATGACTTGGACAGATCAAGATGCTCCATTCTTTCTAGGTTCCGTCGTTGTTCCAGCTTGAAATATCCCAGAGTACGATTGTGTTTTTGGAGTGAAGCCATGGCTTGAGATTGGAGATGCCATGCAAGGTACCCATAGGCAGATCCCCAAAAATGGAGTCCTCGCAGATGCAGATGCTTTTCCCATTCCCCATAATCCAAGTTAGATCTACCTTGAAGAGGGGGTGAGATTTTTGACAGATTGCAAAGATTGGGGAACCTCTTGAAGTTTTTGGGTCTGCATCGAGGCAAATTTTCCTTGCTCCTGAGAAATACTTTTTCCAGAGGACTTTCTTACTCCAAGTTTTCTTCCCTGTTATTCAATCCTAGAGGATCTTAGCACCAAGAGCCAGGTTCTAGATTATGAGATCGCGGATTTGAATACCCCCTTCATACAATGGTTTAGTAATCTTCCCCCAATTGACCAGGGACAAATTGTTTTCGTTGTGTTTCCCCCATTTCCACAGGAAACATCTTAGCAACGACTCAAATTTGGAGATGAGTCCAGCCGGAGCGAGCAAGGTGGAGGATTGGTAGATCAGGATGCTGGAGAGCACCAATTTAATGAGAACCATTTTCTCAACCAGGTTTAGCCAAGAATCTCCCCACGAATTGATTCAATTCTTCATTTTATCGATTAATGGAAGCCACTGAGTAGATTTTGGAGCATAATTTGATATGGGTATCCCTAAGTAAGTGAAGGAATCCCATTGCGATTTCCCTGCTATCTACAAAATTCTAGAGATGTCCGCCATTTCCCTTGGAGTACAATTCCAACCAAAAACTTGACTTTTTGCATAGTTTATTTTGCTTCCTGACGCTACTATGTAGATGTCTAGCTCCTATTTGAATTTCCTATCTATGATAGTGCTAGCTCCTCCAACTAGGAGCATATTGTCTGTGAACTGAGCATGATTTATTTCTATTGTTCCTCTTGCCATTATGAGGCCCATTAGCTCTTGGAAAAGGCAAATATTCTCTAATTGAAAGCTGAGCACCGAGGCCTAGATAACATAGAGTAGAGGCGAGAGGGGACAACCTTGTCTGAGCCCCCTAGATGCTTGAAAGAAATTTGTTGCTCTGCCATTGATCAGCGGGGCTATCCAGGGAGAACCAATACAGGCTTTTACCTAATTTATAAATTCAGGGGCGAAGCCAAATCACAACATTACCTGAAAGAGAAATCCATGTCTAACTCTGTCGAAAGCATTAGCCAAATCCAATTTGACAATCATACCTTTTTATTTCCAGAGAGTGCTGGTGTGGATGGCTTCCTGTACCAGAATTATGTTGTCCAATATCTTCCTTCCTTTGATGAAACCACCTTGGTTTTTTGGAATGATAGCTGGAAGGAGTCCTTTAATTCGATTGGCTATCACCTTTGAGATAATTTTGTAACCTATGTTGCAGAGAGAGATTGGATGAAATCGATCAAAGGAGGTGGCCCATTTCTCTTTAGGTAAGAGGGCCAAGAAGGTTGAATTGGTTCTCCCTCCGATCTTGTTGCAGGCCTGTGATTTCAACACCATTATGTGGAGGTATTTTTTGACTGTTTGCCAACATGATTTGAGGAAACCAATAGTGAAACTGTCGGGTCTTGGTGCTTTGACAAGTTCCATCTCATTTAAGGCTCTTTTAATTTCTCTTCTAGAGACATGGGCAATGAGGATTTGGTTGGAGTTCGGCTGCAATTTAGAGGGAACTTGATTTAAAATATGTTGGAAGTTTAATTTCTGGGGTTGTGACTCCTTTGTATACATTTTTTTGAAGTGGTTGTGAGCAACTTTTTTGATTTCTTCAAAATAAGAGACAACTTGGTCTTGAGAATAGATTTCTTTTACAGAATTGGCTTGCTTCTAAGCTTCCTCTTGTTTATGGAAGTAATTGGTGTTCCTGTCACCCGCTTTTAGCCATAGGATTCTAGACTTTTGTCTCCAATTCTCCTCTTCCAGTCTGCATGCAAAGTGAAGGGTGCGTTGGAGGGAAGCTTCTTGTTCTAGCTTTCCATGAGTGATAGAATCTTCTTCCATATGCAACTGATGTCTTTCCAGGTGGAGTTGAGCTTCTAATCTCTGATTGAGGGGTGATTTCATGGATTTATCCCACCCTTTGAGGGATTTTTTGAGCCTCCGAAGATTTTCTTCCCAAACGAAAAAGGGGGAGCCTGAAACTGGTTTATGCCATACATTGAGGACCAGATCTTGAAAGCCTTCCAAGTGGATCCAAGAGGGACTAAAGAGAAAGGGGATAGGTCCCAAGTTTGCATCATTGGAGAGTTCAAGGATTATTGGTTTGTGATCGGAGGCACTGAAGGGGATGATTTTAGAAGCAACATTAAGGCCTAAGATTAGGAAGTTATTTTGGATCAAGAATCTATCTAGGCGGGAAGCGATGTTACCCGGTCCGACCCTTTTGTTAAACCAAGTAAATTTACCTCTGGAGGGTTTGATATCATCAATATCCCATTCCATTATGATATATTCGACCCATTCTCGGATTGGATCTCTGACTAACGAGCCCCCTTTTTTTTCCTCGAGGGAGAGTGTTACATTGAGGTTCCTAGCTAGGATGATATTTTCCAGTTGATGGGTTTTGAGGGAATCTCTAATAAGATCCTAGCATTGGTTTTTTTTTTTTCAGAAAGAAGAACTGGAGCATAAATGTTAAAAAGACAAACCTGGTGTCCCGAGGGCTTGTGAATAAGGTGGGTGAGGATCCAGTGATTGCAGGATTCATAAAATACTAGATCAAATCTAGCAACGTCCCATAGGGTGCCTATTCCACAGGAGGCTCCTCTAGCGCTGATAGCTGCGACTGCTCCTTTTTCCCAAAATTTTTGGCTGGCGAGAAGGAAGTCCTGCTCCTCCATTTTGGTCTCCTGGATTAGTAGGATATATGGCTTTGAGATGAGAATTAGATCTTTCATCACTTCTTATTTAGTTCTAATCCCTAATCCTCTACAGTTCTAGGATATGACCTGCATTACTTACTTCTAGGGTTTGTGGAAGCCCCCTTGGAAGGCTACCCTTGATGCCTGGTGCTCCTTATATTTTTTAGCATTTTTTCCAATGTGGGTTGGGATCCTTGGACCATGTACTTGTAGGTGGAAGTTTCCCTCTTTTCTTTTTCAGATTTTCGCCCTCTGGTTGCTTGTTTTGGAGATATTTGGGAGATATAAAAATTCCTTGTCTTCTTCTTCCGAGCTTTCGATCTCTTTTCCTGCCTCTTGTGCTTTAGAAGTGTTTCTTGAATATTGGGAAGGAGGTAATTCATTGTCTTTCAGTTTGTTCCCTTTCTGATTGTTTTGGCACTCCATCACGCTTTCATTGGGATCCTTTGCTTCTGCTTCTAGATCCCTTAGTCTAGAGAAACTATTTTCAACTTCAATCTGGGTTTTCTAAGTTTCCTTGTTCTTTCTTGGATTTGCCGGGTTTGGATTGGGAGATTTACTTTCTCTTCTAGGATTTTCTTTAGGATTGGGCTTTGATCGCTTGGATTGCTTTCACCCTTCCCCTAGCTTCTTCTCCTGATGTGTGAACTGATTTTTTGGGCAATGATTTTGGAAGTGCCCGTATTCGTGACAACTTTTGCACTTGAAAGGAAATTGTTCGTAGTCTAGATTTTGGAAGTGTTTCCATTACCCCACAATTAGCTTAATGGATTCTGAGAGACCGGCTTCGAGGTCTACTTCCACACAGATCTGAGCACAATAATATTGGTCCTTGGGATCTGCCTTATCAATGTATTTTCCCAACCCATTTCCTATTGACTCCAGTGATTCGAGATTCCAGCAATGGATCGACAGAGTGGGCAGGCGAACCTAGACCGAAACTGATTTAGGGACGTCTACAACTGGATCAAATTTTGACGACCATCTATTAAGATACAAGCCCTATGACCCCATGAAATAGGGTCCATTTCTGAATATCAGATCACGATCATATTTGGAGATAAAATCGAATAAGAAGAAGCCTATTGTAAATGCGTAAGAGGTAACGCTTTTGGAGATCATAGGCCTCCATTTTTTTCCAACCATTTATCTGTTGTCCAAGGAGAGGGCCAGAGCCCTGTAAAATGTTCGACCAATGCCTGATCTGCGAGGGACACTGCGATGCGCATGGGCTGATCCAGTGGCAAGGCGATTTCTGAGACTTCATCCAGTTTCTTAACGATTTTTGGAAGGGGTATGGAAAGCGATTTATTCCCTTGGGTGTTGATAATATGCCTAAAGGAATCAATGTTAGAGGCAAGGGGAAGCGGTGGGGCACCACCTTCAGCTGGGCACATGGCTTGAGGGACGCAACCCCTGGCAGATCGCTACTAGTCGATCAACAGATCATTGCAAGCCGATTGGGCCTGGGCATTAACCACTGCGAAGGAGATGAAGCGAGATTTGTAGGGCAATGTCACCTCCAGTTAGCGGACCGACTCCATATTATTATTATTATATTAAATATGTTTTAATTTTTTAATTATTAATAACATATATTTAATTTTCATATACTAATATATATTAATCATTGTTCATTGTTGTTGCATTTATTATCATTAAGTTTCTAGGTATTAAATTATTTATATTTAATATTAAATCACTCTTCAACAAGGGCTACATGGCATCACAGTCCCACACAGTCCTTGCCGAGTTAGTTGGAAAATATATGTTGAACAATGAAACTTACTATAAGTAAATGCATAGGTAATGAATAGTCTTTGTCAAAAGATAATAATTAAACAATACATATAATAAATAAGAATAAGATTATTGTTTATGTAGACAAGACAATTATAAGAATAAATAAAAAACAAGTAAAAACATTTAGTATTGTTGATGCAAAAACATTTAGCATAAGACTTTGTAAAAAACAATAAAAAATGTAAAGTATTGAATCCATGGTAAAACTTAGTAAATAAGTGAAATGTTCGATGTGGAGGTTAGCATATGTAGGAAGCAAATAAGTGAAATGCTCAATGGGAAGTTTAGCATATGCGAGAATCAATGTAAAGTGTTTGGACTAAAAACATTTAGCATAAAACTTTGTAAAAGTATGCAAGAAGGTAAATTGCTCAATGTGATGTAAATCTTAGTAAATTTTTAATGTCAAGTAAAACTTAGTGATTAAATGGTAAATGTCCATTGTGGAGTAAAACATAGTAAGTAAATAAATGAAATGTTGAAAGGGGGGTTAGCATATGCGGGAAGCAATGTAAATAAGTGAAGTGTACAATGGGGACATTAGCATATGCAAGAAGCAATATAAAGTGTTTGGAGGTTAGGATGGGCATGAACAAATGCAAAGTCTGTGTGTGTTAGAATTGCAAGAAGCAAAGTGGGTAGATTTTTCAGCGTAAGGGATGGAATTAATGTTATGCGAGAAGCAATGTAAAGCGTGCAGAAGCTGGGATGTGCGAGAACCAATGCAAAGTGTTTGCACCTTAGAATTGTAGGAAGCAAAGTGGGTAGAAATCTGTGGACGATATCTATGTCAACATTGACCAAGGTTATCTGCGAGCAAGTATACATTCTGAAACCATCTTATATATATCATTTACTAAATTAAAATGTGTTATATACTTATACTTGAAAATTGTAGTTTTCAAATTTATTGTATAAGATAATACCCTTGTTTTTCTATATATATATATATATATATAAATAATTTTGCAATGAAACCTTTTACATTTTTTTCGTTGTATCTTTCCTAGAAGTCGAGATGGAGTCACAATTAGAAAAGTTGGAACAATTCTGAAAAATAGGTTGCAAAGTTTAATCTGGGAAATAGTTGATTCAGATGATGCCTTGTATTTGCAGTTGATTTCTACATTATTGGTTCACTATGCATTTGACAAATAATATTAAGATCATGACATCTTTATTGCAATATTCCATAGCAACAGGAGGGGAACAAGAGCTTCCAAAATAAATGATAGAATAACCAAAATATTTAGGTTGAGTCTTTGTATTGTACGGAAGTAAATGTGTGCGGAGATAAAGGACACTCGTGAAATTGTGGAAGCTTTGCACATAAAATTCAATAAAAAGTGTGCGGAGGATAGGATGTGCGAGAAGCAAAGGACATAAAGTTCTCAATAGAGAAGATAAGATTTATCATTGGACTATGTAAAAAAAGAAAAAAAAAGTAGCATAAAACTTAGTAAAAAGGAGTGTGCGGAGGTGAGGATGAGTTAGAAGCAATGTAAAGTGTGCCAATGTCAGGATTTGTTGGAAGCAATGTGTTAGCGATTATTTTTGTCTTGGGCGCAAAAAAAACCAGGTCTGCAGATTGCACGGGAAGCGCCCAAGCGCAGCACGAGAAAATCCTTTTAGTGACGAGTCAAGCGAGCGGGCGAAGTTTTACTGTCGGCGGCCGAGATCCACCTACAGATTTAGCACAAGGGACAACTCCCAAATTTCAGGACAGATCTGATGCGTCTGATTCAATTGGGAGAGTTGGATGCCAGTCGGCGTATCGGGGATCGGGGTTTCGGGAGTCAAGGAGGTGTTCGTTTATTGCAGTTCAAATCGTCGATCGACGAAACGCCGAAAGAACCTTTGGCGCCAAGCCCACGGTCTTATCCCCGGGTCATATCAAGCGAGCCTATAAAGGGGGACAACCCCTTTTACAATAGCGCATGCTTTCTGGGCCGTTCATCCTAAGGACGCATGGCGCAAGATCTGGCTGCATCGACATTTCGGCATTCGGAAGTTCGTGGGGTGAAAGTCTTATGTCTTTGAAAATTGCGAAACCCCAAACCCCGATAGTGCTGAAAGCACCGAAACTGGGGCCCGCGACAGCACAAAACACTTTCAACCGTCCATCCAAAAGGGGACACCTAGCGGTAAACTGATCCATCTCGACGTTTCACCTATCGCGACTCCAAGGCGCAAAAAGCAGCTCCGTTATGTTTCGATGCACGAAATGTCGGGATAGTCCCGGACCCGGGCCCACAACAGCGTCGGGTAAGTTCAGGACCGTTAGATCTCAGAAGGACGCGTGGCACCAGATTGAGCCGCCTCGGCATTTCGCTCATCGCGATTTCTAAATGCAAATATTAGCCCTTTCATATTTGCGAACGCCGAAAGAATATGGTCACAGCTTGTGGTCACTTGGAGAAAGAAAGGAGTCGCATAAAGAAGGCCAAAGGCGCCGAGTTCAGTTGCAAAGGGGATCATCGCAATCTCCAGGCACCGTCGGACCCGATCTTAATATTGTTTCTTGTATTGAAGTAAATGAAGGCAAGAGCGGGTGGTTGAACTCTCCTTTCGTTTATTAAATGAGGGGAATGGAGGGTTTGGTGAGCCACCTGCTCGCAGAGGTCCTGTGTATCGATTCTCTCAACTAAGCCGTGCCGAAGTCCTCCACTCGACAGAGAAGTCTGCGCACGCTAGTCGAGCACTTCATGGCTCAGCTACCCTCCTTACAGGAGCCATGCGTAGTTAAGGTGACATTTAAAGAAAAATATCAATACGAGTTTGACTGAAGGGACATCAAGCCTTGGGTAACTGGGCACGCCTCTGTGAGGGGAATTTTCCTAAGTATATAAACTCGGTCTTTTGTATTTTGTAGGTATCGATGGTAGAGCTGAGCTCCCTACTGTAAAGTTTTAACAGATATTCTAGTTTGCTGGTTATGCATCTGTATATGAGATATCTTGTTTTATGACAGACAATTTCTCTTACTCCATCTAATTTTTGTCTCATGCTAAGAGAGTTCGTGATTGACAGATTCGCGCGAATTATTGCAGTTATGTTATGATAAAAGATTTATTGTTGCATTATTGCATTCTCTGATTTTCGCGTTTGAATGTAAGATGATATTGCATTTGGACGTCTTCTTCCACAGCCTGTTAGAAACCCGATGTTAATAACAGACCTCTGCTTCCCTCTTATATAATTCTTCTGCCTGTTCACCCTCTACTACAGTGCACTGTCTGAAGTTTATATAAGACCTCGCTCACCTATGCATGCTTGGCCTAGTTTTGGAGTTGGAATGATATTGTGTTGAGTTGGATTCCATTCGGACATCCCATCTATAAACTAGCGTGACATAAAACTGATGGGCGTCGGGCTCTGCTCCTGCTAGCAATCCAGGAGTGACTTCCGTCGCTAACATTTCTGGCGCCATTGCCGGTGACGAAGTTGAATATTTTCCCCGGGATTGAATGACAACGATTAACTGATTCTGAAGGTGCATCAGATATCCGAATTATCAATATTGCTGCTGTGCACCTGGCGACTCCATTGTGACAACTCCGCTGGGGAGAACCTGCTCTATTAATTGTGGCTTTCAGAGGCAGGCATACGCGGTCTCATCCACAGTTGCCTCTAGCTTTGCCTGAAGCAGATCCATAAGCAGTGCTCAGAAAGGGAAAGGCCTCTGAAGAAGAAGCGTCCACCACCGAACCAAGTAACCCTTCATATCCTTTTGTGGGAACTCCTTCTTCTCTTCCTCAGTTTCTTGATAGACCTCTTTCTGAGGTTTCCCTTTTTCTGAATTTCGGGAGTGTTCCTGCTGAGTTTTCCCCCTCTGATCTGAGATTGGAGGGAGAAATCCTTGTCACTCCCCTCTCCTCTGAAGCTGTACCTTAGCGTAAAACCAGGACTACAGGAGATTTTCCTACTCCTATCTTTACTACCCCTGTGCAAAGAGAAGCACCTGCCGACTTGAGCTCGTTAACCTTCTCCTTAAACCCCCTCTTGTTTCCCACTCCACTTCGGGACTCATTCCTAGTAGCCCCTTCACGAACTCCTTCTCCTCCAAGTTCTCCTCCACCTAATATTCCTATGGCCGGTGCTAATCCCCCTCTGAATAGAATGGATGCCATAGTCGATGCCATATATGCCCCCTTAGTCCTACCCCATCCTATGAATCCTCTTCTTGCTGGGGATTACTTGAAATACATACCCAAGTTCACCGGGGAAGGAGACATGACTGCCGAAGAGCACCTGGCTGCTTTCTACAATTATGTAGACAACCTCAACATTGGAAATGAAGATGTCTGGATGAGAGTCTTCATCCAGAGCCTGGATGGTGAGGTGAGGAAGTGGTTTAGAGGATTGGATCCAGGGTCTATTGCTGGGATTGAAGCTCTAGATAGTGCTTTCCTGAGGCAGTGGGGAGATAGGAAGGATTTCATGTATTACATGACAAAGCTCGGGTCTTTGAAGAAAATGGAAGGAGAGTCTGTCTCTGACTTCTCCAAAAGATTTAATAATATGTATAATAATATTCCTGCAAAGATAAAACCCTCATAAGCCTTTGCCCAAATTTCCTATGCTGGTGCTTTCGACCCTGATTTCTGTCTTCTATTGAGAGAAAGGAGAGCCACCTCCTTGGCTCAAATTTAAGACACGACCATAGAAGTGGAATCCAATGTGTTAGCAGCTGACAAACTGAGGAACAAGGCTGACGCAGACAGAATAAAGGGAAGGTCGGAAGCCTCAACTTCTGGATCATTGGTGCCTCACCCTCAAATGGATGAACTTACCAAGATGGTGAAGTCCCTGTCTGCAGAGATGGAGAGAATGAAGGTCGAGGGGAGGCAAGCATATAAGGGCCCTCATAACGCCGAAAATAAAGGAGGTTTCAGGAGGCCAAATAATTTTACTCCCCCGAATGTGCAAAGAGAGAAGGGAAGAGATAGAGAAGACCAGAAAATTCAGGCCCCTTTTCAAAACAATTTTGTGGCCGAGGGGGAAGAAAGAGAAACAGACGAGCTTGACCCTGAAATCCAATGCTTCAGAGACACTCCTCATTTTCCTCATCTCACTCAATCAGCCTATGAGGAGTCTCTCATGGACAGTCAGCTAAATGAACTAAGCAAGGGAGACAAGGCTAGTGGCAGCCTAGGCAGATATGATCTGAGGTCAAAGAAAAAGACTAACGCACCTGACGTTCCTGAGCAGTCTGCCAGGACAGAGAAACCTGCCAACGAAGCAGCAAACAATCACAGAAGTAAGAAGACCCAACCCCTCTCTCCCATTATTCAGAGTCATGCTCTCGAAATAAGAGAAATCCCAAAGCCCCCATCTTCTTTTAATTTCGAGCATGAAATTCAAAAAATCAGAATCCCTGTACCCCTGACAGAATTAATTAAACATGAAGGGTTCAAGAAACACTTCTCTGAGATTTTATAGTCTAAGGTCTTAAGCATTCCCACAGACTTCATCAATTTGCAAGATGAAAATCCTGCAGTTATCCTAGGTCCTATGGTAGAATATAGGAATGACTCATCCCCTCCCTTCTACACTTCCTTGACATTACATGACAAGGTATTGCACAATTGCTTGATGGATTCGGGGGCTTCTCACAACCTCATGCCCAAAACTGTCATGGAAGAGTTAGGACTAGAAGTCACTCGAGCATATCATGACCTCTACTCCTTTGACTCCAAAAAAGTTCAATGTCTAGGAGTTATCAAAGACTTGGTCGTGACCTTGTTTCAACTGCCCATGAAAAGTGTGGTCATGGATATTGTAGTGGCTGATGTCCCCCCCAAATTCGGTATGTTGTTTTCAAGATCTTGGATAAAGAGACTGGGCAGAACCTTGCAGATGGACCTCACATACGCTACTATCCCAGTGTTTGGAGGAGAGCATAGAAGGCTATACAGAGAAGCCCAGCTGGCATACGTAATCAGTGATGAGGCCAACCCTACCAATCATCCCATCTTTGCCTTGAACACTGATTTAGGCTCCATTTTACTACAACTCACCCATTCCCCTGAGCCTCCTCTCAGACTCAGAAGGAAGCCCACTTCTCCTCGTAAACTTCCTCCTTCCATCACCCCCATTTGGAAAATGTTTTTTGATGGAGCCTGTTCCAGGGAGGGCACTGGTGCTGGGGTGTTTTTTGTGTCACCTGGCCAGGAAACTGTATCTCTGTCATACAAATTAGAATTTGAAACCACTAACAATGTGGTAGAGTATGAAGCCCTTGTTATAGGATTAAGAGCTACAAGGGAAATGGGAATTCATGAGGTAGCAGTGTTCAGAGATGCAGAGTTGGTGGTCCAACAGATCAGAAGCGCTTATCAGGCTAAGAACCCTCGAGTCAGAAATTACAGGAATGAAGCATGGGACCTAGTTGAAAATTTCTTCTCAGCTTTCAATATCTCTTTTATTCCAAGAGAGGATAATGCTGTGGCCGATTCTTTAGCCGTCTCAACCAGCTTGCTCAAGGTTTCTCTCCCGTCCGTAGTCAACTCTGATGTTGAAATAAGATATAGGCCCTCTGTACCGGATAATTTCAAGCATTGGAAGGTATTTGAAGATGATCAAGAAATTGAAAGATTTCTCCATTCCGTTGATGAATTTTCTGCGTTACACATCGATCAGGACCCTGACACAGAATATGACCCTCACCCTGAGGTGTTTTTAAATAAAATTGCTAACCACCAGATTATTCAACTACCTAGCAATCACATTCCGATGGGACTAGTCCCGTTGGAAAGATTGTTCGATGGGAACGATGTGGCAGTAAAGGGTAGAGTTTCGGATGAAGATGCTGATACAACTAAGTGCAACATCGACACACCAGAGGAGCCCAAGTTTGTCAAGCTGTCAAACAGTCTGACCACAGAATAGAGGGCCAGATATACTGAGTTGCTGAAAGAATTTTTGGACGTGTTTGCATGGACATACGAAGACCTCAAAACGTATGATACATCCGTCATTGAACATAATATCCCACTAAAGGAAGAGGCTAGGCCATTCAGGCAAAAGCTAAGGCAGATAAATCCCATGTTGCTGCTTGTCATGGAGAAAGAAGTAAAGAAGTTGTTGGAGGCCCAGATCATCGTCCCCCTAAGATATTCTGAATGGGTGGCCAATTTTTTTCTGGTAAGGAAGAAAAGTGGAGAAATCAGGCTTTGTGTCGACTTCAGGAACCTGAACAGGAGCTCAAAGAAAGACAATTATCCCCTGCCCAACATGGAGCACATACTGCAGAGGGTAACTGGGGCATCCAGGATATCCATGATCGATGGGTTTTCTGGCTATAATCAGATATCTGTCATGCCTGAGGACAGGGAGAAGACAACCTTCACCACTCCTTGGGGCACATTCATGTATGCCAAGATGCCATTTGGACTAATGAATGCAGGAGCAACATTTCAACGAGCCATGGATATAGCCTTCATCGGGGAGAAGGACCGGTTCGTGGTAATATACCTCGATGGCATCACAGTCTTCTTCGGCTCAGACAAGGAACATCGCCGCCACTTGAGGAAAGTTTTCATGAAATGTCGGAGGTTCGGTCTGTCCCTAAACCCCAGGAAATATTTGTTCACTATGCAGGAAGGGAATTTGTTGGGCCATATAGTATCAGCAGAGGGAGTGATAATTGATCCCAGTAGGGTGGAGGCAATTCAAACCTTATCACTTCCTAGGTCTAAAAAAGAGGTTTAGGCCTTTTTGGGGAAAATTAATTTTCTAAGGAGATTTGTCTCAAATTTTGCCGAGCTAGTAAAACACATCACAACCATGCTCAGGAAGGGAAACGAGGTGAAGTGGACCACCAAGCCCAGGGCATATTTTGACCAAATAAAAAGGGCATTGAATGAGACACCTGTGTTGATCAGTCCTGACTATTCCAAAGAATTCCTAATTTTCTCCTTTGCTTCTTTTGATATAGTAGCACTAGTCTTGTTGCAGAAAAATGAGAAGGGGCATGAGCAACCCATCGCTTTCTTCAGCAAGGAATTAAGAGATGCAGAGACCAGGTATGAGATCATGGAGAAGCAGGCCTATGCCTTAGTGAAATCCCTCAAATCTTTCAAGATCTACGTCTTGCATTCGAAGGTGACATCATACGTTCCTTCAGCTTCTGTAAAGGACATTATCGTACAACTAGAAATAGATGGGAGAAGAGGCAAATGGATAGGAAAATTTTTGGAATTTGACTTGGAAATAAAGCCCACCAAGTTGGTTAAGGGGCAAGGTCTAGCCAAGCTACTGTCTGAATCCAATTGTGAAGCCTTGGGAGTTAATTTCCTCAACACTCGCTCAGGAACTCAGCAAGCTGAGCTGCCCAGCCAATGCTCTCAAGATGGCTTATCGCTGGCAGATTGTGCCTGGTATCGTGACATTCTATACTTTCTGTAGGAATTGAAGCCTCTGGATGGAATGGGTAAAATCAGGGCAAGAGATTTAAAGCTCAAGGCAGTCAGGTATTGTCTCATCGAGCAGGTTTTGTACTAGAGAGATCCTTTGGGGATGCTGCTGAGATGTTTGAACCCACCTGAAGCCCATAAAGTTATGTTTGATTTCCATGAAGGCCTTTGTGGGGGGAATCATTTCTGGAAGACCACATCTCATAAGATCCTCAGGGCTGGATATTATCGACCTACTTTATTTGCCGATGTCTGCAGAGGAATCAAAGCTTACATCAAATGTCAAAAGTTCTCAGGAAAGCAACAGCTCAAATCGCTTCCATTGAAGCCTATAGTATCTCTAGTACCTTTTCAGCAGTGGGGGCTGGACTTCATTGGAGAAATTCATCCTCCCTCAAGCGGTCAACACAGATGGATCCTGACAGCAACCGATTATTTCACCAAGTGGATAGAAGCTGTCCCCACCAGAAGTGCATCTCACAAAGTAATTATCAGCTTCCTGGAGGATATCATAGCTAGATTTGGATGTCCCAGCAGGATCGTCACCGATAAAGCTGCTTCTTTCAAGTCTGAGCCTCTAATTAAGTTCTGTGAGCAGTTCCAGATCTCACTAATTCACTCCACCCCCTACTATCCCCAGGGAAATGGTTTAGCAGAGTCCTCCAACAAAAGCCTAATAAGGATCGTCAAAAGGCTGTTGGAAGAAAACAAAGAAATCTCTGAGCACTTCGCCTTTTCAGCTAGTCTACGGAGCAGAGGCGGTTTTTCCTACTCAGCTCGCCTTACCTGTGGAGAAATTCTTTCAAGACTTTGAGGGAGAACCAGATCATATGATCAGAAGGATTCATCAGATAGTGGAAGTACAATAGATTAGGGAACAGGTGAGGACCACAACTCATAGTCATCGGGAAAGGGTCAAACAAGCTTTCAACAAGAAGGTCAGGAAGAAAGAGTTCGAGATCGGGGATTTGGTATTTAAGTGGGAAGCCCCCATGCAGGATAAAGGAAAACACAACAAGTTTGATGCCCTCTGGATCGGCCCCTTCAAAATCTCTGAGGTTTTCTCAAACAACACGTACGGGTTGCAAGATCTAGAGGGTGAAGAGGTTTTCAACAGCCCAGTGAATGGGCATTTCCTGAAGAAATATTTTATTTGAGTCTCAGATGGCTCCCTTGTTTGTAAATATTATCTTTTAGTTTTTGTTTGATTTTCTTTTTGCATGTTTTCCGGCTTAATAAGTGACTCCATAGCCCAATAGCAAGGCACTGAAGCTGCAGAAGGAGTTCTTAGAGCATCGCAGAGACGACTCTATCCCCCATGGAGCCTAATGTTAGCGATTATTTTTGTCTTAGGCGCAAAAGAACCCAGGTCTGCAGATTGCACGGGAAGCGCCCAAGCGTAGCACGAGAAAATCCTTTCAGTGATGAGTCAAGCGAGCGGGTGAAGTTTTACTGTCGACAACCGAGATCCACCTACAGATTTAGCACAAGGGATAGCTCCCAAATTTCAGGACAGATCTGAGGCGTCCGATTCAATTGGGACAGTTAGATACCAGTCGGCGTATCGGGGATCGGGGTTTTGGGAGTCAAGGAGGTGTTCGTTTATTGCAGTTCAAATCGTCGATCGACGAAACGCCGAAAGCACCTTTGGCGCCAAGCCCACGGTCTTAGCCCCAGATCATATCAAGCGAGCCTGTAAAGGGGGACAACCCCTTTTACAATAGCGCATGCTTTCTGATCCGTTCATCCTAAGGACACGTGGCACAAGATCTGGCCGCATCGGCGTTTCGACATTCAAGAGTTCGTGGGGTGAAAGTCTTATGTCTTTGAACATCATGAAACCCCGAACCTCGATAGCGCTGAAAGCGCTGAAACTGGGGCCCGCGACAGCACGAAACACTTTCAGTCATCCATCCAAAAGGGGACACCTGGCGGCAAACTGAGCCATCTCGACGTTTCGCCTATCGCAACTCCAAGGCGCAAAAAGCAGCTCCGTTATGTTCCGATGCACAAAATGTCAGGATAGTCCCGGACCCGGGCCCACAGCAGTGTCGGGTAAGTTCAGGACCGTCAGATCTCAGAAGGACACGTGGCACCAGATTGAGTCGCCTCGGCGTTTCTCTCATCGCGATTTCTAAATGCAAAGATTAGCCCTTTCATATTCGCGAATCCCGAAAGCATATGGTCACAGCCCGTGGTCACTTGGAGAAAGAAAGGAGCCACATAAAGAAGGCCAAAGGCGTCGAGTTCAGTTGCATAGGGGATCATCGCGATCTCCAGGCGCTGTCAGACCCGATCTTAATACTGTTTCTAGTATTGAAGTAAATGAAGGCAAGAGCGGGTGGTTGAACCCTCCTTTCGTTCATTAAATGAGGGGAATGGAGGGTCTGGCGAGCCACCTTCTCGCAGAGGTCCTGTGTATCAATTCTCTCAACGAAGCTGTGCCGAAGTCCTCAACTCGACAGAGAAGTCTGCGCACGCTAGCCGAGCACTTCATGGCTCAGCTACCCTCCTTACAGGAGCCATGCGTAGTTAAGGTGACATTTAAAGAAAAATATCAGTACGAGTTTGACTGAAGGGACATCAAGCCTTGGGTAATTGGGCACGCCTCTGTGAGGGGAATTTTCTTGAGTATATAAACTCGGTCTTTTGTATTTTGTAGGTATCAATGGTAGAGCTGAGCTCCCTACTGTAAAGTTTTAACAGATATTCTAGTTTGCTGGTTATGCATCTGTATATGAGATATCTTGTTTTATGACAGACAATTTCTCTTACTCCATCTAATTTTCGTCTCATGCTAAGAGAGTTCGTGATTGACTGATTCGCGCGCGTTATTGGAGTTATGTTATGATAAAAGATTTATTGTTGCATTATTGCATTATTTGATTTTCGCGTTTGAATGTAAGATGATATTGCATTTGGACGTCTTCTTCCACAGGCTGTTAGAAACCCGATGTTAATAACAGACCTCTGCTTCCCTCTTATATAAGTCTTCCGCCTGTTCACCCTCTACTACAGCGCACTTTCTGAAGTTTATATAAGACCTCACTCACCTATGCATGCCTGGCCTAGTTTTGGAGTTGGAATGATATTGTGTTGAGTTGGATTCCATTCGGTCATCCCATCTATAAACCACCATGACATAAAACTGATGGGCGTCGGGCTCTGCTCCTGCTAGCAATCCAGGAGTGACTTCCATTGCTAACACAATGTAAAGTGTGTGCAGGATAGGATGTGCGGGAAAATAATGTAAAGTGTGTAGATGTTGAGTTACATAAGGAAAATGTTTTTTAAATGAGAAGAATGGAGCATTAAATAGAATACCTATAAGAAAGAAACAAATATATCTAGAAATGAGTATTATCTTTTGACATATAAGAAAATAAATAAGACTGATGAATTACCAGGTGAACAAAGGGAAAGAAGAGGAAAATAATATGTAATGGATGCTTGACTTACCAAGAAGGAAATGTTTTGTTGATTTGTATTTAACTGGTTCAGTATGCACTTGAAAAATTATATTAAGATCACAATGTGTAGAGAACTAAATAGATCAAAGACAATGCAAAAGCAAAGCAATTGTCAATGTTCCAGTTTAATAGGAAAATTGGTTTTGTAAACGACACGAATGGAAAAGAACAATGTACAGGAAAGTATTGGTCTACTAGAGAATTTTCAATTACCATTGTTGATCTCTAATGATGTTTAAGTCTAAAAAAGAATCTAAGTAGGACAAATCCTCTTGCATTTTTTATACCAATTAAATGGAGCAGTAAAAATTGTCATCATAGACAATTAAAAAAAAACCTGAAAATGCAATTGGTTTGTTAAGTAAACATTCACAAAGGAAGTAAGTTCTGATAAAGGAGTAGGTTGTATTCTATTTAGTATTCACAATACGATACACAATTTACAAATCATGGAATAAATGTCAAAATAACATTTTGCAGAATGAAACTAAATATCTACATATGCAGAGAACTTAACATGACATTTCATTGAAAAATCATAAAGAGTGAACATATAACTGACTATTCAGTTCAAAACTCAAAGCCTCAAAAATCAATGGCCATCTATGCCAAAACGTTTCTTTGGCAAGCAAAAAAAAAAATATAGTTGTCTTTTCAATAATGCATGTAAAAACATATAAAAGTCAAAATAGCATTTCGTAGAATGAAAGTAAATATTCACATATGTAGAGAAATTAACATGATATTTCATTGAAAAATCATAAGGAGTGAAGACAGACTTGAAAATTGAGCTTGAAAGTCAAAGGCTAGAAAATCAATGACCATCTATGCCTAAATAGTTCCGCGACAAGCTAAAAAAATATACAATTGTATTTTAAATAGTGTTTGTAAAAAGTAAAGGCCTTTGTCCAAATGGATTGGGATTGGGGATCTCGTGGACCATTAAATAGAAGAAAGACCTAGAAGAAAGAAAGAAAGATAGTTAGAAACCAATGTTAGGTATTCAAAGGTCATAAAAGAAATAATTTTGAGCAATTACTAAGTCAACAAAAGAAAAGCATAACAGAAGCAAATTAATGGATACTTGACTACTTAGCAACAAGGAAATGTTCCATTACTTTGGTTTGTGTGTTCTTACTATGTATGTACCTTTATAACATTTCTTGGTTTGGGATTCTGTTTTAGTAACTGTTTCTGGTCATTATTTTGGGATGACAATCTATTCTAAGGCGTTCTTTACCCAGTGATCAATATAGTTCTTCATTGGTGGGATGGTGATTTCTTTCTTAACTAGAAGTGTGAAAATATTCTCCTCTACTTCTTTGAATTCCACTTGCAGTTGGTCAATGGCTAAGAAGTGGTCTTCGTTCTCATTAAAAATGTAACAAGCCACTATTTCAATTCTTCTTTGGGAAACTCCACGAGGTTGTCAAAGTCGCTAGATAATGAAGTATTCATTGCCGCCAAGTGACTATCAAGCTCCTCTTTAGTGATCATGGACGAATTTATGAAAAGTTGTGGACCCTGCAGTTCTTTAACAACATCAAATGATTTTAAAATAACATCGCCTCTCATTTAATTGATTTTTTCACAAGTAACAATTGCATCTTGCAACATTTTTACTCATTGTTCCCAACTTGCCTTTATTTTCTTTATTCTTCTTTGATCCAGATTTTATGAGCAGAACAAAATGAATACAAATTATTAATAGATGCTTAACACAGAATGATAGAGATACAGTAAAACTGGTTTTCTATTCAACAAGGAAATAAGCTGAAACTGTAAAATGCAGCGGAAAACAATCTTGCTGGAATGGTGGCGGCTTATCTCCAAGAAGAGATGTGACGGTTGCACTCATTCGCAAGAAGATGATTAAAATGAGGCTTTGAAGGCCTTTTTACAATAAACAAGAGTTCCAAAAACCCTAGACATCTAAAAACCTAACCCTAGGAGATGAAGCACCAAAAGTCACATGGGCCCCGTTTGGGTAAGTGAGTACATAAACTTCCCGAGGTCGTAACTTTTGCGTACTATATTTGTTTTAGGCGTATGATAGCCCGTTGGAAATATCTATCCGAGGACTACAACTGTTGATGAAAATTTCAATGATCCACATGTACTCCATAATGATCAACGATGTATCCTAGGTAATGGATCCTGTCCATGCCAAAGGATCATTTTTCCAAGTTGGCGTATAGCTTGTGCTGCCGCATGGTGTGCAGAACCTGCTGAATATGCTGCAAGTGTTCTGCCCAAGACTTGATATAAATGAGTATTTCATCGAGATACACCACTACAAAATTATTGGTGAATGGTCGCAGGATATCGTCCATCATCCTCATGAAAGTTGCTAGAGCATTTTTCAAACCAAAGGGCATGGCCAACCATTCAAAAAGGCCTTCCTTTGACTTGAAGGAGGTCTACCATACATCTGTATCTTCTATCAGGACCTGGTGGTAGCCAGACTTCAGATAAATCTTACTGAAGTATTTGGCCCCCGTGAGTTGATCAAGGAGGTCATCGATTCGGGGAATTGGGTATTGGTTTCTGACTGTGATTTTATTCAGGGCCCAGTAATCAATGCAGAGTTTCCAGGTTCCATCTTTCTTCTGTACCAATATGATTGGGCTTTCGCAAGGTGATGATTTGGGACAGATGTGACCCTTGTGGTGTAGTTATTGGATCTTTCGCTTGATCTCCTAATTCTCTAACATAGAGTGATGATAGACTGACCCATTGGGAAGTGGTGCGTCGGGGGTTAGATCGATGGGGTGCTTGAGCTAACAGTGCAGAGGTACCCTAGTAGGTGAGGAGAAGATATCTGAGTATTCTTCGATGACCTTATCTACTTGCTTCTTCTGTGTGGAGAGGTTGATCGTAGAGACACTGGATGTGGCTGTGATCTTTCGCTCATTCAGAGAGAGAATCATGAAGAAGACAAACTTCCCCATCTGAGAGATGACCTTCCTGCATTGCTTGGCATAGATCAAGGAAATAGCACTAGGTGGGATTGCCTCGGGTATCCTGTAAAATTTCCTGTTCAAAGTAATAATAACACTACGAGGCCTAGACTCATATACAACATGATGTTTCCATAAATAAGGTTCACCCAAAAGAACATCACAAACTTTGAGAGGATAAACATCACACAATACCTCATCTTTGAAGGTATTGATGTCGTACTATAGTCAACACTATTGTCTGATGAAAAGATCGCTTCCTTGGCGGAGCCATCCAATGGTGTACGGTTGTGGGTGCGGCGTTGTCGGCAGGGCCAACCACTTGACAACCTCTGCTGAGATGAGGTTCTTATAGCTACCGCTATCAATGATGAAGTGCAATGGGGTGCCTTTTACCCACATCTGTGAATGGAAGAGGCACTCTCCTTCTTCTGGCTCATCTGGTTCATCACGCTGGAGATTGGTGGTAGAAACAGTGGCACTAGGTTCCACGTCAATGATCTGTCTTCCCATTTCTGGTTCTAAATCAGAGTCAGAACCCACATTTGATTCATAGGCTTTCACTTCGGCCACAAACAACTACTTTGAGTGGAAATCAGTAGTGTTATGCCAAGGGATATTATGGAAGTCGCACCACTTCCCAGTATATTTGTTTGTCTTTCCAGTTTCCTTCTTTGCTTACGACTTGGAATGGTTGTCCTGATACTGTCCATGTTTTCTCTGTCCTTTGTTCTGTGGGTTGGGGCTTCCCTTTCTTGTCTTTTTTTGTGAGGGGTTCCCGGGCCCAAATTTCCATGTCTTTTGTTTGAGCTTCTGTTAAATTTTGACGACATATCGGTAGGCTCTGCCCAAGGACAAGATGTCCAGAAATTCCATTTCGGTTTGGATGTATCTATGCAAAGCACCACGATACTTGAGCACCATATGTCACTCTGAATCTTTGATACCCAGCTTGGTGTGCAAGGTATGGAATATATTTTTGAACTCTGGCACTGCTTGGTCTCTTTCTTGCTGCAGTGTGGTCCATTTGGTATACAAGTCATCATAACTTCCAACAAGGTAGTATTGTTCCTTAGTAAAATCCCTGAAGGATTCCCAGGTGATAGTGACTGTAAATAATGAGGGTTCCTCTGTTTCCTTTTGCTCACAGATATTTTCCCTCCAATATTTGACATGGGGAACGACTTTGAGGAGCACAAAAGTAATATTTTCTCTATTCGAAAATTTATGGATAGAAAATACCCTTCTAGTAGATTCAACCACTTGTCTACACCATCTACGTCTATTCGACCTTCAAATAAAGGAATATCGAAGTTTATTTGTACCTTGAAGGGGGCGGCGCCTCCGCTCGAAGAAGATGAGTCGCATGTTGGTAGTTTCTGAAGGATTTGCGCGAAACTATCCATCATCTCGTTCCTCTGTTGCGTGAGGGATTCCTCAAGCAAAATTTTGAAAGGATATCCTGTCCCTTCATCTTTATTTTCTCCTGCCATGAGAGGTCACTTGGGCGTGCGAGAGCTTTGGTACTCAAGAGAAACAAGTTCGAGACCCAATTCTTTGTACTCTGACCTCGTTTGGGACATGCATTAAGATGACAAGGAGCAGACCGCTCTGATACCATTGATCCAGATTTTATGAGCAGAACAAAATGACTACAAATTATTAACATATGCTTAACACATAATGACATAGATACAATAAAACTGGTTTTCTATTCAACAAGGAAATAAGCTCAAACTGTAAAATGCAGCGGAAAAAAAGCTTACTGGAATGGTGGCGTCTTATCTCCGAGAAGAGATATGATGACTACGCTCATTCACAAGAAGAAGATTACAATGAGGCTCTAAATTCCTTTTTACAATAAATAGGTGTCAAAAACCGTAGACATCCAAAAACCTAACCCTAGGAGATGAAGTGCCAAAAGTCATGTGGGCCCCGTTTGGATAAGTCAGTACATCAACTTCTCGGGGTCGTAACTTTTGCATACGATCTCCATTTTAGGCGTGCTATAGCCCGTTGGAAATATCTATCCGAGGACTACATCTGCTAATGGAAATTTCATGATTAAATTTTTTGATAAAAAGATACCCAAAAAAACGTCGTTTAGGGCCTCAAAACGGCTCCGGAAGTTCAGGACTCGAAAAAATGCTAAAAATAATAAATTACCAAAATTGACAGAAAGATGTTTTGAGCCAGCTGGAAAAGGTGGGTGGCCAACGATATCCACTTGAATCATTATTCTTGACGGAAGTCCATGACGATTTCTTCGATGGTTAGAGATACTACTTGCCCATGCAATGAAGGTATTTAACTCGTTTTTGCAGTATGCTTCATCATGTTGCAAGTCTCTTTGCAAATCTACAGTAAAACTTGAAATCCTCTGTGAAAGATTATGTAGACTGGTGTTGACCTGCCATGCCTGTATGATCATACCGAGTCTTCTGTTAATGTTATCAACAACATAGAATCTAACTCCATTCAACAATTGAAGCGCTTTCCTGATATGATTTGAGGTTCCTAGAGTACTTAGAGGAGTTTGTTCTATTGAAAGTATGGCTAGTGGTTGTGCAATAGTGGTATGGGAGTGAGTGATTCTTCAAGTTCACTTATTCTTTTCTATAATTTAATGGTTTTCAACTCTTGTTCTGAAATTGAATTTGCAAGAGAATCTCATATAGAACGATATAGTTGCATGAGTTCAGATGCTGCAACTCCTGAGACATCGACTATTGATCTTAATTTATGAACAATTTTTTTTTTTTTGGCATTGACCCTCTCTATATGCAGCTTCTTTTCATGCTTCTTGTATTGAGTATTGTGAAATGTTAAGGACTATTTGTCAAACAACATCGGTTCCTGTGTTGCGAGGTCACGTGTAATCTCTTGGATTTCAACAATTCTCCGGGCTACCCAGTCCAGTAGCTTTGTACTCTCGATTTCCATATCATCAAGATTTCTCAGGATTCCTACACCTTGTGAATTGTGTCTATTTGGGATTTGTTTCCTTTTCTGCGGTGACATTGTGTGTATCCATTCAATATTTGCATGAGGATATTTCTCTCCACCGTCATCTCCAACACACCCATCATTCTCCATTTAGCTTCTACTATTCTGTTATTTTCCCATAGGAGGAGATCTTACATGACTGACCATTGGAAGAAGACTGGATATTAGTATTTCTTTCCCGCCTTTGTCTTGGTTTGTCGTGGAATCTTGTATTTGAACTTATTTCTATCAAAAATCTATCACTGCATACATTCTTGTCCTTTTTTGACGGATTATCACAAGTTTCTTCATCAAATATCGTGAAAAGGTTGTTGTACTTTATCAATGATAAATGTCATGAGAAGAGACCCTCAGGGTCAAAAACATTGAGGGGCTCTTCTTCTTTTAGATTAAACAAATTAAGTGTGTCTGAGAGTTCTTTGTTCTTTTAGATGCGCTAGATTCCTGACGATTGTGTCGCCAAATCGGATAGGCAATGTAATGAATTACTTTTTCTTCTTCCTGTCAAATAGAATACACCAGGATTTATACTAGCGACAAAACTCTATGACAAATTATCTATCACAGAAAAATAAATGGAGTATAAGGGGGTTTTCTTGACAACCATACAAGTGGATGTAAGTTTGGTTTTCATCTTGAATGCAAATTCCCTTTCCCTTAAGAAAATTCTCATCTTCCTGGCTTATTCTCTTGGGATTTTCCCCAACCAACATTTTTGAATAACACTGGGTGCCATAACTGAATTGGTTTGTTGTGTGTATTAAATATGTGGTTGTGAAAAATCTTTGAGTGGTAAAGTAGTTACTTAATTGAAAATAAAGTTCATTTGATATCACCTCTTCCCAATCAAAGATGGCATCCTTCTGAAAGGGAAAGTATAGTGCATAGAGAGTTGACTTGGGTATGTGTGAAGTTGACTCGCGCCCAACTACATGTGCGAACAACCATGAAAAGTCCCGGTATGGTTTGTGTAGCAAGGTTATATCGATTTTTAAAAGGTCGATCGACATGTTTGTAGAAGGTAGTATAAATTTTCTCAATACATTGGAACCACCTTCCTGAGAGGCCAGGAAGATGTCTGCATTGGAAAGATGAAGAGTTTTATTTGCAGATTGAAGACAAATCATTTTATTGAACATCTTCGAAGTAAGGACAACTAGATTCTTTGTTTTTGACGTTACTTTAATCATTATTGTTCTGGAATTGAACCTTCGAGCACACCGGTTTACAAGTTCTTTGACGTCAAAAACTTCAGGTACATAACCAACATTGACAAGGCCTGCAATCCAGAGTTTGTCATTTTTCTTTTATTCTAGAGGCTTGTTCAAGAACCACTGGTACGAGGAAGACCAATGGAAATTATTGTCTTCTCTAGCTAGAGAATTGACATTATCACTGCAAATTAAAGGGCTCTTTTCTTCTTCTATTTTCCATATGCCTTCTTTTTAAATGAACTTTGATATAGGTGAACCTTATGAATAGTAATTTAGCAAGTTCCAATTGCTTTACAACCAACTGCATGGCACGTATTCAATAGAAAGTCCTTTCCGCACATACGCGATATATTTGAAACATACATAATCATAAATAGAAACCATTATGTAGTTCATAAAAATGTGGGAGATTTACTTCACATGAGTCCAAATCCTTGCGATTTCTTCATAAATGGGATCAAATCAACCTGTCATAAATGCTTCAATTATAATTCAAATTATGTGGCTTGTTAGAAACCATATTGTGAAACTATTGGATGTGTAGAGGGTACGAATTGTGGTAGATATGGTTGTGATGAGTGTTGAGATATGGTGGTAGTAGAAGGTTCAGTACAAGTTTGAAAATTGCTAGGTAAAAAACATTTTTTATTACCATTTTTTTTGAACAGGGATACATCTTTAGTTAGTACATCATTTGCATTAGGGATATCTACAACGTCGATAACAGTTATAAATTTATGGTGCTTGTGTTATGATAGTTTCCAATAGTTTGATGTCAATGTGATGTTTTGGAAGTTTGGAAAGGGAGTTTGTTCATCGAGCTTCTCTAAATTCTTGCTGAAGAAATATTGTTACTGGAAGATGTGGTGCATAGGCTATAGGCATAAGAACATTGTTTTATTTTTCTAATTGATATACATGTGTTTCTTTTAATGCAATTTTATATATGTGAAAGTTATGAATAGTACATTACGAAGGTGCAATTTATTTAAGATAAATTGCATCCAACACATTTACAAAAATGTCGTTTCCATGCGTGAGTTAGTTACGAAATAATGAATGTTAAATAGAAATCACTAGGAAAGTCATAGAAAATCACGACATTTACTTCGCACAAGTTGTAAATAAATTTTGTTTTCTTCCAAATGGGAGAAAATCAAGGTGCCATAAATGACTCGTTTATCGTGCAAGTTACGTGGGTTGTCAGAATAGTTGATGCATAACTATTAGGAATGAGAGATTGCAGAAGTAGAAATTGTGCGAGGATCATTGATGAATTGTGTGCACACGGGTTGAAAATAAAAGTAGTCAAGTCTTGGTTGTGCAGGGGATATACATGTGTTGATTGCACATGTGTAGAAGATATAGGTGTGCATATTTTGGGGATATGGTAATTGTAAATGACTCAACGCAAATGCAAATGTGAAGGTACAAAAGTGCGTGGGTGTGGGAGGACTAGTCATGTGAATTATTTGCATAGGGTTTGAAGAAATAGAATTGGCACCTGGATATTATTATTTTTTTTATAAATAAATTCAAGTTCGTAGGCTGTTGATCTTTCACAGGTCCACATTTCGAATAGTTTCTTGACACAACTTGTGACGAGTTAGCTAATTCGGGGGATGGCAGAGTCAATTATGGTGCGTTGATTTGCTGGGATTTAGAAGGGAACAACATGGATTTAGACCTGATGCAAAGTAGAAGTCCCATTTTTCTATGGACTACATAATGGTTTTTATTTTTGGTGACTTGTGTTTCCGAGGATATTCATGTATATGGAAAAGACATTTTAGTAAATATGTGCCATGAACCTGGCTTTGAAGCAATTCCAGTTGTTTTGTTTATTTATGTTTTGTAAATTTGTACTAGAATGATGCTAGGCGATTTCGGTCCATGCTTTCACCTGTCACATCTTTCTTAATGCTTGAGAGTTTTAGACCAAGGGTTTGTCCATAGTTGTCCAACAAAACCCCCAAAAAACTGTCATATCAATCCTCATCCAAGGCCGAGGAAGGTCTCACCCGAGATGTAGAGGGTATCACAAAGACCATAAGGTCTCGTGACAGGGATGAAGGTTTAAACATACGAAACATCAATGCAATTGGCATCCATATAGCTCATGTCTGATAAACTACGAGGACTAAGAATTAAAACGATACACACACATGTTCAACTCATACATAATAGACACAAAATGTATCAGAACCATTGTATCTTTATTACTGGAAGCATTTCATCATATCCAATATATACATTGTGTAGGATAGACACATATTATAGTAAAAGAACTTCATATCTTTGCTATATAAACTCTTAGAATTACAACATGTTTCACAATGCACCTTTGCTCAAAACTCAAACATATATTAGAAACAAAACTATATTCAAAGAATTACAACAATACAATAGGCTCAGAGTGAGCTTGACACTAATAACTATACTAACTAAAAAAACTCTCTAACTGGATGAATAGCTAGATCTATTTCTGATGTTAGAGCTTCCTTTTATAGTTTTCTCTGTTGGGGAGCACTGTCTATTTCTGTTCTTCTCCACTCGGTTTTCTGATACAACTACCTTGTGTGATTCTAATGTCTTCCAGTGCTACACGTAGACTTCCTGCATCAAGGGAAATCTTAACTCCCTGGCCAACTCCTTCTCTGGCCTTCCCACATCTTGGTATGCTGTTGGAAGTAATCATTCAGGGAGATTTCCCAATGATTTATTTCTTGATTCCAATGACCATCTTTTTGTTTTCCGACGCACTTGACAAAAATCGGACCAACGAGCACTTGGTAGTATTTAAGCGTGGCATGCGAATTGAAAAAACTCAATCTAGTGCACACTTTATGTCATTCGTCACACATTTCCTTAGGTGCACGCAAAACTATAGAATGATCATGCACAACTTCGTTTGTGTGCGCACACAAAATTGAACCCAAAAATTTAGGTGCCAACAAGCCCCCACCACTATTGTCGGGCTCATCCTCGAGCCAACTGCAGAAGTTCCAATAGTGGATAGTTGGAGCAAGAGTAGATCATTGACCTTCAACATAAGCTGGGAGGGCGGTGTGTTGATCGAGCCATAACCTTCGATGGTGCATGTGGAGGTGAATGAGGGATCTGTTTAAAGTCCACCAACAAGCACCAACTAATGAAGAGAGTTGAGGTTCCCTCAAGAGAGAACATCATTATTTGTTGTTCTTGTTAATTTGGGGTAACCATATCAAGCTAGACATTACGTACATTCAAATTTAGGAGGGTTGTGGGGAGAAGAGGATATGTGGGAGTAAGGGTAGTACCAAGGGGATGGAAGAAGTGGATTTGGCCGAGCCTCATGAATTCCAGAGGAGGTACAAAGATAATGGATGAGAGGAGGGCTCTTGGTGATCCCATGAGTATGGTCTCGTCTGATCAGCAAAGGGGGTGAAGAATCAAGATAATCGAAGAAATGCCTAGATGAGAGAGATGATAAACGATTTAACTAATGATAGATGATGATAAATGACTGGCTAAGACACGCCATGCGAGGGGAGTGGGAGAACTGCAGTGGAAGGGAAAAAGAAGTCTTGATTGAAGCTGGTAGAAGGTTACTCAAAAGAGAGGGTCAGGATGAGGATATATATAGAGTATAGGTGGTGAAGGGGGGGGGAAGGAGGGAGGGAATAATTTAATGAATGGGATGGCTTGAAGGATAAGTAGGAAGTGATGGTAAAATCAGGTTGTTTGGGAGATGGATATTGCAGATTGGCCATATTGGAAGGGTTATTGGAGAATGGGATATTGCAATTAAGTGAGTACTTGTGGCATGGGTGAACTGCCCAACTTGGATTACTTTTCCCTTTCAATGCATTGAATTACCAGGAGACTCTTTAGAGACCCTCATGAATTTTCAGAGTGGACATGTACCTTGTAGAGATGTTAGATTGGTAGATGGAATTGGAAATCTGAAAACCTGTTGAAACTGTCACTCACCATTTTCTTGACTGATGTTAAGGCGATACTATTCAAAAATGTAATTTATTCTGACTATGAGAGATGTTGCTTGTTGTACACCCTATGCTAAGCCTACTCTATAAATTGAAAAGATAGAATATAGCTAAATTGTGGTTGAACCCTAAGGTCCATAGTACACTTTTAACCTGCTACCATTAATGAGACCCTTGACTGGTTGTCCTTGTAAAGTTTCCATCTTGGTATTATTTGCTTCGATGATGTAGACTAGCCGAAGCATACCTAGCCACAACATGTGTAGCTTACCCGAATGTTGTAAATATTTGTTGTCATATAACAACACTAAATATCCCGGCTAAAGGATTTTATGGTGGATGTTACGATCGTGTCAGACCTTCTGTCTGTATTTTTTAACCACCTGGTTGAAGCCTTCCATTATGCAGTCTTCATTGAGTTCCATAAGCTCATCCAACCTATGTTGGAGGGACTGATCATATGTCATCTGAGTTGCAAGGGAAACCTTGAGGCTAGGAACAACAATATCTAGTGGCATGATTGCTTCCTTTCCATAGACCAATCTGAATAATGTGTGTTTTTTCAATCTTTTATAGGTGGTTTGATAATCCCATAATACTACAAGGATGCGTTGGTCCTAGTCATTCCATTTCACATTGCAAACTTTTGTGAGATCATGTTCTATAATTTTGTTAAAGGATTTCGCCATATCGTTGGCTTGAGAGTGATAAGGGGTGCTTTTCTGATGATGGATCATGAATTCCTGGGTAAGTTGTCGAATGATTTCATTTACAAAGTGTGACCCTTGATCACTCATCAAAACCTTTGGACAACTGAAGCGGTTGATGATGTTCTAAAAAATAAAGCACACTATTTTTTCTATTGTACAATCCTTGACTGGTGCTACCTCGACCCACCTTGTGAGGTATTCAGTGGAAGTGATGATGTATCACACCCCTGTGCGACATGTAGGAGAATTGATGGGCCCAACAAAGTATATTTCCCACTTTTCAAAGGGCTCAAGTGCAGTCACCGGGAATAGCGAGAGTTCATCTCTATGGCATGGCTTTCCCACATGTTGACATACATCACAACATTTGTAGTATTCTTTAGAGTATGCAAATATAGAGAGCCACCAACGCCCTGTGCACATGACCTTGCGTGTGGTAGCCTTACCGACATTGTGGCCTCCAACAATACCTTCATGTGCTTCGTAGAGGAGGGAGTCTCATTCGTGTTCCAAAGCACAATGATGTATAATTCCATTAGTGCACAATTTATACAAGTTTTAGGCAATCAACTGATAGTTAACACTACGAGTCACTAGTTTTCTATGTTGCATAGGAGTATATTCAGTAGGAGCTTGGCCAATGATGAGAAATTCTTCTATTTTGGCCAATTGATCAGGTACACATCTGGGAGTTCATCCTCGAGGTTTGTAGCAGCTTCCCTAGTCTGAATCCATGATAAATGATCTAGTCCAACATTGTGCTTTCCTGGATTAACTAGAACCTTGAATTCAAATTCTTGAAACAACAATAACCATCGATATATTCAGACACAAAACAACAATTTATTGACCAAATACTTGAGGGAAGAATGATCTAAATAATTTAAAAGAGAACCCCAAAAATCAGTGGAAGAATTTTTCAAGGCATGCACCATGGCCAGGCCCTCGTGCTTAGTTGTAGTGTAATTCCTTTTGACATCAGACAACTTCCAGCTAGAAAAATAGACCGGATGATCGATATTTATCTCCCCTATTTGTGCCAGAACAATGTCCAGTGTGATGGAAAAAGCATCAACGTGGACATGGAAGAGCTTTGACCAATCAGGGAAAATAAAAATGGGCGCAATAACTAGCTTTTCTTTGAGGGTATCGAAGGCTTGCTGGAATTCCATTGTCAATTCATATTTAATATCTGATGCAAGAGCATCGTTGGCAAGAATGTGAAGCAGGACCCTCAACGTCTGGGAATCAGTGCGGAGTCTCAACGCTGGAAATTACGACAGATATTGGAGTACACCTTAAATCAACGCCGAAAAAATATTTTGAGGCATGCTTGAATGATCACGAATGAAGTGGGAGTTTCTACTCTTGCTTTGGAATGTGATTGCACTAGGATAGCTGTCAGGATAGGTTTTGATGTAGACAAGTAATCAGGAGGAACCCTAAGATCCCTCTGAGATAAATAGAGGTTATGTACACCCAAATGAGGCTAGCTCAAGTTAGTAGGAGATTTATGATAGTTTTCAGTTTTTGTTTTGATTATAGTTGTAGCCATTTTTCACTTATGAATATAACAGAGGAAAATTGAACCAATGCATGGTGTGGAAATTGTTTTTCAATTCTCTATTATTGTTCTTTCATGAATGAATGAATGAAATTCGTTATGAGTAGATGGAACTGTGAATGTTAGGATAAGTTTCAATTGTTTCTCTTCTGTCGAGTGGTGCAAGGTGTGCACATAGAACGCAAGGAGCACGTTAACGAGATCTATTTCGATTCTGAAGCTCATAAGAGATAGCACAAAAAATTCCCTTTGCAAGGAGTGAAAAGAGACTGGTGCAAGGCGTGCACAGTTGTCCACAAGAATTCAGACCTAGCGTAAAGATCTGGTGCAAGGAGTGCATAGATCTGAGATTCGACTAAGTGTTGAAGGGACTCTGCAAGAAGTCAAAGAACCAAAAAAAGAGAATGCCAGGAGGGAGAGAGGAATTTCTCTTCGATAAATCCTTCGAATATGAGTTATCGAAATCCATGAAACATAAGGAGTACATGAGAAGTCTAAGTCTTCACGAGATCAATCTCAGGAGGGATAACGTTTTTCGTAAGTGTGGACGAGATCCCATAAACAGACTCGCAGGAAGGATAAAGGTCGAAGCCTTTGAGTCTTTCGAAAATATTCTAAGTCTGAAGAAAGCATAAGCTCAGAGGGAAAGATCTGGACCACCTGATTAGCGTCTAGAAAATGAGTAGCAAGCGAAGAGGAGGAAGGATCTCAGTCGTTCGGTATGAGTGCAAAAGAATCATAGCCTCCCGATCAAGGTAAAGTGCACTAACGATAAGCTTTGAAAGTAAACAGGGGGAGCGAGGTTACGAGATTCTGAAATCATCGGAACCATCCATCAAGGAGGACACACGGTGAGAGATAAACATTTCACTGACTCGCAGAGTGGAAAGGTCAAAGGGCAGAGTTGTGAGGGTTCACGAAATCTAAGTTTGGGACTTGATCACAACCGTCGATCGAAAGAAGATCGTGGACCATAGATCTGGTATTGTCGAGAGTTCGCAACTCGAGAAATCAGAAGTAAGAGTTATGGGAACTTGTGAAATCCGAGTTCGCAATTTTATTTGAGCCATCAGATCGAGGAGAGATTTGTACCATTGATTGTATAGGGGGATATCAGGAGTTCAGATATCGGGAGAAGGGAGGTGATCGAGTCTCCAACTTCGTGAAACAAAAAATCCTGATACGCGAAAAGGAGATTAGGACCGTTGGATCGCGGGGATTGTGGATCGTTGATCAAGTGAGTAGAACTCGCAAGTTCGGGAGGACGAGCAAGCGAGCTTCGTGAAACGTGAAATCCTGAAGTGCTTGAAATATTGGCCCATGGTCATAGCGAAGGGTCACATCGTTGAAGGATAATAGAGGGGTTAGCACGTGCTAGGCTCCTATCAGGATTTCAGAGGTTGGGAGAGTCGGGGTGACTCACATGAAAATACCCGATACGTGAAATCGAGAAACACCTTTTGAGTTAGGTGAGTGGTCATAGTTGTGGTCGCAAGAAGGAATGGGCTTATCTAGAGAATAGCTAGTGCCCACTTGGCGTGGAAGTTGAACAACGCTAAGAAGAGAACCCGCGGGTCGCATACAACCTACACATTTGGAGAAAGGACCTATGTAAGTGGGTTTGGGGTCTAGTAGAGACCTAAAGAGTCGATCCAACTCAGTTTATTGATCGATCCTATACTGGGAGGTCACGCAACCCTTAGGAGAGAAAGGGGTTCTGCATCAATATCCTTGTGCATAAACCTTTCCAATGGAGTCACAATTTGAGAATAATTCTGGATGAAAACATCTGTAGTATCTTGTATGTCCCAATGTTGCACACATTTCTTGCACTGAAGTGGGGGATACCATATCCAAGATGGTGAGAATCTTAGTCGGGTCCACAAGCAAGCGATCTTTGCACATGACGTGGACCAACAATATTCCAAAGGGTGTACAAAAAATGCATTTCTTCAAAGTCAAATAGATCTGTAGTTGGTGGCACCTATCCAACATTATTCGAAGAGATTACACGTGTTCCTTTAATAGAATGAACACATTCTAATCATCCAAGTATACTTCAAGGAACTTGTGGATAAATTCCTTGAAGGTTGCAACCACTATCCGAGAAAACACTACAGGGGCATTTTTTAAGCCAAATGCCATGAATGTGTATGCAAATGATCCCCATTCAATCGCAAAGGTGGTCTTAGTCCAATCTTCCTCTATGATCCGAACTTGATGATATGCTGAGAAGCCATCCGTGAATGAGTATGCTTCCCTGTCGCCAACATTTTCTAGCTCCTCGTTTTTGAAGGGTGTTAGGAAAGGATGATGGACACAGGTTGTGTTCAGACTCCTCATACCGACACATATGCAAATTTATCCTCTCTTTTTAGGTTTCATTACCATAGGGATAATCCAATTAAACTCCTCCACAGGGACAATGATCCCTGCATCCAACATTCAGTCTGGTGTTGGATTACTGAGAGGGGGGTGAATCAGTAATGAGCAATTTTAGTACTTTTAACCACAATATATTATTCAACAATATTCAGTTGTTTATCATTATCATTTGATATATCATCAACAGTATAATTATAAACAACATCACATCACAATAGAAACACAATACACTAGAATTTACGTGGAAACCTAAATGGGACAAAACCATGGAATTATTTTATTATATATAAAAAAGAACACATTCATTGGAAGCACCAACTTCCTGATTCTCTAGATACAACTAGAAGGAGGCTCCAACCCCCTATTCTCTGGCTCCAACCTGAAGGAAGCTACAACTCCCTGAATTCTCTAGCTCCAACCAGAAGGAGGCTACAACTCCCTGTTGACGAGCGAAATTGACCGTCCGTCAACTGGAAGAGCGAGTTCGGTCTGGGGTTGTCTAAATAACCCAAGCCGTTTGGTGTAACCTATTCTGATGGGTTTAATGGTTCAGTTAGCCAACTAGGTTCCTAAAGATAGAAAAATTAAATAAACTAACTAAAGAAAAGATTCTAACAATCAACACAATAATTACAAATATTTATCTAAGAATGTGAATATACAAATGATTATGAACAATTTATATACAGTTTACAAGATTTGCATGAAATCTTGCGAAAATGATTGTTTGATAAAATTTTCTGAATCAAATATGAACAACACTTCTTTTTGGCTTTTTTCTTTAAAATATATTAAACAAATAAATACTAAATGAATACGATTGAAACAGTGACACAAAAACAGTCAAAGCTAATTAATGTAATCATTGTTTCATTCATAAACAACTTAACTAAATAACACACATAATAACCTGTCGCTGATCAACGCAACTGGTATTATCTTTCTGTGGTGTATGAGCTCCTGCCTGTACAGTTGTTAAGGGAAACCTATAACATAACAATAATAGCACTTCCAGAATACATTCAAAGAAGTATTTGATATTGGAGTAAATTAATAACAACAGGAAGACAACTAATTAAAAATCGTGTGATCTTAAGATAATCAATATTTAAGAACGAAAGAAAACTCAATTCTGAGTATTAATATTATCCATCATTTAACATAATAAGAAATAAATTCCACAATAATCAAATGATCAATTGATCACACATAAAAAATGGAATAAGAAATTATGGAGAGCATATAACATTTAACAATATGAAAACACCATATGATGACAAACTAAAGCTAAAATCAACCATAATAATATTCTCATAATATAACAGTAATGAAAGAATGAAATAGAATAAGCATCACACAGGTCTAAAGCCAAAGATGAATTTCTTTCCCATATTCTTTCTCAAAATCACATGCCCATACTGTAGTCCTGGAAGATTTTTTTGGATAATAGACTCTTAAAGATTGAAAAAATTAATACATAAATGATAGCAATTAATTATGTATTGATAAAAAAGACTAAAGATAATTTAAATCAATGCATAATCAATTATTAAAAGAATATGAATATATTATAATGAAACTAAAACCATTTTACTCACAGGACAAAAGCCATTAAGCAACCTGGAATTCCATATTCTTCTTTAAAAATACTCGTCCATTCTCCCAAAGATTCCATCCATCCATTACTCCATTTGAAAAGAAATAAAAAGTTTACAAAAGAAATAATATACAAAAGAGAAAGGATTAAAATCCTCCTCTCCAATTTTTGGATCTCCATGGCTCTGAACTTTCTCATATATTTATACAATGAATGAACAGTCCGGGCGTCACTATTAATTTTCGCCACCTGAAATTTGTCTCATAAAAAGACATCAATATCTCTCAAATCATCCAATTTTTTGGGGAAAATATCTATGCGAAAGGTAAATGGGTCCATTTGGGTTCTGGGTTTTCAACCGTTTCTTCAAATTCTTCACGGTTTGGTTGCAATCAGTTCTGCAAAATCGTCTGTCTGATCTTGACGCTTTTCCAAATTTTATCTGTTGTTGCTCATAAAATTATTTGTAGCAATCCAAAATTATTTTTGGATCAATCATCTTGAAATTATTTGGATAATAAAATCAATCCATGATCAGATCCATATCAAATATTTGATAATAGAAACCCACGAAACAAAAAGAAACCTAAATTAATAACCTAAAAATTGTGAATAAAACAAAATCTAGAAAAATAAAAAATGAATTTAAACTAACTATAACTTATAAACAAACATTGTTTATAATTTGCTTTCAAATATGATCTTAAAATTCTAGAAGCTTCAAGTTTTTTTTTTTAAATAAAAAAGGGTAGTTCCTGCTATATTATAATATCTCAAAACTTTGACAAAATAAACAGAGTCATGGCACCGTCACCAAAAAATGCTGCCGGTAACCGGAAACCAGCATAGGTGGGAGGTAACTATCAGT
>ML793621.1:299680-328177 GCA_009831015.1 Picea engelmannii | reverse complement strand
CATCCATATTCACAATGAAACCGTATGCGCAGGGGTTAATGTCCACGCGAGGGAGGCGTACCTCCATCCCATATCCACTGCTATGGCCGTCCACCATTGTTAATGCGAATGTGTGGGTGGCGGCCATCAGCCATTAAACCAGGTCTGGGTGCGCGTCCAGCTGTCACCTCCATCAAGCCGCGTGTCACCCCATCCGGGGCCTAGAAGCTTCAAGTTAATGGAGAAGAGAAAAATATTAATTTTGGTTTTTAACAAATGATAGATAATTCTTTTATTATTATTATTTTGAAATGAGATGCAAAATGAAAAAAGAATTTAATTAATTAATATCACCAAATGATTTCATGAAAATGAGAAACCAACCAAGATATTATTTGATGAAGTATTGAACACATTATTCAAAATAGTCAAACTTGCTAATGAGCAAAAGAAAGAACACATAATCATAATTTAAATGAAAGTAAACAGTTGAGAAAAATTAGCATTTTTGTTTAAATTGAGATTTCTATGCTCGTTTCTAAATTTTGACATATACTCTTGTAATGAATGTCTCATACTATAGTGAATGTCTTAAGTTTTTCTCAAAGAAAGCCAAGGTATGGAACTATTTGAAAAGGTTGATTCTGTAGCTCATTATAATTATCAAGATTCTAACGGGGGGACCTTTAAATTTTGTAAAAAAATTAGGGGGAGTTGTTGGGGCCCAACACCCCCTTAGATCTCTGACTCCAACTAGAAAGTGGCTACAACCACCTATCCTTGCCCCGTCTTGCTGCTCTGAAATATAAATGTAGACCAACTGTCGCTATCACAAACTCTGCTACTGTCACTGCCACTGCCTCTGTCATTCTGTATCTACCACTTTCTTTGTCACTATCACTATCTCATCAACCCGTATCTGGTCATCATCCAACTGAACATGTACCATACCATACATCAACTGTATACCAACATACATACTGTCTCATGCATCGATCATGAACCAAAGATACACTAATAAGAAAGAGTGAATCATGAACTAGAGCATCAACCATGTGCAATTTTTACCATATACCATACCATCAATCATATGCATATTTGTACTATATCATCAATAAAGTATCTCAAAGAACCAATGCATGTCCCTCATGCATATGCCATCATACAACATGAATATGCCTCAACAATGTAAAATAAAATCAAATATATGAACTGTAAGAACCATGTCATACACTGAGCCAGATATAAGAGTGTTCCTCACTCAACCAAGCAACCAAGATATACCATATCCAAGTATCAAACAAACCATACAAAGTATCCCTCAAGCATACACCATATCATGACCAAAAGTAACCATCAAAACAAGTATAAAACTATACCAATACCTTTGTATCTGACCTAAATCTCTGATATGCTGACCTGTGGACTCCCTTCAAACCTTTAGGGACTTGGTACTAATGTGTACTCAAAATTTCATAATCTTTTCACAGATACATGAATTTCTCTTCTACAACCCACAGATATCCACGCTTTACTCCACTACAACCCGCGTACATAGGTGCCCTGCTGACCTGCAACTCACATATACCTCAGAAACTAGGGTTTTCTACAACCCCGAGACTTTCAACTTCGAACCTCCTTTTCTACCTCAGAAAAATTCCATCACAATCTTAGCAAAAGATCACTAGTTCACAAGATAAATAATCAATGAAAGAGTGTGTGAGTGTACTTGTGAATGACTCCTTGAGGTATATTTATACTTGTGTTAAGTAAATCCTCTCCTTAATTTATGGCTTCTATAGTTTTCTTGTTACAACAACTTTACCTTTGCATTAAGGACTTGTAACCAACTAGGGGCTTCTTGATCACTCTTCGGGGCTTACAAAATTCTCAAGGCCATATCTCCCTAACCGTGAGGAACTGCATGGTGTTCCATATATCACCAGAAATGGCACAATGAGTTCTATCCATGTATGAGTGTATTTCCTGCATCTACTCTATCCATCATGTCCATATTTCCCATTCAACTTCAAGTACCAAATCCACACCATCGGGGCTTATTCAAGGGTTGACATCAATGACAACCAAACTATCAACAATCTCCCCCTTTGGCATTGATGGAAACACTTAGGCATGAAAATAATTATTCCCATGCTACCTTTGTGACCATCGCTTCCCTTGTCTGCATGCTTCTCTGTTTTTGTCTCCACGCCTTGCTCTATCTCTCCCCCTTTGGAATCAATCGCAAAGGGTAATCCTCCTCTTGGGGATACTCCCCTTATCTACAAGCCTATGCTGTCTCTACTGAACTTTCTTTTCATAGTGCTTCCTCGTGTAAATTTTTGATGTATATGAAAAAAATTCAAAAGGTTCTTTACTTGAACTTCTTCAAGAATTTTGTTTGTCTTCCCTATCCTGTTAAGCTTGATGCAGTGTGAATCACTATGAGGCAGAAAATACTCCAAGATTCTGTCGCAGATACTCAAAAGTTTCCCTTGCAAGTTGTTTGGTGTTGATATCTGCAATTTTCTCTTTTGTCTCGACATACTCTAGCTTGATGTTCTTCTCTTTATCTTGTTCTTGTAGAAAGTGATACTTGATTGGAATGTGCTTCATATTAGAATGCATCATTGGATTTTGGGATATACTGATGGTGCTTGTGTTGTCACAAAGTATTGAAATGGGCTCATCACACTTTACTTGTACATCATGTAAGGTTTGCTTCATCCAATGACTGTTTCTTGCTTAACCATGATCCCAGACACTCACCCAAGTAGAAATCTGATCCACTTGTACTTATTCTATCATCAATGCAACCTACCCAATCTGCATCTATGTAGGTGACAAGATATAGATCCTTTCCTTTTGGATACCATAATCCAATTTATTCTATACCTTTGAGGTATCTGAATATCCTCTTTACTGTTATAACATGCGATTCCTTTGGTGCTGCTTGAAACCTTGCAACATATCCAATTCCTTGCATCACATCTGATATGGAAGCTGTTACATAGAGTAAGATGCCAATCATTGATTTGTACTATCTCTTATCTATATCTTTAGAATCATCATCCTTACTTAACTTACAACTTGCTTTCATAAGAGTACTGACTGGTTCGCAATATGTCATTCCAAACTTCTTAAACATTTCTCTAATATACTTGGTCTGAGAGATAAAGATACCTTTGTTGATCTGACATATCTGGAGACCCAAAAATGAAGACAAATTTCAAAGTAAAGACATCTCAAATTCATTCTACATGCATTTGGAAAATTTCTGACTCATCTTATCATCATCACTTTCGAAGATAATATCATCAACATAAACTTCAATTATCAGGATACTATCTTGATTTACCTTTATGTAAAGATTTTGTCTACATTTCCTTTACTGAACCCTTGTTGTTGTAGGTATCTGTCCAGTCTTGAATACCATGCTCTTGGGGCCTACTTGAGTCCATACAACACTTTATTTAACTTGTAAACACAATATTCCTTTTCTAATAACATGAACCCTTCAGGTTGTTTGATGTAGACTTGTTATTCTAATTCTCCATTTAGAAAGGCATAATTTACATCCATCTGATAGAAATTTATTCTCTTTGAACAAGCATAGGCTAAGATCAATTTGATTGCTTCCATCCTGGCAACTGCGGAATTTTTTTCTTCAAAATATATACCTTCAACTTGATACTATCCTTTGCATAATAATCTTGCTTTGTTCATGGTAACTTGTCCATCCTCGTTCAACTTGTTTCTGAAGACCCACTTTGTACCAATGACGTTCTTGTTCTTTGGCCTTGGAACCAATTCCCATGTGCCATTCTTCTCTATATGATCTAATTCTTCATCCATATCTTTGACCCAATGTTCATCCTTGCTAGATTCTTTAAAACTGCTCGGCTCAATAGTAGATAGTAGTGCTAGGTGTTGTTGTTCTGGTGAGAAGATTCTTCTTCTGGTTTCAACTCTTGCATCTTTATTTTCAATGATCTATTCTGATGGATGATTTTTCTCCAACATGTCTACTAGGTGTCTTTGTAGGTACTTGAAGATCTCGTTGTTCTTTCTCTACTTCTGGCTGCTCTTCTTCTTCATCTTCTTCTTCTTATTTCAAATCTTCTTCGTGATCATGTTCCACTAAATCTTTGCTACTTTATTTTATCTTTCATCTGTCTATATCATTAATCATTACATTGATGCTTTCTACTATTCTGTTGAGTCTTATATTGAAGCATTTGTATGATTTCCTTTTGCTTGAGTACCCAACTAGTGTGACTTTATCAACTCGAGAATCAAATTTTCCAATTCTTCCATCTTCTCTTTTGATGTAGCATTTGCTTACGAATACCCTGAATTTCTTCACATTTTTTGGTCTTCCTTTCCATAGCTCGTATGGAGTCTTATCACTGTTATTTCTGAGCATCCCTCTATTTTGAATGTGAACTATTGTATTCGCTACTTGTACCCAAAAGACATTTTCAACTTGGAATCCATTAACATGGTTCTGGCCATTTCTTGTACTATTCTGTTCTTCCTTTCAAAAAATCCATTTTGCTGAGGTGTCCTGGCTACTGAGAATTGCCTCTTTATTCCATGTTCGCTGTAGAATTCCATGAACTCCTTTGATGTAAATTATCCTCCATTATCTAATCTCAAGCACTTGATTTTCAACTCTGTTTCAGTTTCAACCATCTCTTTGTATGTCTTAAAGTTTTCTAATGCCTCTAACTTCTTATTTAGAAAGAAAACTGCAACCATTCTTGTGTAGTCATCAACCAATAGCATGAAATAGTGTTCACCTTTCAATCCTTTCGTTCTTGTTGGTCCAACTAGATCAATATGTAAAATCTCCAGTGGTTTTTTTGTGGAATACTCCTTTGACTTGAACTTTGTCTTGGTTTGTTTTCCATGTAGACAATGATTGCATAGAATATTTGTTGGCCTTGAGATCTCAGGATTTTCTCTTACTGCATCCTTTTTGCTAACTTTGACAAGATTATCAAAATTTATGTGACCCATTCTTTTGTACTAGAGGCAACTTTCATCGTCCTTTCCTAAGAAACATCTTTCCTTTCCTATTTCATTTAGAACATATGTGTTTCTTGGAGTTCTTAAAGCTTTAGCCAACAACTTGCCTGATTTCGCCTTCCTTATATTTCACTTCTTTGAGTCAAACACAAGTCTGTGTCCTTGATCACACATTCGAATTACACTTAGCATATCGTGTTTCATGTATTCGACTAGTAAAACATTTTATGTTGTGGCATCCTTACTTTCGAGCTTGACTGTGCCCTTTCCAATAATTCTGGTTGAGTTGGCTGGCTGAGTTGTCATTCCAATAATCGATCCATCTCTTTCCTTCTTCAATGTCAGAAACCTGTCTTTATCACCCGTCATATTATTTGAGCATCAACTATCAACATACCAGCCACATTTCTTGTGTTGAGCTTACATAGCAAGATTGCATTCTTCAATGTTGAATTGATCCTACTTTGTTATCCATATCCTTTGTGGTTCCTGCTTGTGACTATTGATATTCTGCTTTGGTTCCTTTGGAGTAACAATGAGTCTGCAATATTTAGCCATATGTCCAAAGTTTTTTCACTTGTATCATTCTACCACATCACTCAATGATCCAAATCTGTTGTGGCTTCTATTCCGTTCTTCATGAGATATTCATGGATAAATATTTCTTGTATAGCCTTCATTATTGCTTTTGTTCTTGGTATTGGATCTACAATTCACAACTTTGTGCCCAAAATTATTACACGAATAACATGAACCAAGAAAAATAGTTTGATACCTAGGAGTGGAAGATGTTCTGAATGGTGATTCTCTTTTGAATCCTTCTTCTACTTGAGGTCTTTCTATAGTTGGTTGTTGCTGATACTAATTTTTGAATCTTCTAGGTGGTGTAGTGTCTCTGTAATCTTAATATTCCTCTTGAGTCTTCCTATCTTCTTCTTTCTTAGAGGGACCTCTGAAGATTTCTGCATAGATTCTTGGTTCTTCTTTTTGTTCCGTCATTTTGGAGTTTGAACCTTTCTCTGTCTGTGTCTGGTTATATCCCAATCCATATATGTCATAGCAATGTCTTTGACTGTTAATGATATTATCCAATATCTTGGTGTTTTTTTGCTGCATGTCCTTCTTCTGAAGACATTTTCTTAGAGTGACTATCTATGCTTCCAACCCTCCAATGATCTTGTCCTTTTCATATAACTGCCCTTTCAATGCTTCTTCAATATTCTTGTCTTCTTCTACCTGTATTTTTAGCTTCATGATCTTCTTCTCAACTTCTTTGGAGTTATGAGATTCTTCTTTATTCTTTAGTTCCTCCTGGAGTGACTTCTTTTTCTTCTTTTCCTTCTTTAGATCTTCTATGGCACACATAAATTCTTCCTTGTAATCGAATTTTTCCTCTTCACAATGTTCTTCAGAGCCTTCTTCATTGGAGTCTTATATTTCCATGAATATTACCCTTTCTGTATCACTGTTACTTCCTTCATCTTTGTCGAATGAGGAATTGTCTTCCTTGGTGCAGAGACTTTTCTTAAAAATATTCTTTTTGTTTCTTCTACCCTTTTGGATTTGATTTTTCTTTTTACAGTCACCTTCTTCACTACCTTTCTTTTTCTTATAGGGACATTTATTAGCAAAATGACCAACACCATCACAATTAAAACACTTCAATGGAGGCATACCTTTGTATTTTACGGTTCCTCTTTTCAACCTTCTGACAAAGTTAGCCACCTCTTCATCTTCCTCTGAATCATCGCTACAACTACAGTCTAACTTTGGATTTTTTTTATATTTCTTCTTTGTCTTCTTAGATTCCTTGAATGTTGCTTCCTTCATGGCCAGATTATCTTTCTCTATCCTCATCTCATAGGAAGTCAGTAGCCTATGTAACTCGTCCATGGTCATTGTAGCTAGGTCCACTCTTTCATCTAGAGATGAAATCTTCGAGTCAAATATAATTGGTAGAGATCTTAGTGCATTCTTAACAACGACTTGTTCCTTCATCTCGTCTCCCAAACCTTTGATATTGTTTACTATTTCATTGACTCATAGAAAGTAAGTTGCTATGTTTTTTTCTTCATTCATCTTCAATTGTTAGAACTTGGCTCTAAAGGTTTGAAGTTTATCTTCCTTGACTTTGTCATCTACTTCATAGATATTCTTAAATTTGTCCCATATTTATTTTGCAGATTCACAGTTAAAAACCTTGGTGTATATTGATTCAATAAAACCGTTCAATATGGCATTTTTGGCTCTTGTATCATTATCTTCAAGTTTCTTTGCATTCTTATATGTTGGGGGAGTGGTTGGTTCTTTGTACCCATCTACTACTACTCACCATACGTCAAATCCTTGTTCCTGCACATATGTTTTCATTCGTCTTCTTTATAAGGCATGGTTCTCACCATGAAACTATGGTACCCCAATCTTAGCGTAATCCATGATATCATTCCATTGATTAGACTTCTTCTTGAAGGACCTGATTTGATTCCAATTGTTGGATTATTGAGAGGGGGGTGAATCAGTAATGAGAAATTTTAGTACTTTTAACCACAGTATATTCTTCAACAATATTTAGTTGTTTATCATTAGCATTCAATATATCATCAAAAGTATAATCATAAACAACATTACATCACAATAGATACACAATACACCATAATTTACGCGGAAACCCAAATGGGAGAAAACCACGAAATGATTTACTTATACATAAAAAAGAATACATTCATTGGAAGCACCAACTTCCTGATTCTCCAGCTACAACTAGAAGGAGGATCCAACCCCCTATTCTCAGGATCCAATGTGAAGGAAGATACAACTCCCTGAATTCTCTGGCTCCAACCAAAAGGAGGCTACAACCCCCTGAGATCTCCAGATCCAAATGAAAGGTGGCTACAGCCACCTATCGACCTTGCCTCGTCTTTCCGCTCTGAAATATAAATGTAGACCAACTGTCGCTATCAAAAACTCTGCTAGTGTCACTGCCACTGCCTTTGTCACTCTGTCTCTACCACTGTCTTTGTCACTGTCACTGTCCCATCAACCTGTATCTACTCATCAACCAACTAAATCTGTACCATACCATACATCAATAGTATACCAACATACATATTGTCTCATGCATCAATCATGAACCAAAGCTACACCAATAAGGAATAGTGAATCATGAACTAGAGCATCAACCATGTGTAATTTGTACCATATACCATACCATTAACAATATGTAGATATGTACCATATCATCAATGAAGTATCTCAAAGAACCAATGCATGTCCCTCATGCATATGCCATCATACAACTTGAATATGCCTCAACCATGTATAATAAACTAAAATATATGAATTATAAGAACCATGTAATACATTCAACTAGATATAAGAGTGCTCCTCACTCAACTAAGCAACCAAGATATACCATATCCAAGTATAAAAAAAACCATACCAAGTATCCCTCAAGAATACACCCTATCATGACCAAAAGTAACCATCAAAACAAGTATACAACTATACTGATACTTTTATAGCTGACCTGAAGCTCTGAGATGATGACCTGTGGACTCTCTTCAGACCTTTAGGGACATGGTACCAACATATACTCAAAATTTCATAAGATTTTAACAGATATGTGACTGTCTCTTCTGTAACTCATGGATATCTGCGCTTTCCTCCACTACATCCTGCGTATATCGACACCTTGCTAACCTGCAAATCAAGGATACCTCAGAAAGTAGGGTTTGCTGCAACCCCGAGACTTTAACCTTCGACCCTCCTTTTCTACCTCAGAAAAATTCCATCACAACCTTAGCAAAAGATCACTAGTTCACAAGATAGATAATCAATGAAAGAGTGTGCGAGTGTACTTGTGAATGAATCCTTGAGGTATATTTATAATTGTGCTAGGTAAATCCTCTCCTTAATTTAGGGCTTCTAGAGTTTTCTTGTTACACCAAATTTACCCTTGCATTAAGGACTTGTAACCAACTAGGGGCTTCTTGACCACTCTTCGAGGCTTACAAACTTCTCAAGTCCATATCTCCCTAACGGTGAGGAACTATGTGGCATTCAACATATCACTGGAAATGGAACAATGAGTACTATCCATGTATGAGTGTCTTGCCTACATTTTTCATGTCCATATTCCTCAGTCAACTTCGAGTACCAAAACCACACCATCAAGGCTTCTTCAAGGGTTGACATCAATGATAACCAAACTATCAACATCTAGTTCCTTGCACACCATTTATTTGTACTTAGTATTTAATCGATAGGGTCTTCTCTTAACTAGTTTGGCATTGGGTTTGATTTGGATCTTCATGGCTCCCAATGATCCCACAATTCCCTTCATCTCTGAAAAGATTTGAAGAAACAATTCCTCATATTCTTTAAGGAGGTCAACAACCTAAGTGACCATCGCCTTATCCAAATAATATCCAATAATTTCCATCTTGGGTGATTCTTCAGTGCCAATATTGTGTTTCTTGGTTTTTATTGGTCCATTATAGTTAGGTGCGGTCGTATTTATTTCCTTTCTCTTTAGCGCATGTTCTCCTTCGAAATATTTGATCTAGATGCCACAGGGATCCTCATAATCACTATTGTTCACATCAATCTTCCAACAATGAACTTATTATTCCAATTTTTCCCTCGGATGATGGTATAAGAAGACCACTCTAGGGGTGGTGTCCTTTGGCTACTGATGGAAAATGAAGTCTTTAATATAGCAGAGCACCTCATATGGGTCCACTCACTCATTTTCCTCCTAAGTTCCTCCTGAATGTACCAACTTCTAGGAAGCATGTCTATTGTGTGGAAAAACTAATGGACCCATTGGGCTCGAGGTATTTTTTGGAGATCCAGTGTTGTTCATAGAATGATATGTGTTCCTGAGGGTGCTCAGTGCCATTTTAGCAGTTGGACAACTCAAAATCAGTGATAGGTGGGAATCATACTTTTATTAACTCGACTACTTGCACCCAACACTTGATACTCGTTCGATGGGTATCCCACCACCACAAAAGGGTCCCTCGAACCGCTACATCCATGGCCTAAAGTATCTTCTTCATGGGAATGCTTTTCTCCATATTTAGGAGGAATATCTCCACCAGCCTTGTCCCATCCAACTGTGGGGCATCGTGCAACTCAGACCCAATCCATCGCACCACTTTTTTTTATTCTTGCACATATGCATGTGGAAACTTCATAGATAGTGTTTTTCCACCTCTCCATGGCATCTTCAGAATCCATGTCATAAGACTCTATACTTCTCCATCTTAGTTCACCATATATGGTGGGATTGATGTAGTCCTCCCCTCACCCTGTTACTTTGTAAATATTTTCAATGACTGAGCTCTGTGCATCCTCCTCCATGGGCTCATTATATCGATCGCCCTCATATGGATCTAGGGGTGCGACCATGCGCATGGTGTCAATTTCAAAGGACGTTTTCCTCTTCTTCAAATTTAATACCACCTTATTGTCAAAGGCCCAATCAATCCCAAGTAGTGTAGGGTATGGATCAAACTCATCCATGATATCAATGACTTTGAAGTCAACCTTTGTTTTCACTCCTTTGATGTTCACTTCTACTTGCTCCATTTGGCCTATGGGGTAGATCTTATATTGATTGGCGAATTTGAGCTAAATGGGCGACCAAACCAACTTAGGCTTACCCATCACTTCCCAAGATTTCTTGGGAAAAAAGTTCACGTCGAATCCCATATCCAACATGAAGCCATCCATATCATACCCACCAAACTATGCTGTCATCTTAAATTCTTGGCCAGTGTGATTTTTCTTACTGACCTGACATACGTCTCTTTCTAGTATGGTGGTCTCATCTCCTTGTTCTTTCATGCAAGTAGCTAACATTTGGGTCAACTTACTTGATGCTTTTGGATCTTTAAGTAAGTGAAAACAACAGTGCAAGAAGGTATTGACTTTATCTTTGAATTCTTCCATGTGACCCAAGTCACACAAGGCTTCCATGCATGCCATGCATTGCAATTCCTCATGACACTATTCTTCATAGGATTTTTTCTCAGTGTGTCACAGTGTAGTTTGTCTGCGTGCTTCCTTTATCAATCTTTGGGTGGTGCGATGTATTTTTTTGCGCATGCGAGCCTCCTAAAAATATTTTTTCATCACACGTGATCTTATTCCAACGACCTATAAATTTCCCAGTGAACCTCTTTGTGGATCCACACTTCTTCTAATGACCTTTGTACCTCTTCTCAAATTCGTGCCTCTTCCAGAGACCTTTGAGTCGTGCATTGCATCTCCTCGTGCACTCTTTCTTCTTCAAGTGATCTCTTTGCATCATGCATGAACTTCTTCTGTTGAGAAACATCAAACTTTCAGGGGGGGGGGTTGAGGTTCCTTCATAATATTTCCATCCATATTTTGACCTGAGCCTTCATCATGCTCGAAGTGTGCCCCTGTCATTGACCCTCTGCGGGTTACTACCTAGACATTTTCCTCCTCATTCTTCTTCTTGTTTTTTTTCAACTCAACATGCATCATGTTACAGTTGGTATTATTGTCCTCACACTTCTTCAGTAAGTCGAGACAATCCTCAGTTACATGTTCAGGGCTATAAAAGTATGCACAGAGCATGTGCGGTTTGGTGCAAAATCGCGAGACATGACCAATCTCACCGCAATTGAAACATGTGGGGGGTCTACCCCCTATACCTCTATATTCATAGCTACAATTTTTCCCATATCCACCTTGGGGTCCTCCTTGATATTCCCCTCTTTTTGCGCCATCGTTCTCACCACCCTTTTTCTCCTCCAACACCTAGAATGCATCGTGAGTGTTTTCTTGCATTAACTTGAGGGATCAGAAACTATTGAAATAATGGCTGAGGAATTTGAAGAACTTGTAGAAGGGGGTGTGATTTGTTGTATAGTATTTCTGTAATGTTGGACAATGGGGTGGCACATGGCCCCACTACCTACATATATCACACCATTCAGATTGTCCAGATGGAAATGGACTTGACATCCATGTCACCATATAATTCGGAAGGACAAGGATCTCATCTCGACAATGCCCCTCAGAATGATAGGTAGTACACCATATGTGCTCATGAAAAACTTTAGTCTTGGCCATATCTTGCATTTGTATCATTAGGCTAGACAGTTGTGACTGAACCAACACCAACCCAACTGATGTCTCTACGCCTCCAGGTGTAGCTTCCAAGCACATCACAATCTCGACTTCCTCTTCCTGAGTCGTCTCCTTTTGTTGGGTGAGAGAGACTTTGATATGGGGGAGTAACCCCACAATGAACCATTCGCTATGCTGCACGTCCTGGATTCATAAAATCTACCCATCGAACAAGATATTAAACCGCTAGTCATAGTCCCAGATGATTTCCCCTTCTTTCTGTTTGATCTCCTCGATTTCAGTAATGCACTGGGATTCTGACTTAGGTTTCTGAAACACCCTAAGTAGATCCTGCTTGATCTCAACCACAAATATTTTCTGTCCTACTGGCGTAGTATCCTTGTATTTCATGTACCATGTTAGGTCTCTTTCCTTGAACGTAGTCTCTAGTTGCATGATCTTGGCTATGTTTTCTCTAACTCTTTTTATAGACTAGATTTCTTCACAGGTGAACTAGTGTTGCTCTACATCGTCCTTAGTCATTCCATGGAACACGAGAAAACTCAATGTACTATCTTGATTCTCCATCTTCAAACTAGAGCTAGCTCTTCTACTCTGACTTCTATTGGATAGATCTTTCCTCACCACTATCTCTTGGGGTAAATTTTTTCTGACTTCACCTTCTTCTTCACTTGTCTCATCACTTTTTTCTTCTTCTTATCTTTCTTCGTATCCAATCTCTTCACTGTTTGTTGTGTATTATTATTGATTAAATATGTGCAATGGGGGTGGTAAAGACGGGGGGTAAGTCCATCTTCTTGTAAAACTTCTCATGAGGTGACCCATAGATCTATCTACTTGCATCTGTGCAAGACCATCTACTATTGACAACTCGTCTCCCCCACCACTAGGGGATCCCCCATCTTCCTTTTCTTCTGGAGCACCAAAATTTTGTACCCTACCTTTGTGTCCTAATCGTGCACCACAATTGTGCACTCTTCCTTCCGGGATAATCTGTGCGCTGTGACTTTATGCTTCATCTCCTGGTTCGATCTATTCACTGCCACCTTGTGCATAATCGCTCTCTCCAATAAACATGTTACTACTTAACATGCCATCCTCTCTCCTTATAAACAAACCATTGCTTTACACTTCCTATTCTTCTAAGGTTGTGACACTCTGCAACAACCAAAGGGGGCATACTTTGTCACCTAGGTCCGAACTAGTATCACTACTGGTATCCCTATTGGACACCATCTCCTCTATGCCATGCCTCTTTGCGGGCCTATCCTCAGTTGTGGTCCACTTTGGCACAACATCCACTTCTGCACTACCACTTGGTGCAGTTTATTTTCTCTTCATCTTGGACCTGACCCCTCATCGTGTGCCCCTAGAAAATTATTTTCCACCTTTATCTTCTGCTCTTATTTTTATCTCAGCTCTTCTTGCTTACCTCTTGACTCTTTTTATATTCTACTCTTTTGGGTCTATTCCATACCTCACTTAATCTCAACAACTTCTTGGATCCTCTTCAGTGGATCCATCTTTTGGCTCCTCATCCCCCACCTTTTCCAAATCCCCCCCAGTGCTAGGGGGTTTAATAGACCATTCTATTGAGTTCCATGCACATCATTCTTCTCTCCATGAACAACATATTGATCCAAAGTGGAGTTTCTTCTAGCATCTGCTTCCTTGGACCTTCTTCAAATTTTCTTTCAACCTTGCTAAAAGAATCCCTATATTCTATGGAAAAAACAATAACGTAGCCTTCCTTCACTCGAGCAAACCAAAAATCAATAGCCCGAGTCCACTTTTTATCTAGTGCCTTCAAGCTATAAAGTGTGGTTTGCTCCCAAACTATTGGATCCACGGGCAACACAGTCGAATTGATAACAACTTTCCTTTTCAACCATTCATGCAACAGACAAGGAAATTATGTGAAGAAGAGTTGATGCATATCTAAGTAAATATATCTGCCTTTCCATTCTTTCGCGTTCACCCTCAATCCTTGCATCTCTCAAAGGGAAAAATCATATTCTTTTTCTTTGATCCAGTCTTGAATTTCATCCTTAGAGTGATGTCAACTCATTTTTCTTTTCCTTCATCGATCTCAACAAGACTTCATGTCCCGACAACAAAACCATTTTTTGGGCGTTTTCGGCCCATGCTTGTGCATGTCCTGTCCTTCTTAACACTAGGGAGTTTTAGACCTAGGGTTTGTCCAGATTTTTCCAAAAAAATTATCAAAACACTGACATATCAATCCTCGTCCAAGGCCGAGGAAGGTCTCACCTAATATGCAGAGGGGATCACAGAGACCATAAAGTATTATGACATGGATGAAGGTTTAAACATATGAAACATCAATGCAATTGAAATTCATATAGCTCATGTCTGATAAAATATGTGGAATAAGAATTAAATCGATACACACACATGTTCAACTCATACATAATAGACAAAAAATGTATTAAAACCATTATATGTTTATTACTGGAAGCATTTCATCATATCCAAGATATACATTGCGCATGAATGACACATATGACAACCATAGAATTTCATATCTTTGCTAAAAACTCTTAGAATAACAACATGTTGCACAATACACCTTTGATCAAAACTCATACATAGATTAGACACATAACTATATTCAAAGCATTACAACAATACAATAGGCTAAGAGTGAGATCGACACTGACAGCTATGCTAACTCAGAAAACTCTCTAACCAACTGACTAGCTAGCTCTATTTATGATGTTAAAACTTCCTTTTATATTTTTCTTTCCTGGGGAGTGTTGCCTCTTTATGTTCTACTCCACCCAGTTGTATGATACAACTGCCCCACATGCTTCTGGTGTTTGTCAATGCTCCACATAGAATGATTGCTTCAAGGGAAACCTTAACTTCCTAGCCAACTCATTCTCTATCCTTCCCACATCTTGGTATGTTGTTGGCAGTAATCATTCAAGGAGATTTACCGATGATTCCTTTCTTGATTCGAACAACCATATTATTTTTTTCCGATGCACTTGAAAAAACGCAGACCGACGTGCACTTGGTATTCTTTAAGCATGGCATGCGACTTGACAAAACTCGGTCTGGTGTGCACTCTATTTCATTCCTCACGCATTTCCTTAGGTGTGAACAAAATTGAACCCAAAATTTTGGGTGCCAACAAATGCCTTTTGTTACATAATTTTTCATTTCTACATAGATGAAACCTCCCTTAGATTATAGACCCCTATACCAAGACAAAAACACTACAAGTGGGCACTAACATCCCTTTGAACTTAGTTTAACCAATCATAAAAAGAGAGGGATAAAGGGTGTGATGCACCTTGTTTCGAAGTTTGTCCTCACTGCTTCTAATTTGAGCTTGATATCCAAACTCCCTGGCGCAATTTGATATGTACAATAGGAAACAAAGATCTCCTACTCTAGTGGATTAGGTAAAGAAAATTTATCTACAAAGATTGAAAGAACAGTAGATAAACGCATGCAAGAATACACAAGAGTGAAGGAAATAGGCCAAGTATATTCAAATGAGAACCCAAAGAGAATACTTACAAACCATGGATGATTATGAAACACTTCTCCAATCTCTCCTCGTCCATCCCTTGCACGAATCTACCATGATCAACAATTTGATACTTGAAAGCTTCCTCCTTTTACCTTGGAAAGCCCTCAATATATAGGATTTGGAGGAAAAAATACCATGAGAAAATGAGGGATATGGTTGAGGATATGGCTCCTTGAGGCTTGGATCAGATCCTAAAGTGAAGCTCAAGCATGACGGTCGAACACAAATAAACTAATATGAAGGAGATAACCCATAGATTAAGGTGGAGGAGATCCCCCCTTTCTCTCAACAAGAATGGCACTCCCCCCAGTGAGAAACAGGGCACCATCCTAGCAGTGGAACTCCCCTATAGTGGTAGAGGGGGCACCATGTGACCACTCCCAATATGGATAGGGGGGTTCCACCCTTCATAAATGCTCAAAAAAGGGCTGAATTTTCCAAGAAAAAAAGTATGTTTTGACCTAGAAATGATGGTTTTCCTTCTCCCATATGACTTAGGGGTCATGAACAACTATTTTAATGGTGTCAATGGGTGCCAAAACCTCACAAAGTGAATGATACATTTGGGAAGGTGCATACGACACTTGCGACAGTGAATGCGACACTTACCGAGGTGTATACGTCACTTTGCGATACTTCGTGACACTTACGACACTTAGGGTGTGAAACGAAAATGTAGAATTTTGATGTGTAACAGATTCTGCCTACAGTGTGAGGTCAGGAGAGAAATTGATGGAAAAAATGCTTTACAAATTATTCAATGCAAGGGTGCTAGAGTGGGAGAACCTGGCAGAAGCTGCAAACAATCATCAGTCAATATACAAATATGTTTATTTCCAAGGCAGACATACCAATGCTCGGAATACATGATGACTCAAAGCACGACCGCCGACCAATACACTGTGGATCCATGCAAATACTAACTAAGGATATGGCCACCAGAGATATAGTGTGGATCCATACCTCCATGACATGAACTGATCGCAGCCACAAAAAATACACAGTGGAGCTACGAGATTAATAAAATGTGGATCTATGTGATAATATATATATCAGTAAGAATGAAATATTTTACATTGATCTCCATCACATCCTTGGTAAAGCACATAACATAGTGAACACCCAAACTAGGGTCTTCATCCTGATCCCGATGCAATATGAATCTAGCCATGCGAATATATGATTTGATGTCAAACATGGTAGAAACTACTTGATTAATGATCATTGATGTAAATTGTTAACAAGTGTGAGGGAAATCACCAATGATGTCAATGAACCCTAAGGTACCCTAGTACATCCCAATGAATGTGAATAAATGAGCTGAGGTCAAACACTCATGGAATCATCCGATCAGAGGTCAATGATGTAAACCTATTGTTGGAAGTGAGGAGGCATGCCATTGAGGCATGCAGGTCCCAAGGTACTAACTGGTTTCTAAGTCTAGTTATCGAATAATGTGATGAAATTGACAAGAACAGACTCGTAGAAGGAGGGCCTTCATGTATCCCCCATCATCGACACAAAATTGACATAGGAAAATGATGTAAGATGGTGGATCGAATGAGTATGGACTGACACAGGAATTTTTTTTTGTAATATTGCAGATGAATGGTTTGAAGTGAAACTTCCCTTGAACATGATGAGGCACGACAACTGACTTGAAAAAATTGTCTCGATGTTGGCCCTCGACCAAGTTTTGGGGAAACTTCGATCAGTTTTGGCCCACTTTTGGACTTTGACACATTGGTCGAAGTAGGAGCGCCTAGGTGGAGCTGAGATCGTGGATCTCACCTATTTTGAGGGTTATGTGGACCTAGTAAGGGGTCCTCTAGGGTTTTGTAACGCGTTTATGGGATGTCATCCCATGGGTTTTCCCCATGTTTAGGCTTTATTGTAAGGGTTTGTAAAGGATAAATAAAGAGGAATGTAGTGTAGAAGAGGTAGTTCTATATGAAAAGGTAGTGAAGTAGATCTGTGTGCATCGAGGCTTTGTGCTAGACTATGATTTTGTAGACTGTGCTTAGTGCTTGTGATGCTCAGTGTGGAGCATGTGATAAGTGTTGTGATAAGAGATTTGTCTTTGTGCATTTGACCTAGTTTTGGAAGGTAAAGAAGGAAGATCTAGTGCTTAGTGCGCATATCTACCGTCTGGTGCGAAGTTCTTCTTTGTGGCTCAGTGCATAGGAGTGACTGGATGTAATATTTTGGTGAATAATAAAGAGGCGAAGAGGTTTGTGGATGTAGCCCCACCCTGGTGAACCACGTATATATGGTGTCTCATGGTTTTCTTTGTGCAGTGTTATTTTTGTTATGCAATTTCTTAGTGCTTGATTATGATGTGTAATGAATATATAGTTTGATTGTTTAAGTAATTTACTTAGGTTAAAGGGTAAATGAATTCTAGAATTAAATCATAGTGCTAAGTGATAAGTTCTCAGGGTACATAATCACTTGTTATTACTATGCTTATTTGTCTTTGATTATGCTCTGCGATGTTAATGAGGTTAATAAACTAATGCATGCTCACTTCCTAAGCATTAACATAATATTATGCGAAGTGTTGTTATCACAGATTCGTGTCACAGCCTAGTTACAAACACTTGCGTCCTGTAACCCCCCTTGCTTCTACCTCGAGTGATACTTTTCCTGCTTCGCAAGTGTTTCCGAAAGGGCCGGTAGTCAAGGTTTTGTTGGTGCGCTGTTAAGCGTTGAACCTTGGGTCTACCCCTATGCCAAAAAATGGTTTTGTTGCCGAGACCTGAAACTGTGATTGTTGGGAACTAAAGTAAAGAAGAGAAAATCTCTGTGCGTAGGTTTGTTGCTGAAGTGCGCAATACTCTACTTGAATTGCGAATATTTGTTCCAAGAAAGTAAGTTTTTATGAAGAAAAGAGGGAAGATTCTAAAAGAGGTAAGCTTTGTGCTTTGGTAAGAGAAAGATAAGTGAATTATTTTGTTTTCAAAGCATGAATTTAAGTATTTTTAATAGATTTTGTCCTAGTCTGAAGGATAGGACGCAGTTGAAAGAAAGAGTTGATTTGAGTAAATTTAATGGAAATGAAGAAAGATGTGTTATTCCTATGCATATAAAGAGTTTTTGGACTAATAAGTGGATGTAGGAACCTAGAAAGAATTTTTGCAGATTGCAGGTCCAACATTATGATCCTAGGGGAAGTGCACAGTACCAAAAATATTGAGGAACATTTAAGAGAAAAAGAGGATTGACTTTGTGTTATAATTTCAGAAGGTCAGGACATCTTTCTAAGGAATTCCCTGGGGTAGGCCCTATTTGTCTTTGTTGTAAGGTTGTTGGTCATGAGGTTGAGGATTGTCCAAGCATTATTGCTAAAGTTGAAGGGATGAACATAAGACAAGAAAATTATGAAAAGAGTCAAGAGACTAAGGGTATGTTAAAAAGTCATAAAGAGAAAAGGTCAGAGGAAGTTCATACTACATTATTACAGTTGGAAGAAATGATGGGTGTTCATAAAGATGCCAGTTTACTAGAAATCCTGAAAGCAAAACAATGCATAAGTGCAAGAATAAAAGACTTCGACATAGACTGTATAGTCTTGGATGAAGAAACACAAGTGAATATTATGACAGAAGAAACTTGGGAAGTTTTGGGAAAGCCTACCGTGGTACTTTCTTTAGGAAGGATAGGCTTGTTTAAGGGAAATATGATAACTTTATGTGGAAGAGTAACTACTGTACCTATTATTGTTCGTGGACCATCGACTGAAGAAGAATTTGAAGTCATTAGGTTTTTTGAGGACAACACCCCTTTCCCACTTTTGTTAGGTAAAACTTGGATCGAGAAGGATTAGATCAGAAGGAAAGAAGAGGAAGAAGCTACAGAAAATAAAAAGAAACAATTAAGGGATTTCATATCTAGGAAAATAGACCAACTAAGAGAAGAACGAGAGGATAAGTCGAAGCAACAAAGAAAAGTAACAACACGGTAGGGACAGAAAGAAAAAGAATTAGATATCAAGATTGAAAGAATGCAAGAAGGATTGAAGGACCTATCTATCCAAGAGAGAAGTGTGCCCACTCAGGAAGTGTTAAGAAAATGGATATTAACTTTAGAATCTTTGAGGGTACCTCAACAGTGCGAAGCCACTACGCTGGGGGACGATAAGAATAAAAATGGAAAGAGGGTTCCAGAAACAGTTAAAGAGACTCAGATAACAGGAAATAAGGAAAGGAAGCTCAATAAAAATAAGGATAAGTTGGAAAAGCTACAAGAAGTTACAGAAACCAGATGGAAGACTTCGCAGACTGGAACCTCGCAGAAGGCAGGTTCGCAGGGTTTGAACCTTGCTGGAACAGTAGGTCCGCGTAGATTTGGACTTCACCCTGGAGAAGTTTGTATAATCGTTGGAGGCATCCCGATTGTTAGAATGACGCTCCAAAATGGTTAGGAAACACATTTATGGGTTTATGGACTGCTTTTGGACGTTGAGATTGCGCCATAATGATTAGATTTACATTAATGGAATCATTTAACTCTAGTTCCTGTCCGTTGGATGATCCATCACGATCGCCCCGCTTATTTAACTCGTCGATCATGGTGCAGAGAAGGACATGGTAAAAGAATAAGTAAGCAAAGCATGTCGCTCTGTACTAGGCTTGGTACAAGAGGAGCAAGATCCTGTCGAAGCTCAAGTAGCGAAGCTCGCAGAGACCCTCCAACAGTTTTAGGCTAGGATAACTGAATTGGAGGCCCATGCAAGAATACACAAGCTTGAAGGAAATAGGCCAAGTATATTCAAATGAAAACCCAAAGAGAATACTTACAAACCATGAATGATGATGCAACACTTATTTAAGCTCTCTCGTCTAGCCCTTGAATGAATCTACCAAGATTAGCAGTTTGATACTTGAAAGCCTCCTCCTTTCACCTTGGAAATCCTTCAATATATAGGATTTGGAGGCACAATTACCATGAGAAAATGAGGGATATGGTTGAGGATATGGATCCTTGAGGCTTGTATCATATCCTAAAGTGAAGTCGAAGCATGAGGGTTGAACACAACTAACCCAATCTGAAGGAGTTGGCCCATAGATTAAGGTGGAGGAGATCCCCCCTTTCTCTCAACAAGAATGGTGCTCTCATCCAGTGAGAGACAGGGAACCACCCTAGTAGTGGATATACCATATAGTGGTAGAGGAGGTGCCATGTGACCAATCCCAGTATGGATAGGGGGGGAATCACCCTTCATAAATGATAAAAAAAGGGTCAAATTTTCCAAGGAAAAAGTGTGTTTTGACCTAGAAATCATGGTTTTTCGTTCTCCCATATGACGTAGGGGTAATGAACAATTGTTTTAATGGTTTCAAGGGGTGGTGACACCTCACAAAGTGATTGCGACACTTGGGAAGGTGCATACAAAACTTGAGACAATGAATGTGACACTTACCGAGGTGCATACATCACTTTATGACACTGTGCCACACTTGTGACACTTAGGGTGTGAAACACAAATGTGGAATTTTGATGTGTAACACCTTATACTTAGTGTTTTTTTTCAGGTGTGAAAAATATTTTGTTGTTTCCATATTTTGATGCTCTTCATTGGCTTATGCTCCAGAAAGAAAATGCTTTCTCTATTTGCAAACCTTGCATGGGGAATCCACACTTTTAACCCTTGCACTAAGAATTCATGCGACCTATGATCTCGCATTGGCGCAGTTGGGTGGCTTAACACTTGTGCAATTTGCAGAGCTATGTCATCGACACTTCTGCATAGGTGTATGCCCCATAGAGATGGTACTTGGTCTATTTTCAAACCTTGTGCAAATAATTGATACGATTCCTCTTCCCGCACTCTGCCACTTATGCATTTATAACACTTGCATTTTAATTTATTTTCTGTATATATAAATTTAGAGATCATGGTAATGTGGGCCAAGAAAATATGATTGTCCAACTCAGACACATTTTTACTTTACCATTTTTAACCTTGATTGAAGGGTTTTCCTATGATCATATTTCTACAGTGTGCACAACACTATGCTTGGTACATATGTAGTCTACAGAGATGTCTTCCAGACAGGAAAAAAATGGTATTCTCAGTGTCTATACAAATTATCCATATAACCTCTCCACTTGCATATGAAAATATCCATACCTGTGCATATCTGCACAATGTGCAGTCATATTTTACACACTTCGCATTTTGCACAATTACGACATCCACACAACCAATACTTAGTATTTTTTCAACATCTGTGATGAGAATCCATACAACTCACCATAGTGCGCTACTTCACTTTCATACTTCCAATACTACAAATAATTTCCCAATGACATTTTCTATTTGCAACTGACCCAACAACGCAAAACTTGCATTTTAATTGATTTACTGTGTATGTAAATTCATGATTCATAGTAATGCACACCAAGAAAAATTTGTTACACTTTCTAGATGTTTCTAGTTCTATTTGGTTGGTGGTTGCATACAATTTATTGAATTGGGGCATAGCAATATAAATTGTTTATTTTGAAATCCTGACACTCAAAATGTGTTAAATTTTTTCTTTACAAAGCTACTAGACAAATTTCTTGGAACAAAAGTGAACTATGGAAACTATCTTATCTAGAACGGAAATGAAATATGGTAGTTATCTTATTACATGTTCAAGGGTTTAAAATGCATACACAGATATCCACACCTATGCATTTCTGCACAACGTGCAACCATATCTTCCACACTTCTTCATTTTGCATAGGTATGACATCCGCATAGCCAATACTTAAATTGTTTTCAACACCTATCTGAAGAATCCATACAACTCACCGCACTGCACTTCCACACTTTCGTACTCCGAATACTTCAAATAGTTTCCAAATGACACTTTCTATTTGCAACCTACCCAACATAGAAATTTCATTTTAATTATTTACTGTGTATGTAAATTTATGATGCATAGTAATGTGTACCAAAAACAAATTTCTATAGTTCTTAGCTATTTTCAGTTATATTTGGCTGGTAGTTGCATACAAGTTACTGAACTGGGGAATAGCAATATAAATTATTTATTTTGAAACCTTCACACCCGAATTGTATTAAGTTTTTGTTCTACAAAGCGATTAAATAGATTACCTAGAATAGAAAATAACTACGGTGGATATCTTTCCTGGAACATAAATGAACCATGGAAGTTATCTTATCATGTGTTCAAGGGTTTAAAATGCACTGAAACAATAGAATAAAATGATTGGATGAAGCCATATCTTCTGCACTTCCACACAAGTATGATGCCCACACAAGCAAGACTAGGTCTATTTTTAACACTTGTGTGGAGAATTCATAGAACCCATCGTGCCACGCTGTGACACTTCCATACTTCAAACACTTCAAATAATTGCCAAATGAGACTTTTTATTTTCAACCATGCCAAGAGAGCACAACTTGCATTTTAATTGATTTCCTGTGTATGCAAATTTAGGATCCATAGTAATGCAAACCAAGAAAAGTAGTTATGGTTCCTAGGTTTTTTTAGTTCTATTTGGTTGGTGGTGGCACACAAGTTATTGAATTGGAACATAGTAATATAAATTGTTTTTTTGAAATCCTGGAACCGAGGCTGTATTAATGTTTTTCTCTGCAAACACATCAAATAGATTACTTTCAACATAATTGAACTATGGAATCTATCTTATCACACGTTCAAGGGTTTAAAATGAATTGAAACAATAGAACAAAACAATTAGTTGAAGCCATATCTTCCGCACTTCCTCATCTCACATAGGGATGATGCCCACATAGCCAAGACTTGGCCTATTTTCAACACTTTGTGCGGAGAATTCATACAACCTACCACACCGTGTTGTTTCACTTCCGTACTTCGAATAACTCAAATAGTTTCCAAATGACACTTTATATTTGCAACCTATCCAAGAGAGTAGAGGTTGCATTCTAATTTATTTCATGTCTATGCAAATTTAGGATTCATAGTAATGTTGATCAAGAAAAGTTGTTTTAGTTGCTAACTGTTTAGAGTTGTATTTGGTTGGTGGTTGCATACAGGTTACTGAACTAGGGCATAACAATATAAATTGTTTATTTTCCTGGAACCGAGGTTGTATTACCTTTTTTCTCCACAAATCCATCAAAGAGATTACCTGGAACTGAAATGAACTATGGCAATTATCTTATCACATGTTCAAGGGTTTAAAATGCATTGGAACAGTAGAACAAAACAATATTTGGCCAAATCCCATGGAAAAAAGAATGTAGAGAGAGAGATGTTGTGTTGAGAAAGAATTTAGAAAAACCATATTGAAGTCTTGTAAAGTTTTGTCACATTTGCAATCATTGAATTGAAGCTCAAAACTTTTGCATGATTTTCTGTCATATATAAATCTTACTGAAACTGTGCAATCCACTATGTTTTTGGTTAGATATTTAAATTCTAAATGAGTTTGCATATATGTGAAGCAAATAACTTGTCATTTGGAATCTTATGTACATATTTGTATACCATAAGAAATATTTCACTTAATGCAATGATTAAACATCTTGTTTCTTATTGAAGTTTGATTGCATTGGTTCTATCTAGGCCAGTTAAGAAATCATTATTAGTGTTTATTGTCAGACATGTATCATAGACACTATAGACATAGAAATATATTCCGTTACACCGACTTGTTTAGATTAATAGAAAGTGTTATCACATATAATTGTGAGGGTCAAAAATCATTTCAGTTTTGATTTTGAGTCATAGGTTTTCTTAAGTTTTAGGTTTTTATGTCCCTTTGCTATAGTCATATTTCAAATTTTGATTTAAATAAGCTAAGGTTAGTTTGGATTTGGTCTAGAGACCTTGGGTTATGTCTTTGTTATCATGACAAGTTGAATAAAACTTCATGAGTCACATCTTTGAAACTCTCCATCATCACCTTAACATGTCACAACTCCTTGGTATACTCAAGATCCTCCTTTGTCACCATTTACCTGTTTAGATGTCAAATCAGATTTGATCTCTGCGCTGCCAACTCACTAGGAGAGTTCACATCTCATTCAAAAGTACTCCATGCATTCATTTCCATCATTGCATTTATGGATCGTGTCAAATAATATCTCATTATTTTCAGAGATGGTATTTTAAACAAATTTCCAGGGATTATGTCATAAAAGTTTCTAACGGTTTCTTCCAAGTGTGAAAATTGTGTTTGAGCTTGGCGCTGTGAACCTAGTGCTACAGACAGGCGCTGTGAACTAGCTGAAGAGGAGAGTTGGAGGTTGAACTACTTGCATAAATTCCCATTCAAAATTAATGACATCAACATCAAACACAAGTCCACCAGGCACTCCATGAGAATTTACACATTGTTTAAAGGTTGAAGGAGAGGTATTTTCTAGTTTCACCCCTCGGCACTGCGAACTATTTTATTTTTTTGTTGCTTGCTTTCAAATCCATTTCATTCATTTTGTGAACCTTTATCATTAAACCTCATTACCTATAAGACCTCACCTATCCTTCCCATTACTCATAATTCATTTTCTCCAGTGATATTCCCCAGCGCTGCGAACCCTTTGTTCTGGCACTGCGAACTATGTGCTGCAAATTCAACGTTGTGAACCCTCTATTCCAGTTTTGTTGAAAAACCTTCCTTTGCATGCTTGGTAAGATCAAATTTAAAGGAGTGACTTTGCACCCATTTCAACTTGGATTTTATGGTCGATCAGCTGTCGGATTAGGTTTAAATATTGCATGCATTTTCATGCTGTTAAATGATACTTGTATTGTCATAAAATCCTTGTTTTAAGCAAAGAATTCACAGGTGTATCCCTCTTATTGTAAATTCCAGTTTCCTTTCTTTATATCTAATGTTTGAAGAATGATCTGTCTCATTCCTGAAAGTGCATAAAGTGAGTTGTATAAAAATCTTGTACAAGGTCGACCTATTGAAAACAGTTTGTCATCAAAACCCTGGTTTCTTATATCCCTGTTTTCATAGATCTACTTGTTTTTACAACTCATAGAAATCATTCCTCAGCAGTAGTTATGGGCAACCCACATCATAAGGAAACTCACAAGGGAGGGGGAATCGTGATAATAGATCCCTATGATATGCATCTTTTTTATTATGAACCCTTGATCAGAGAGGATTTCCAAAGGGTAGGATGTATCAATTTTTGTCAAAAAATGCAGAGGGGGCACCCAGAGGTGGCTAGGGAATTTGCACTAAATTTAAATGGGACCAAAACCAGGGTTGGAATATTGGAGTTTGAAGTTTTAGAATTGTCCATATATACTGCAACAAAGATACCTAATACTAGAGAAAGGTGGTTCAAGTCTATGCCATTAAATTCTTTTTTCTCCAAGGAGTTCCTTAAACCAAAATAACAAGAGGAAAATATGTCCAAAGGGGTACCCATAAATCATATAATTGAATATTTTGATAAAATTTTGAAGGTGATTCAAAGCTATTTCACTTGTGAAGGAAGGTTTAACATGGTGCATCAATACCACATCAAACTATTGTTACACTTCATAGGGAAAGAAGCTATAAAAATCCCTTTTTATCTATTCATAATTATTAGCAATATTTGGCCTCCAGGAAAGAGTTAAGTGCGATACTAGATATGCATCATGAAACTATCGACAAATAAAACTTATTGGCTAAAAGGTTCTTGACCCTCCACAGGCAACTCAAAAACCTCTACAGAAAAAATAGATCTCATCAATTTTAGATCAGAAAGCTAAAGGCAGAACTACAACCTTTTAAAGAAGAGATGACCAAGAGAAATATGGATATCTTGGCTAAAGTTACTACCAGGAGGAGATCCAGAGTTAGAAAATGAAGAAGTTGAATACCTTAATGCATATAAGTTTTTGACAAGTTTCCTGGTTTTTTTTTACATTTTGCAATTTTGAGGATGGTTATGCTTGATAAACCATGTTTAGCTACGAGGGTGTTCTCTTCTAAGTCATATACCATGATCATAAGTTGTTACAACAATTTGTGTCACTGAAGATAGTTTTGGAACACTTTAAGGCATTATCAAATGAAATAAGTTGCTACGGGAAAGTTCGCAGCGCTAGATAGTTTTGGAACACTTTAAGGAATTATCAAATGAAATAAGTTGCAACAGGAAAGTTCATAGCGCCTAGCATTGTGAACCGACTGATACAAACAGACACTGCGAACTTAGGTTTGGAGTTTTGAAGGGACGAACAATTGCCATGTGTTAAAGATGGATACAAGCCAGTTGTATGAGGGTCGTTGTGGGCTGGGAGGCCACCTGCCAAAAGAATATGTGCTTAAAGGGACACTTCATCAACCATAAATAACATGTTGAAGACATTGACAACATTAGCCTAAATTTTAGCATTTTGTTTTATTTTTTTTGAATAGTTGTAGTCACGCCACCCTTAGGCTTAAGGATCTTATGCAGGAGTGGTTATCTGAATTGTAAAGATGTCAATGACAGCCTAGAATATAAGATAGGCATTGTAAGACTGAAGGGGGTTCGAATGGTTTAAGAGGGGACTCACTTTTTATATTGTGTGTATTACATAAATACCTTCTATTTTATGTATCAGACTTAAGATTCTCTGGATAATGAAAATCAATTATTTTTCCTACCATTTTTTTTGTCTTTTAATTCTAATTACAATCTAGTGAAAGATTCATTTGACAGATTTATAGCTTGTTGCAATAGAGGATTTGTTGTAATGTTGTTTACAAATATATCAAAATTCATCTCTTTGATTATAAGAATTTCTTGTTTCAGAGAGTTTTGGTTTATATGTATGTCATACTACCTGATGTAGATGATAGGAATTTCACATTATTCTTATTAAGTCTTCCACCTACTCATCCTATTTTCTAAAAACCTTATCAAAGTTATTCATAACCTTATTTGTTGGTGCATATTTTGTGAAGTAAGTTGTGATTGTCACTATTTTCCTAATTTTTCTTCCATTTTCTACCTTATCATAAAACTTATCTTCAACCTACTGATGGGTGTTGAGCTTACACTATAGCAGTCAAAGTGTGACTTTCAGTGCTAACACAAAGCACATTGATTATTCCATCAAAGTTGACAAGTGGGCGAAAAATATACACGCACACATAAATATCTCAAAGTAGACTAGATACAATTTTGATTTCCTATGGAAGGATTGTGCGAGATTGTTTGTTGCAACAATTTCTGAAACTATGAACATATGTGTTGAGTACATTTTTATGCTTCCTTTTTGCTCTATAAACTACACTTTTGCCTCTATATCCATCCATTTTGCCTTCATTTCATTCCATATTTTCCATAAAACAACTTATGCAAGGTATATTTATCATTCTTTAGCTTAAGAATTGAGTTTTCTAAAATTTGGCATTAAAATTGAAAATTTATCAGAAATTACAGGATTTGACTAAATCCCGTAATTGCTCCTAGGTTCGTGTACTTGCAGGACACCTGGGTGAAATCTAAGACTTGGGTCGTGATCCATGATGTACAAGGATGGATAATGAGCTATCATCCTCGATATCTGAGCCTTCCAGATGTCTGGTCAACGCTGGTCAAACAGGGCCACTTCAGCTGAAAATACCCTGTTTTAGCCTTAAATCATGGACAATTTTGGATTTTCGTGGGATTTGGTCATATATTGAGGATCTGAAGGGGGAATTCGACCTTCCTAAAATATATTATGGATCTAATCATGATATTTAGGAGATTTATTAGCATTTTTAGTTTTAAAACTCTTGTATAAATACTCTAAAGCATAGACTAGTATGACAACCTTGAATGTGAATGAAGAAACTTTGGAATTTGCAATCTTGAG
>ML793621.1:261016-279463 GCA_009831015.1 Picea engelmannii | reverse complement strand
AATCACAATATCGCGTTTCGCGATTTCGGAGTTTCTGTTGCCGTGTGTTCTTGACATATCAAAGTCCCGATCCCCGAAACTCCGTTCCTCTGCTGACGTCACTCATGGTTTGACATGTGTTAACTTCTGCCACGTGTCACCCTGATTCGTTACCCACATGTGCCTCAATTGATTGAATCAATCTGACACTTGTCACTCCCTAGTTGTGCCACGTGTCACTTTGCTGACGTGATCTGTTGACGTGTGTTGGATCGATGGTCCATATCTCATGCGTGTTTTAACGGCTGCGATCAATTCGCGAACTCGTACATCGCGAGATCGGTGTTTCCGTTGTCATGAGTTCTTTTCATTTTGAAATCGCGATCCTCGATTCTCCGATGAATGATATCAACGGTCCAGATCTCTTTTTTGCTTTAACGGCTGCGATCATATCGCGAAATTGCATATCGCGAAATCGGAGTTTCCGTTGTCAAGTGTTCTTTGCATTTTGAAATCGCGATCCCCGATTCTTCGATGGCTTATCTCCCTCGCAGCTTCTGCATATCTGACAGCTGTCGGGGTTTTCTTCCAATCTGACGGCTGAGATCCCTTCTTTTCTGCGCTTAACTCCTGCGCTTAACATCTGCGCAGCTTCTCCCGATCCAACAGCTGTCGAGATTTTCGAGTGAGATCCGACGGTTCTCGGTCTCTTTCCTATGCTTCTTGCGCATATAAGACTGTTATTCCTCCTGAGCTTAATTTCCTTTGTCTTCTGTTTGCCTGTCATCTTCACTGTTGTACTTGCCATCAATGACAAGCATATGCTAACTGTTACACATTTCCAACAATTTATTGTGTTCTTGTGCATGGTATTTCTTCTTGTGATCTTGGTTATTGCAACAATTGTGAATTGTGTAGTTGCATTTGTTTATGGTTCAAGTAAATGCTAAAATTGAAATAAATCTCATGCTTGAGCCTAGAATAGTGAAAATTCAACATGGTATCCGACCTTAGGTCTTGAAGAACCCATTGGACAATCATTAAATCCAGTCGTCCTCCTTTTCTGCAATTCCGTACGACCTTCTAGGGTTTCTGAAATTCCGTACGACCCTCTTTTTTTTTATGTTCTAGCACTTAATAATTGGAAGTTTTGGATAAAATATGCATAGGAGAGTAGAACCTCCTTTAGTGCACCTCTAGAGACTCTCCGAGTAAAATTCTGAGAATTTTGGATTTTTGGCCCTAGGGTTTCTAGGGTTTCGTAATTTTCTGCAGATTTTTGGTTTTAGAGTTTCTGCAGCTCATTGAAGAAACTTTAAAGATTACCAATGTTCTTCTTAACTTCAAGGCTTATTGTTGCCAATCATAAGCCCAAAAAAACCTAAGTTTTCTCACCTATCCCAGCCATTAGGTTTTCTAGCCCAGTTGGCAAGGGTTTGTGAAGAATCTGAAAATATGATGAACAAAACCTTGGTGGAAGATAGGCTTGATGGATCAAGCAACTTCAGTTCCTGGAAGTCAATATTTCAGATCACTCTTGAAGAGGATGATCTATTGCGGGTGATACACAAATCTTTACCAGAGACAACTACTGATGAAGAGAAGGAAGAAAGTAAGGAAGATGACATCAAGGCAAGGAAGATAATCATCTACTCAAGCTCTTACAATTAAGGGCCATCTTCAAACTATCAAGATGATAAAAGGTGACAACGTTGCTATATTCTTCATGAAGATGCCAGAGATCAGAGATCATCTAGGTGTCATTGGAGAAATTATGTCAGTACTCTTAGGTATGCACTTGTATATATTATTTGTATCATTTCCATGATGGTACTTGGTAGAGGAAGGAACCTTTGCTACAATCATGGATCCAGAGGGATCTCAGTGCATTCAGAGGAACAACACACTGGAAGTAAAGACTCCAGGTTTGATTGTTTTCATTATCATGCCTCTAACCTACATTTCTAATTCTTCTACATTACAATTAGGTGTTGTAGCTTTGACAAAAATCCTTAAATTTCTTTGATTCTAGATATGCAGTCATTATTCTCCTCTAGGAGATATTCTTATATTATTTCCTTTCGTTTGTTTTCTTATTCCAGGAAGGTTAACAACAAAGGAATATGTTTATCCTTTAGAATTCAAAGGCATTCACTTGACTCAGAGGGAGTCAAAACTATTTGAGAAGTAGGAAGAACATAACCATCATCAAGGAAACCAAAGCAATGATACATGATCAGAGTTACCTGTGATTCTGTGGGTAGAAGCATGCATGACAACAATATATGTTCGGAACAAGAGTCCTCACCAGATTTTGAAAAACATAACTCTCGAAGAAGAATTCACCGGAATGAAACCTGAGATTGGACACTTCAGGATATTTGGGTGTCTAGTATACTTTCATGTACCCAAAGAGGTCCAAGCTAGACCCTTCAGGGAGAAAAGGTACACTTATGGGATACAATGAATCTTTGAAGGCATATCGGATCTACATCCCTGGTCAGAGATAGATTGAGGTGAGAAGAGATGTTATATTTCAAGAAGAGATAACCTTTAAAAGATATAGAGAATCTCATATGGATATTGACAATGAGGCAATACCTTCTCCCCCTTCAGTAGTTCAGAGGGAGACAACCATTATTCCAGGTTATCCAGTTGTTCCACCTGATCTGGTTACTCCAGCTGATATCCCCAGAGATATTTCAGTAGGGCATAAAAGTTCTTCCTAGTTTCGAAAAACTCTGCATGTGGTAGAGGGACATGCAACTCCTTAAGGCACATTCCGAGAGAGCAAGAGACCAAAGAGATTTTCGATCTATGTTTCATCCATGAGCCACATCATTGATACCGATCCTTTTTTTCATGGAGAAGCAGTAGGTCAACAGATATGGAAAGATTCAATGACATAAGAGTATCATTCCATAATGAAGAATGATGTGTGGGATATTGTTCTGAGACTAGAAGGGAAGTATGTAGTGACTTCCAAGTGGATCTATAAGATCAAGCATGGACCTGATGGAAGTGTCGAGAAGTACAAATAAATATTTGTAGCTAGAGGATTCTCATAGGTGGAGGGAATTAATTATGCGGAGAAATTTTATTATGAATAAGTTTACATCGAGCAACCAGAAGGATTCGTGATACACGACGAGAAAAATCATGTGTGCAGGTTGAAGAAATCCTTGTATGGACTAAAGTAAGCACCCTGTGCTTGATACGAGAAGATGGATGGATTCTTGATGAGTCTAGGCTTCAACAAGAGTGTTTCTAATCCAAACCTATATTATCATATTGTTGGTAATGAGTGCTTAATATTGGTCTTGTATGCGGATGACTTATTCCTCACCGGTTCATAAAGACTTATTGTTGAATGCAAGCGAGCATTGACTTCTGAATTTAAGATGAAGGATCTAGGTATGATGCACTAATTCTTGGGACTAGAAGTATGGCATAGGACTGATGATATTTTCTCGAGTCAGGGAAAATATACATTGGAGATATTGAAGAAGTTCGGTATGACAGAGTGCAAATCCATGCCTACATTGATGGTGATGGAATTGAAGAAAATGAATGATGCTTCTACTAATTCAGGCGAGATTGATCCACATTTGTAACAACAACTGATTGGATCATTGATGTATCTGGTTAACACCAGACCTAATATATGCTATTCATTGAATGTACTTAGTCATTTCATGAGTCAACTGAGACAGAATCACTAGATAGCAGAAAAACATGTATTGAGATATCTATGAGGCACAGATGCATATGGCCTAAGATATGCCTCCAATGTTGACTTGGGTTTGCAGGGATATGTCGATGTAGATTGGGCAGGGAGTGTAGTGAACCATAAGAGCACATTTGGTTGTTGTTTTACCTTGGGGTATGCCATGGTTTCTTGGTGCAGTAGGAAGTAGATCTTTGTGGCCTTGAGTACCGCATAAGCAGAGTATATAGCATTGAGTGTGGAAGTCCGTGAAGTAATGTGGCTTCGCAAGGTCCTGACAGATTTATTTGATCATGAGATGGATCCTACCATTATTCATTGTGATAACCAGAGTTGTGTGAAGCTCTCTGAGAATCCTGTGTTTCACGATAGATCGAAACACATTGAGATAAAATATCATTATATCAAAGACATGGTGCATAGGAAATCAATACATGTGTAGTGCCATCCTACACATGAGCAGATTGCAGATATCTTCACCAAACCACTTGCCAAGATGAAGTTCAACTACTTCCGTGAGAGACTTGGCATGGTGGAGAATGCCTCCCTAGCTGAGAGGGAGTGTTGATTATTACAAATTAGTGAGACATCCTCCAGGACACATATTGAGTGATTCGGCCTGTTGGAGAGCCCATGAGTTGGGTGTGCCCGTGAGATGGGTGTGTCATTCCTCTCTGAGACTAAGATGAAACGATGTGTGCCCCTATGTGGGGTGAGGATTCCCATGAGATGGGTGTGTCGATGTGTATGACCTTGTGTGGGGTGAGGTTTCCCATGAGATGGGTGTGTCATTTGAGATGAAACGATGTGTACCCATGTGAGGGGTGAAGGTGCCCATGTGATGGGTGTATCATTCTCCTCTATGTATAGAGTTGAGACAATGTGTTCCTTCAGATGATACTCCTGTGAGACTCAATGAGATAGAGATCTGTTGAGTAGGATGTTCCTGTGGCTGAGCACAGGTGGGTGTGCCCCTAGTGGCTGAGCACTAGTGGGTGTGTGATATCCCATAAAGTGAAAGATAATTAATGATTATTGTAAAAGATAATTTATATTGTAATTATTAATTATATTTTGAGTTATTGAGGTCGGCCATGTTGTGACAATAGACACCACTTTTGATGTGTCCAGTCTAGTATAAATAAATGTGATTTCCCCATTGAGGAAACACAACACACATGTGATTTTGGAAATTTCAGCAAGTATATATTCTAGGGCTGAAGTGCACGCCTCTCTTGGGAGCTAGCTTCTTGGTTTTGGAGAGCACCCTTTTGTGTACTAGGTCTATGGTGCGAGAGGTATTTCTCTTGAGAATATAGAAAAGGATTGTTGGGTTTTCTTCCCTTGTTGAGAAGGGTTTCCCAGGATATCTCTTGTGTTCTTGTGCATAGTATTTCTTCTTGTGATCTTGGTTATTGCAACAATTGTGAATGGTGTAGATGCAATTGTTTATGGTTCAAGTAAATGATAAAATTGAAATAAACCTCATGCTTGAGCCTAGCATAGTGAAAATTCAACAAATTCAACCCCACCTACAACATATAAAGATCACAATCTAACCATAACAACAATCTATAAATACCTAGTTCAATGTTCATTAAAATTTTGACATAATTTAATTGCAAAAATTCAATACAATGACAATGCAATCTTAACAATGGCCAGTGAAAAATTTGGAGTCAAAATACATATACAATGCAGACGCTATTGCTGCTATGAAAACTATATATATATATATATACATATACAATGTACATTTAGACCAATATTAAAAATAATTAAAGGAACGTTCCAGTTTATGCACAAAGAAATGGAAAACAAGACATAGAACTCATGATAGACTCAACACGACATTATTTTCGTTTAATGTCTATCCCATATGCATGTCGATGCTGCCCTCGTTCAATGTAAATTTTCCATGAACTCAAAAATCAAATAGCATATAAACAAGAATTTGGATTTTTTTTGCAATTATATTTCATATAGCATTTAAGTCAAGCGAGGAAGAAAATCATCTAGTATAGGTTCCCTTGTAATTCATTGCACATTGTTGTTGTCCATTGTGCATGTAATAACACCCAACCCATTTTTATATACAAAATGACATCTTTGATTACATCTTACACAGTCAAACATTGCATTTTTTTTTATCAAAGCAGATGCACATGTAGGAAAACTGCATATTGCACATATAGGTTGAAATGGAGTGAAATATGAATTTTGTCCTATCAATGTACCTTGAACCTATTTATACAGTACACAATTCAATAATTTAAACTATGTGTGTGTGTGTTTAAATAATCGTGTATACCAAAATTTGTGGATAGATTTTTCAATCTATACTTACAACTTCTGTTGAGGCACCTAGTTTTTTCAGATATTTGACTATTTCTCTTGTGACTTATGTTGTAATTGTCGATTGTATTGTGCATAATCCATTTTATTTTGCATGTTTTCTGGTTATATTTTTAAATGGAAAAGTGAGAAATTTCCATGTCTGCAGTTTTCGATCCAGTGAAGCAAATAAATGTTCATATGTATCAAACATATGCAACCAATATATAAAATATTGTAATCATTATATAATTTGAATTAAGATATATTAGCATATAAACGATAAAGCATTGACCGTGGAAAAGCATAATGTTCCTTGGTCATTTTTTGCGGCTGTAGGTGCTCTATTGAGACAATATTCCAAGTTGCAGAGCTGCATCATTGTATAGGAATTACAAAAAATAAGAAATATGAAGAACAATTTCCATATTTGTTTTTGCTCGATCACACAATTTACATCTTTATATACATACATTTCCAATTGTTTCTATTGCGTGTCGATAGTTTCTTCATTTATTCCCATTCCTTTTGCAATTGAGAATGCAACATTTGTTTCTTCAATTCCAGGTATTCCTACTTTGTTTGAATTGAAAATAACAATTTCCAAATTGCATAGGTGCCTATTGTTATTTATTCACCATGTATAAATGAGATCTCCTATAAACATTTGTCAATGTGTTGCTCACTATCAAATTGTCTAGAAAAAATGGCTTATGGATATTTGCCTCTGACTTTGTTGTTGGGCCGATGTTTGCAATGGACGAGTAGCAATGCTTCCCTAACCAGTCAAACTTATTTTGCTTGCAGCGTCGAATATGTGAGTGCCAAGCACATACAATGTATTTTATACTATGTTTACATTGACATATGCTCTTCCTTTTTTTTTTCCTCACTTTCCCCTCCTACCAGATGCATATTAACCATGCAATAACAAAATTACATTGTACACCACATAATACATAATACTACAAAACTCCAAGTGGTTGAGTAGTAGACACAAATAGCATAATAGTATTCTAAGATTTAGCGCAACATATTATAGACAAGATCTTTGAAGTTGTTATATCCCAACAAATTTCTCAAAAAACCCACAAAACTGTCGATGCATCAAGTAGCTCCATTTTTCTCAGTACACATCAACAAATCATGAGAAGCAAAGTAGACAATAGTGAAGCGTCAGTGACTCAAAGAACTTACATATGCAATATCGTAAGAGGGATACTTTGAAAAACGCAAGTCCATTTCACTGTGAAGTCTTAAATCATTGCATGAGCCATTGTAGAAAATAACCAACTTAGCACATGAAGCAGATAACAAAGCATATAATAGGTACAATTTCAGATCCATTAGCAGGACCTAACCTGCTCCAGTCATATAGGATAATAGGACAAGTTGATAAGTTGACAGATTTGGAATATATCAACCAACATGTGAAGTTATGGGTAGCAAACATGACATAGGACATGATGACATTCTCACACGAGCGATCTAAGGGCTAGTCAATTTTTGGAATCATCAAATCATCAAGCAATTTGATCCATCCAGATCACACAGTTGCGGCAGAAAGTTATGACGCGACACTGTGAAAGGCCCATCAATAGTACAGTGAATCATTGTTGTTAGACACAACATTAAAAGAACCTAGATATGAATTTCAATGTATCACTTCAGGAACATTGACGCATGGAGATTGCTAAAAAAAGGGAACATCTTAGTACCAATTTCCAGTTTTCTTCCCAACTTTTTATACGACTTTCTAGGACCATAGTATTCACACCCAGCCTTCATTTATCCACAAATAGAGTCCCCATCAACTGTCAATTGATTAGTTTCAATAGTTTTTTAGTTATTAGGTCCATTTATCCCACAAATTCTAGTTCCATTGCACAATCCCCACATCCAAGGCTTTCACTAGCAAACATGTGATTTTGTACAGTTCCTAGTTCATGCTAACAACTTGTAGATCAAAGGTTGCATTCTCACATTGGTTGATGCTTAGAAAACAACTACTGGGAAGGGGTCCCAACCTACAGTTCATGGGTAAGATTATTAGCCTATCAAAATAGGTGTTTGAACTTTGCTTCAAAGATCCTGCGAAACACCAACTCTCTAAGAAAAAATCTGTCATCCATGTCACCATGGATCAACACCTTTGTTGAACCTACCTAATCCATTTTGCATAATGTGCTCTATGTTGGTTCTAGTTTTCCAGGTATTCATTGTTATCAAGGAATATGAACCAAACATGAGGATGAACATGGTCCTGTATGTTGGAGAAATTAGTCAGTGCTGGCCCTCTGTATTTTCCCGAGTAACTGGGCCAAGTTCTACCTGTAGGACTTGGTCTAGTCATTTTGTGGATTTTTGTCATTGCAGGATGAAGTACGTCGGTCCAGAGTGAACCCAAGTAGAGAGAGGTCGAGACCCGGGATAAATGTACACCAAATCCAGCTACCACCTCCCGAACTACTCTACTCATTGGAAAAGTAGTGTCAGGATGAAACCACGGGCCAAACATATGAGTTGCATTTACTCAAGCAATGTGCAGGTATCCAACCTAGTCACATTCAAAACTCTCACAATTTAAGATAACATCTATCTAATGTGGTAGTATGAGTTCACTAAAGGATTTTAACAAATAGTATTGGATTCATGTTAAGCACCGAATGCTATTACTAAAAGTCTATAACAGGGTGCAATCTGTGTGGAGAAATAAACCATCGTCGACCAGATGTGAACACTATTCTCACTTTCTCTTATTGCTTCTTTGTACCAGTCACTACGTCAAGTCATGCAATGACAAGATATAAATAAATAATACCATCTTGTTCAAAAATCCTATCATGGTTTCCCAAAAAAGTTCCAAACAATAGCATGACCACATATTAACAACACAAAGCGAATGGTGTAGAGAAATGCAACCATTATTGAAATAAGCAGAATACATAGTGCAGTTCTATGAAATGTACTATTCTTCCTTTGTATGTATTCTTGGTATCAAATGAAAATAAGACGAAGTGTTGTTTCTTTTCTTCAAGCCACCGTGTCTTTTTTCAATTCAACGAATATCTATTTTAATGCCTTATGTTTATTACTGTGTTGCTAGACTATTAGCTAATCAATCCAAGTCTAATAATTTTTCTTGATTACACTATCCATTACACATTATGATGCAATGTGAATACATGTAATTACATGTATATAATTTACCAAAAAAAAACATCTGTTATGCTATTGTTATGCGCACACCTCTTATTCAGACATTGTCCATGAGTTTCTTCTCCTATATTGCTTGCAACTTCTTGCTCTCTTGCATTTCTTCTATTTCATTTTGATGTCAAAGAAGCACATGAAATGAAATGAATAGGAAAACAAACCCCTATGTCAAAATAGCATGAAACATAGACTATTAACAAATAACAAATGAAAATCAAATCAATACTACACAAATAAAATTAGAAATATGTACCTTCTCAATTCTTGTTCCATGTCTCTTTTTTCCCCCTTTTTTGTTTTTAATTACCGATGATAGTTTCGATGTATTGTACATCGAACAACACAAATATAGATGCAAGAATATGTTACCGAAATGCAAACGCAATGAAAATTGTTCATGTTTTATTTTCTCTGCTATTAGAATTTGTTCTATGGCAGTCGCTTGTCATGTTCAATAGAATTTCTTGAACCACCATAGAAACAAGAAGTTTATAAATATGCAAAAAGAATATGAAAACATGATTTGGTTCAGTACGAATGAAATAAAAATTTGTGAATATGTTAAAAAAATATGAAAATATGCCAATATGTATTATAATGTCCATGTAATCCAATATGCCAATGTTTACTATGATTTACATGCATTTCAATTTGAAAGCAGAAAATAAATTGTATCATGATCACTCCAATATGTATTTAATGTAAAACATTTGGATTGTTCATTGTTCGCATTTGACTAGACATGATCAATTAACGTTCTTTGTACATGTTTTTATTTGTCCAAGAAGAAATGAAAATTGTGGTTGTTGATGTAATTTTCCAACTTTTTTTTTTCTCATTGCATTGACACATGTCAATGTTGAAGTCTCCTAGAGAACTATGATTTCTTTTGAATGAAAATTGCACAATCTTTTTGCAATTGTAATCACAATGATGGTCATAATTCCAGATGGAGTTGCATAGATATTCATTATTGCAACATGAAATCCTTTGACTGTTACTCTTGCTACAAGAACCTCTACATTTAGTTCTTCAAAATGCATATGTTTCAATATTGATATATTTTTTTTACCAGTATCATCATGCCATGTTTATTGGAATTCAACACACAATTGAAACTTGGAAATTGTTCATTTTTTATCATGTTGAGGGGGAAAAATTCACCCAACAATACTAAGGGGTACTCCCTGATGCACAGTTCCAATTAGAATATACACCATTTGGTTTAGGAGACACATCCAAAATTTGTCTTGGCTACCATTGTTGGTTATGAGGATGAAAGTGGGTGGTTATGCAATGCAAATATGTGGATGAAGACTATGTATGAAAATAAATTTAATCTACTGCTAATCTATCCTACCCTATCCTATCTAGGAGCAAACTTTAGTAACCAAATGAGCTGTAAATGAAAATAAACTTTGTCAGAAACCCCACAAAGTTAGTGAAATGAAGTTGAAAAGTTAGGAACATGAGCATACATACATATAATTAGAAAAGTCTAAATTATATTTCTGCAGAAATTTACAACTCATGAGCTCAGGACTTAAAAATATCAGAAAGAATAACAATGATGTAATATAACATTGAATGCATCAGATTAGTCTATCATCGAACATTATTCTTATATTCCATCTAATCAACATAAATTATACTTGAAGAATTTCAAATCAAAATCAACCACACACACAAGTTCTTCTCCCTTTCGAAAACTAGCCCCGAGGGATACTCAATATTAATCCACATTATATGTCCTTGAAATAGTTCTTGAGTTTATAAAATGCTTGAAGATCCCTTTCAAAATGGGTATCTTTTCCTATTTATACTCATTTTCCTAACTATTTTTTGACCCTTTGTATTCCTCTAAACAAGTTGTTACAAAATTGTTCGTCTCCCTCTTCTTGATGACAAGTGTACAAAGAAAAGACAAAATTGAGAGTAGTTAAGAAAAGACAAAATAGGGGGTAGATAATAGCAATTTCAAATTTGCAACTGATCATACAAACAAAATATTTTACGATATGAAAGTTCTTCAATGGTGGATGTGTGCATCGCCACATTGTCATTGAGGGTCTGCATATATTTTGACAATGTTTTCATGAAATCTTAAACCATGGAACAGATCTTTGTTGGTTGAATGAGGTGTTTTTCTGTGAAATCCATTGTCAATGAGGTGTCTACCTCAGTGAATCCTTGTCTATGATTGGTGTTGTCCTATACCTTCTCGACTAGTTCCAACATTATAATGATTTTTCCAAGCTCTTCTCGCTGGAGCAATCAACACAACTTGAGTAGTTCTTGTGCTTCTTTGTGTATGTGTGAACAAATTGCCATCGAGTTGGTAGTCTTTTTGTCTTCATTTTTTCCTAAGTTCTAGCAACAGTTAAGTGAATAGATGTTGGTTTTCGTTTCTCTAGTGGAGGGGTGGTAGAGCTATGCCGGTGCATTCGAGTTTTTTGGAATCCATGTATCAATGTTGTTCATGCCCTCTCAGATAGTGTTGAACTATTCAAGATTTGTTTTCACTATTTTAAGTTGTTCCATGATAGTAGTAGCTACATCCTAGAACATGTTCCAGTGCACGTACATGTTGATTAGGGCCTCCTCTAGTTAATTTTTGAATTTCCCTACACTAGTCTTCAAACTCTAAAGGTTGCCTTTGTCGACATTTACATGTTGAAGTTTCTCCTCGAGTTCCCTAATCCTTGCTTTATTCATTAGATGTTGTCGAGGCATATTTCAAACGTTATCCTCCGTGGTGCTCCAAAAAGTGGATCTAGTTGAGGCTATGGCAACTGGATCTTTGCTGGCGTGTTCGGTTATGGGGATCCATGTAATGACTGAAATCGGGTTTCTCCCTATTACCGATACCCTCTTTTCATATTCTTTTATAATTCATCCCGACACTTTTTTGTATACAGACTTCTGGAGGTTGGGTACATCACTTGGCCTGAATGGAATACCGAGTCCAAAATTTAGTCTACTGGCATTGACTATTGATATGTTAGGGATATCCATGTCCATTGGGACTGTTTCATTGTTTCTAGCCTCTTCATATTTCTTTCTATGTTCTTACTCTACCGCTTCCTTAGATTCCTTTTTTGCTACTTCTTTCACTGTTGTTGTTGTTGCAACCTTTTCTATTACTACCTTTGTCTCTTCTTCTTTCTAGACAACTTCCTTTGCTACGACTTCTACTTTAGCCTTGGCTTTGGCTTCTTCAACGATCATCCTCTTCTTCTCTACGACATCATTCTTTTTCTTTTAAACCTTCTCTTTTCTCCTCCTCTTTTTATCTACCAGTGTCTCTTCCTCCACTACTGATCCTGAATGTGCAAAACCAAAAATAAGGGACATTCTTTCTATTGCCTACTCCTCTTATTTCTTCATGGCTTCCTCTCGTTATTTCTCTTCATTTGTAATCCTTCCAATAGACTTTACTCATATATTGAAGGTGACTTCATCGTAAGTTCTGTAACCTCAATGTACCTCCTCTTCCTCCCATATATTTGTCATGTATTCCCATGGCAATCCTACCTTATTGAAATGGTATTTAGGACTCCCTTTGGGTCATGCCTTCTGAAATTCTCCTCTCCAAAATGGAACAAGAGTAGGGTGTTTACTTATTCTTGTGATTGCTTGGTGTTTGAAAATGAGTAGAGCACAACATACAATGAGAGTGGTGGCCAAATTGATTTTTTTACTCGATATAGCATTCCTCCTACTATGTGGATCACTATCTGGTATGCTACCTCCTATAGTACTAGTTTGTCTGGTACAAACTAAGGAAGGAGATGGGGGGATGTTTTGCTTTGTACACTTGAATATAAGTACCATGCTCCATAAGGTATCAATCCTCGATCCTTCTTATGACAACTATCGCCTTCTCGATCATACATGGAGATGGCATGCAAAATATAAACTCGTACATCAGAGCTAAAAGTGTTTACAGATATTATGATATTTTGTCGTGTATTTGTGCTCACATAACACTTTGCAATAGATGTGGATGGATTCGTTTAATGGATGCCATTTCCACCCCATATTAGGGTATTGGTGTGCAATTCACATGATGTCCAGGAGGTAGGAAGACATGTGGAAAATTTATAAAGTTCACAGATGAGCTTCTACAACTATAGTTATGGATTTTGTGAGGTTGGCCAACAGGATGTCGACCCAGTTGAAGGACAATCCTTCATCCACGCAGTAATAAATTAGAGGCATGTTTGAAAGGGAGAAGTGAGAGGCATCTTGCTCCCCATATAGCCTACATAGCATGGCTACTATATACTGATAAGGTCTCCTTAGTGTCTTCGTAGGATACCCTACCCCGGGTCTAAGTTTGAATTGCTTGTCTGGCTTATACCACCTTAGGAATAGTTCTTTGGCTATGTATTTGAACTCATAAAGAAGCTTGTTGTCAAGATTTTTAGTCCCTTTCTTGAGGTGGTATCACTTTTCTAGGTATTTGGGCCAAAATGATGCTATGGGTTCCTTTATGGAGTTACAGACATATCTGTTCCTCAAATCTATGTTCTTCAGGATCCAAGTGATCGCATCGACGCAAGGGAATTGTAGTGTACCCTTTTACACTACCGAGGTTTTCAAACCTCTCGGTTACCATTATATACATGAATTTTATACATAATTCGTACAGACATTATAAGCACATGCATTTAAACAATTAACACACTTAATTCTCAGAGTAAAATATATAAGTTACTGCTTACGATTAAACAAGCCATAACATTCAACAGTAATTCATTTACACAGCAGAAAACATGGTAATATATACAACACAATCATGTGGAAATGTGATAAGACATAATTCAGATACTTATCTTTATCAATGGTGGAATCCACCAACCAAATGCAGGCCTTCCACGAACCTCCGAGCCGTAGACCGCACTACTCCTCAACTCAACAGTGGGTCACCCCCGAGCTGGGACTGAGCTCCACCCCAGGGCAAGGAATCCAGAATCAGGCTGAGGTTACAGGGAATTCAGTCATACACAATCATCAGGAAGGAATTCTCTCCCAAGAATCTCCCACGCTCACTGCCCACAGACCCTCATTCCCCACATGCCTGTTCCACCCCAGGAGAGTGCACCTTCTCTGTCACCTGGACAGTCCTTCGGCTGCCAGTCTCCCTTGCCTTGGGTTACAGAAACAAACCGGACCGGAAGTCTCCGGATTCTGTAGCAGCTACAGGGTTCCTTCCAGGAGCTCTCTCCTTCCTCTGCGCACTCTCTCACCTGGAGGAGTCGCTCACAGGCCAACAAGCCTCACACAGTCAAGTACTGCGTGGCCACAACAACCCACGGGAAAATAGACACAGGCTTCCCCAAACCGGTCCAGCAGTCACAGGATGATCTCATGGTCCTGATTTCGGAATAGGGACTCCACGCACAGGCTAGCTCAGCTTCCCCGAATAACAAAGATACTTTCACTCAAATTTAGCACATGCTTCCCGTTCAGGGAATGTGCACACGTGTTTTCTCAGAGATCGACACAGACTCCACAACTATAAACAGGGTAAACACGGCTTCCTCAGCACCCAACACAGGCTTCCTCTCTGTAACAGACATACACCAGGTCTTCTTGCAGACTGGCTCGTACGGCTCATTCCCAGGGCAATCGGGTCGAATGGAATGTCAGATCCCCCATCACTCATTCATCGTGGTCAGTCTGCACCTGGCGGGTGTTTATATTTCATTGATGTGTTGCATACATATAAGTACAACAACAGGCTCCTGGCCTTCAAACACTTAGGCTTCCTGGCCTAACAACTACATAAGCCTTCCATCTTATACAAAACTTGGCTCACCAGCCTATAGAACACATTTACAATTCATTGCATATATCATGATCTGTAACGGGGCTCGGCCTTGGGGACACTACAATCCCCTCCCCTTATTTTTTCACTGTCCTCAGTGCAAATTTACATAGCATCTGCAAGCTTTTCAAAATTTTCAAAAAGATGCGGGTACTCTGCCCGCATAACATCTGCATGCTCCCATGTCGCGTCCTCAGGACCGTACCAGGTCCACTGGACCTTTACAAGCTCTATAGCTCGATTTCGGAGCTGTTTGTTTTTCCTATGCAATATGCGTACATGATGCACTTGCAGGACACCTTCTGGTTCCACCTGGATCACAGTCCAATCGATAACATGATTAGTATCAGGTACATATTTCTTAAGCAGTGAAACATGAAATAGATTATGTACAGTCATAGATGCAGGTAATGCAAGCATGTATGCAACTGGCTCAATCCTTTCCAGGATCTCAAATGGCCCACAAAATCTTGCTGCCAACTTGGCGCAACTTCCCAATTTCAGGGAACTCCTGTTAGTTTTCACTTTCAGGAAAACATGGTCACCCACTTTGAATTCTCTATGGGTTATGTTACTATCAGCATAACTTTTCTGCCTGTCCTGGGCAGCTTTCAGATTCTGTTTGATTTTTATCATTTGATCTTCCATCTCTCTGAGTAGTTCATGTCCAACTACTGTTCTGTCAGCAGGATTATCCCAACTCACTGGAGTGTTGCACTTTCTTCCATAAAGCGCTTCGAATGGGCTCATCTTCAGAGATGCATGGTACCCATTATTGTAAGCGAATTCTACCAGATGCAGGTAGTCTTCCCACCTTGATGGTTTATCCATCACATACATTCTCAGCATGTCTTCTATTACTCTATTTACTCTCTCTGTCTGTCCATCAGACTCGGGATGATATGCTGTACTAAAGTTTAGATTCGTTCTGAATCCCTTGAACAATGCTTTCCAGAAATTCGAAGTGAATTTCGGGTCCCTATCAGACACAATTTTCTTAGGAATTCCATGCAAACGTGCAACTTCTTTTAAAAATATATCAGCAACATCTACCGCTCTGTGGGTGGTTTTCAGTGGAATAAAATGGCCAGCTTTAGTAAGCTTGTCCACCACCACCATGATTGAATCATGTTGCTTGCTTGTTCTGGGCAATCCTGTGATAAAATCCATTGTTACCACATCCCATTTCCATTCAGGAATAGGTAAAGGTTGGAGCAACCCTGTTGGGTGTCTGTGCTCAGCCTTGACCTTCTGGCATTCCATACATCTGGTGATGTATTCAGCAATTTCTTTCTTCAGACCCGGCCAAAAATAATGGCCTTTGACTGCTGCCACAGTCTTTTGATACCCAGGATGACCAACATAAGTCACATTATGCATTTCTTTTAGAATTGCTAGCTTCAATTCTCAGTCATTAGGTACATACACTCTGTTTTTATACAGAAGTAGACCATTAGTTCCCAAGGCATAACCTTTCTTGATCTGTGGTCTTTCATGCTGTTGTAGCTTTGCTACAAGATTTCTGTACTGCAAATCAGCACTTGCAACTTCAAGAATTCTGTCTTTAATCTCAGTTATGTACATGCTAATGGCTGTAGCATGTAATTCATGCACTTTTCTGCTGAGTGCATCAGCCACTTTATTGTATTTCCCTTTGATATGCTTGATATCAAAGTCATATTCGCACAGAAATTACAACCATCTAATTTGCCTAGCATTTAAAGTTGGCTGATCAAATAAATACTTCATACCATTGTGGTCCGTTCTCAACTCGAATTTCTTGCCCATGAGGTGATGTCTCCATTTCCTCAAGGCATGGACAACTGTTGCCAGCTCTAAATCATGAGTGGCATAATTCCTTTCATGTTCTTTCATCTTTCGGGATTCATAACAAATTATAGATCCCTCTTGGCTGAGAACTCCTCCCAGCCCTTCCTTACACGCATTCGTGCACACTACGTAATCCTTACTTGGATCAACAATCTTTAGGATTGGATCACTAGTGAGCAGCTGCTTCAATTGCTGGAAGCTGCTCTCACATTGTTCAGTCCACAGGAACTTCTTCTCCTTCCTTTGCAAGGAAGTGATAGCATGAGCTATCCTTGAAAATCCGGCTATGAACCTCCTATAATAACCTGCCAGACCCATAAAGGATTTAACTTCTATCACATTTCTTGGTGCTAGCCACTCTTGTATGGCCTGTACCTTCTCAGGATCCACAACGATCCCCTCTTCAGAAATAATGTGTCCCAGATAATGGATCTGCCTTTGGTAAAATGAGCACTTGCTCATTTTTGCGTAGAGTTGGTGTTCTCTCAACACCTGCAACACCATTCTAAGATGTTGTTCGTGTTATTCCTCTGTCTTGGAAAACACCAAGATATCGTCCAAGAAGACTATGACGAACTTGTCCAAATAATTTCTAAACACTCCATTCATTAAGCACATGAAGACAGCAGGCGCGTTGGACAGTCCAAACGGCACCACAGTGAACTCATAATGACCGTACCTTGTTCTGAAGGCGGTCTTGCTGATGTCCTCATCCCTTATTCTCACTTGGTGATATCCAGATCGAAGATCTATTTTCAAAAATACTTTCGCATCCTTCAATTGATCAAAAAGATCATCAATCCTTGGCAGAGGATATTTGTTCTTGATAGTGACTTTATTCAACTGCCGAAAGTCAATGCACAGCCTCATCGTCCCATATCTCTTCTTCACAAATAGGACTGGGGCTCCCCACAGTGACACACTGGGATGAATTTACCCTTTCTTTAGTAGCTCTTCGAGCTGCAGTTGCAACTCTTTCAGCTTTGGTGTGCTCATTCTATAAGGAGCTTTCGAAATTGGAGCTGCTCCAGGCATCAGATTTATAGAAAAATCGATGTCCCTCTTCGGAGGTAGTCCAGGTACCTCCTGAAACACGTCCTCAAACTCTTTGAGTACCCTGTGGTCTTCTAGATTCGAGACCACATTTTGGAATACTTCTTCCACCCGGGCTGCAAATAATTGATAGCCTTTCCAGTAACATTTCTTCAGCTGCATGGCTGAGATTTCTCTAACAGCCACGGCTCTGGGAATTCCTTGGACTGTTACTTGATTTCCTTCTTCGTCCATACATGTGAATCTCTTGTTACGACAATCCAGAAGGGCATGGTGCTGGTCCAACCAGTCCATCCCAATTAAGCAATCATATGAGCCTAAAGGCAGAATGCTCAATTCAACCTTAGTGCTCATTCCTTTCATGTCCACCGAACAGGACTTAACCAATTCAGTGACCTTCCTCTTGGTCCCTGTGGCTAACTGCACTAACCAAGACTTCTCATGTTTTCTCTTCATTAGATGCAAACTTTCCACC
>ML793621.1:219720-259591 GCA_009831015.1 Picea engelmannii | reverse complement strand
CACACGCACTGTGCAATTCAATTTAAAATTGTCAGGCCATTAAACCTTCATGAACAACCACAATATTATAAGCCAGTTCGAGTAAAATAAAAGACATTTCGATTTTAAAATAAGTTTTCCGAGCTCTCAATAGGCTCTGCAAAATTCTTGTTTTCGAAACTTCAGTTTCTTAGTACTTCGGGTTTCGGAACCTCGGATATATCAACTTGGAATTTCTTAAAATAAAGATCTTGTGCCTTCTGCATCACACCACCTAACAGACGAATATCTTGTTCCATAAACCCCAACAGTTCGGATCTTTTTAGTCACCAGATTTGACACTTTCACTTTGTCATGTTTGATGGAGCCTTTATTGCCTAATCTGGACATAAAGTCTTAGCCAATGTATCCAGACTACTTGAGAGCAGATTTAATGAATCTCGTAGACGTAACACAACTTTATTTCCCTGAGACACTACTAACTCGTAAAGCCTATTGTTCCTCATAAGAGGTTTGATGGAGTACTTATCCCCATGTTTAGCATAATGTTTCATTAATATGATACCATCGAAGCGGGAGAAGTTATGGAAGTAAACCGTTTTAATATTAGCTTCACCCGTAGCCCATGCTAAACTCTCTAGAAATCCAAACAACCATTTATTACTCTTGTCTTCAAATTCAGGTAGGACTAATAATGCATCTTCACTGAATTATGTGTATATCTTATGGGTATTAATATCTTCACTCGGGTAAACAAATAAGAAACCATCAGCGTAAGGGACATGAACACTGTTTACTAGAACAGTCTCCGTATCGGTGACTATGAAAGGCTTCCTATCTTTACCCTTAGGTTTGAGTGTTGTTACATGATCGGGATAACGACGCTTACTACTATTGCATAGTGAACTTCCTACTCCCACTTGCCTTGTCTTCACACTCGCTAGCACGTGGTGCTCTTTTTTAGGTGTCTATGGGGTCATCTTTCTGATTGAAGCTTCGGGTATCGGGGTTTTGGGATTCCCAACGACATGAGTTCCTACTCTCATGAACTCTCGATATTCGATTTGCCGATGCACCCTTTTGCTTTAGCCCTTCGCGGTTAAGCCAAGGTCCATGTGACCGCAGTCTTATAAGATCGCAGCTTTATACCCTTATCGGGGTTTCGAGTTTCAGGGTTTTATAATGCATGAACCTCTTGTCCCCATGATTCCCGATGACCCAAATCCTGATTTCCGATGGATGAATCTTCTATCGGACTTTTCCCCGATTTCCCAGATTACTGCCACGCGTCCACAACAAATGGACGATCCCGATTCAATCTAGGGACTTCAGGACTTTTTCCATGAAAATTCCCCACCTCCTTCGTGACTCCGATTTCGCATTTTTTGATACACCGATGCAGTGCGCCACCTGTTTCCCCCTGCTGGCGGCTATGGCCCACACTCCTTTGTCACTCGGGAAATTGCGTTTCGCAATATCGAACTTTCAACTGCACTTATTCTCAGAACTTACGAAGTTCCGAACCCTGATGTGGGGTGACACTTGTCCTCCACTACAACGCTATAACAGTGGGGCCGTCACGTTTCAGAGTTTCGCGACCTCTCTGGCACTAATTCTCTTGTCACCGAGAACCCCGATGTACCGATCCCCGATGCACGTGAGAACTCATTTCTCCACGTCTCCACTTTCCCATTGCTATATCGAACATCGCGAGATTGCGATTCCTGTGACCATGATTGCTTCCCTCCTTGAATCCCCGATGGGTTAAATCCCGACTCTTGTCCTGATGTCTGACGCGTGTCCTGTTGATACCAACGGCTGAGATACTCAGTCGGAGTTTCGAGACTTAAAAGGTCTCAGTTCTCTCGACCTGCAAAATCTCGATGCCTCCAATATCCTGATGACTCCTCAGAATATTGACGCGTGTCCTGCCAAGATCAACGGCTAGGATCCTTTCTCGGGATTTTGAGAACTACAAGGTCTCGATTCTCTGGCTTAACAAAACCTTGTGCAACTTCTGTCAACTCGGACGGTTGACAGGTAATTCCACAGTGATCCTACGACTTATGATCCTCCCGAGTTTCAAAAGAAACTCGTCAAGTATCTTCTTGACGCTTCGTAGCAACCCAGGGTCTGAAATTGGTCATTCCAGACCCACTTTCCCCTCGCATACTCGGTCCAAATACCGCTCCACTGGCCCATCAAGGCTCAGTGTCGAAACCTTGGCTCTGATACCACTTTGTAGCGTACCCTTTTACACTACCGAGGTTTTCAAACCTCTCGGTTACCATTCTATACATGAATTTTATACATAATTCATACAGACATTATAAGCACATGCATTTAAACAATTAACACACTTAATTCTCAGAGTAAAATATATAAGTTACTGCTTACGATTAAACAAGCCATAGCATTCAACAATAATTCATTTACACAGCGGAAAACATGATAATATATACACCACAGTCATGTGGAAATGTGATAAGACATAATTCAGATACTTATCTTTATCAATGGTGGAATCCACCAACCAAATGCAGGCCTTCCACGAACCTCCCAGCTATAGACCGCACTGCTCCTCAACTCAATAGTGGGTCACCCCTGAGCTGGGACTGAGCTCCACCCCGGGGCAAGGAATCTAGACTCAGGCTGAGGTTACAGGGAATTCAGTCATACACAATCATCAGGAAGGAATTCTCTCCCAGGAATCTCCCACACTCACTGGCCACAGACCCTCATTCCCCACATGCCTGTTCCACCCCAGGAGAGTGCACCTTCTCTGTCACCTGGGCAGTCCTTCGGCTGCCAGTCTCCCTTGCCTTGGGTTATAGGAACAGACCGGACCGGAAGTCTCCGGATTCTATAGCAGCTATAGGGTTCCTTCCAGGAGCTCTCTCCTTCCTCTGCGCACTCTCTCACCTAGAGGAGTCGCTCACAGGCCAACAAGCCTCACGCAGTCCAGTACTGCGTGGACACAACAACCCACGGGAAAAAAGACACAAGCTTCCCCAAACTGGTTCAGCAGTCACAGGATGATCTCACGGTCCTGATTTCAGAATAGGGACTCCACGCACAGGCTATCTCAACTTCCCCAAATAACAAAGATACTTTCACTCAAATTCATCACAGGCTTCCCGTTCAGGGAATGCGCACACGGGTTTTCTCAGAGACCGACAAAGACTCCACGGCTATAAACAAGGTAAACATGCCTTCCTCAGCACCCAACACAGGCTTCTTCTCTGTAACAGACATACACCAGGTCTTCTTGCAGAGTGGCTCGTACAGCTCATTCCCAGGGAAATCGGGTCGAATGGAATGTCAGATACCCCATCACTCATTCATCGTGGTCGGTCTGCACCTGGCGGGTGTTTATATTTCATTGATGTGATGCATACATATAAGTACAACAACAGGCTCCTAGCCTTCAAACACTTAGGCTTCCTGGCCTAACAACTACATAAGCCTTCCAGCTTATACAAAACTTAGCTCACCAGCCTATAGAACACATTTACAATTCATTGCATATATCATGATCTGTAACGGGGCTTGGCCTTGGGGACACTACAGGAATACAACAACACGAGCTGCCACTATGAATATATGAGTTCTTCTAATGTTCTTGAAGATCCTTAATTCAACTTGGTCTTCGATGTCAGTGGAGAAGTTATGCTTCTTGAACATCTGGTACATGTCTCCCCATCTGAGTGCATCTCCTTCCTTTTCTAGGAATCCAACAGTGTCAACATACATGGCTCTAGGAGTTTTGGTTTCGTCTTCAATATGTTGGCCACTTCTGAAGCCCTTGGTGGCTGGCTCTTTACTAGTTGTTTTCTTTCTCAGAGACATTTTTGAACTTGTGAAGGAAAGATGGGATTAGTATTAATACAAAATCATGTCTAACATAAAATTTAATTTGTCAAAGCATATTTAACTACAGGAGGATTCGCTTAAGATAACACTGGGTGGAAGATGATCATCTGAAGATGATAGAATGATGGCAGGCATGGTGATAAATCTGGTGAAATTTAGAGAAGAAAAAGGCTTGAAAGGTGCTCAAAAGTCAAAATCGAAAAAGTTAATGTCAACTTCTCCGATGCAAATAAGAGAAGTTAGTAAAAATTCCTTCGAAGGCTATCAAAAGGATTAATGTGAAAGGCTCTGATAGGTCTTGACAGAGTTAGTGAGAAGGGCGTCGATGGTTTATCTGGAAATTTAATGGTAGGATCGTTGATGAAAAGAATAGATCAAAATGGATCGACAAAGTTAACTTTAACTCCTTCGATGTATCAAAGTGCTTTGATAAGTTAAATTGTAATTCAAGGAAGTTGTTGTGAATTCTTTCAAAGTGGTCAAGGGATATGTTCTAAAGCTCTCTGATAAATTGGAGGTTTTAATAGTAAGTTTGTCGATCTACCAAAAAGGGGAAAAATTGGTTATGTCTTGGGAAGAGTTTAAGCCCATAGGGGATAATTTTTTTATTCTTTGAGAATAAATCTCTTAGGGTGTCTGATCATCAGGGGTTTCAATGGTTACTCGTTATATGAGGGGCGAGAGAAGGGGAAAGACTTTCCTCCTTACCCTCTATCCAATATTCATGGTTTTCCTGGCCAGACTTCTGACAAGTCTGTGGCTAGAGAGATCATATAAGGGAACATTGTGATGGCCTTGTGGTCTATAGAGACTTTATCGAGCAGGGTTATGGCTTATGGATTTTGTAAAAGAAAAATAAGAGAAGATGAAGGAGGTGAAACCAACGGTGAGAGATGGGGAAGATATGACTAGAGGTGGAGAAATGTTTTAGTACAAGCCTAGGGAATAACTACAGTTTCTAGGACATCATATAAATTAAACAAATGAAATTTCTAACCCTAGAATGGCCAAATCATCAAAAGGGTGGGTGAAAGATAAAATTAGGGCTTACCTGGTAAGCGCCGGTCATATATAGGATGTTGATAGAGACTAGAGGGGAGAGACTTAGAGCTTGGTGTTTTGAGTCTATGATTCCTTCTTCGTCGATTAATGAAACAATAAAGGTCAAGAGCGAGCACTTATATATACTTTTTTGCGAGTTGTGCAATAAATATAGGTTAGTGGTTAACTTTAAATCGATAGAGTTAGAGGAAAGTATGTCGGTGTACATCGGAGGAATTCATGGGAAGTCCTTCGATGTATATAAGAAGACTTGCTACTAAGTATACCAAGGTTCTTCGGAAGGGTTGAAAACAACTCCTCCGATGTATCAGATGAGTTTATACAAACTCCTCTGACACATAGGAGGAGTTGGCAACAACTTTTGCGATAAAGAATAGTCAAAGGGTTGGGTTATGAGGTTTCTCCTTTGTCATAAAAGAAGTTATAGGTAAATCCTCCAATGTTCATAGGAGGATTTTGTGGTAACTCCTTTGATGTACATCGAAGGAGTTTTCATTAACTTATCCGAAAATGAAAAAAAATTAACTTGAATTTTTTACAAGTGTTTCAACTTGAAAGACAACGACTTAGTTGAAAAAAGGAGCTTGAATAGAATGTTTATAGAAAAGGGAAGGATATATGCAAGTTAAAGAGTCTTCAAACTCAGTAAAAACAACGAGATCCATTTTTTGGGAAGGATTTTGCAAATTGTTTACAGGGAAATGGAGGGTTGTAGTGCTTGGCACAACAAATGGAAACACACTAGACGAAGCCTTTGAATATCTGTAAGATGGTATCCAAACACAAATTTTTGAGAAGGGGGAAGGGTTATCATGCGTAACTTAAAAGAGAAAGAATAGGTTCCACAACTCAGGTTTTGATGATATGATGTTTGTATGATACAAAGGGGAGGTTAAGACCGTTCCTCAGAACACATTGTCTTTCAATGCGTACTTATTTATATATAAATTACCTAGGGGAGGCATAAGGAGTAGTACTGAGAAACAAAAAAATCAAGAATGTTGAAAATACAAGTTGTGATGCATTTATCTAGTGTTTCTCCACTGGAAACAAGCGTCCATAGCCTCGATGGAGTCACCCCAGTGTTACAAGCCTTGCTCCGCTGCTATCGAGTGTCCATAGCCCTGACATAGATACTTGCATGTCCCATGTGATCTGGAATTCCTTTCCCCAAGACTTCACTTTTTGAGTTTGATTCTCTTATGCTTAGAGAGGTGGATGGGAGATTCCAGTTTTCCTTTAAATGGACTAGGGATGACACCTATGATAGTGATATTTTCCAACTTGATTATAGATGAGAGAACTCCCTCATAAACATTCTCTGGAATACTACAAATTTCTCTTCCCAAACCATTTCCGCTTAGCCCAAAAAATATACAAATATATTCTTAGGATGAGTCCTTGGTTCCTTACTTTGTTGTATTTAATTTCACGATGTTTTCCTACTGATGAGCTATGTTCTACTACTAGATACAACTTAAAGTGATTCATGCCACAACTATACAACTAGGGATGGATTGTGTCTAGAAGCCAGGTTACAGAGTTGTTAGGTTATCGACACCTGATGTGCTACAATTTAGAATCATGTCCAGGACTAAGTTATCAATCATTTGAGAAATCTAGGATGAGATTTTTCAAAAGGAAACAATAAATCTTGAAAAGTAGACAAACTAAAAAAAACCAAGTTTAAAGAATAAACATAAATCAAAGTTAAAAATTATGCAGGAAATAAAAGAGAAAACAAACTTTTATTTATGTACAATGAGGGAGATACCATGGTGGCTAGCTGATGTAATGTTTTAAATTTTTCCATTTACATGAAGGAGATCATATTCCCCTTCAAGATTTTGTAACCAGTAAGTTTCTTGGCCAATTTTCTCTTTGATCATATAGGGTCCAAGCCACAAATGTTGAAATTTTGAATGTTTCCCTTTATCCTCATGTGGTTTGTCTCATTTGAGGACTAAATCCCCAACTTGGAAATCTTTCTCACTAGTGGATTTCTTATGAAACCAATGCTTAATGGTTTGTTGATGAGTTTCAAACTTTTTTTTTCCTTGGTACAATTTTCTTCTAGGTTCAACAAGGTATCGATACATCGTTGGATGACGGGACATTCTCTCCCGCGAGATTGTTGGGTGCGTTGTAGGGAAGGAAGGTAGACATTCAAAGGTAAAATAGATTATTTCCCGTAAACAAGAAAATATAGAGAAGTCCCTAGAAAGGCCTTAGGGTGACATGATTGGCCCAGAGGGCATTAGGTAGAGCATTATGCTAGTTTCTCTGGTGATTGACTACAATTCGCTTAAGGATTTAGATCAGGTTTTTGTTTGTGCATTTGGCTAAACCATTACCCTAAGGGTAATACTTGGATGCATATTTCATAGTAATATACTTTTGAAAACATAAATCATATAGTTTCAATGATGAAAAATAAGTTGTATTATTGAAAACAAGAGAGTTAGGCATGCCAAACCTAGTGATCTTGTCGAAAAAGGATTGCATTGACTTCTAACTATGTGGAGGGATTTGTTTAATAGATTTTGTTCTTTCCGGCTCCACCAAAATTCCATCTTTGGAAATCACATTCCCTAATAATATACCTTTTGAAACAACGGAAATAGTCTTCTTGGAATTCGATGCGATCCCATACTTTCTACATTGTTCAAATATTTGTTTCATATGTCCTTGGTGATCTTACATTTTCTTTGAATAAATGGCGATGTCTTCGAGATAAACCACCACGCTTGGAATGATTAACCCTTTGAAATAAATATCCATTTTCCCTTCGAAATGTAGCTCTTGCGTTTATTAAACCAAAGGGAATTATTTTGTATGCATACTTTCCCCATTTAGTTCTAAATGTGGTTTTCAATCGGTTTGGAACTGCCATGAGAACTTGGTTGTATCCCAAAACCCATCCAATAGAGAGAATATTTGGGAGCTAGAGACGAGTTGAAGGATTTGTTCCAAGGGGGGGGAGCTGGGTAATTGTCTTTGTCAGAAACTCGATTCATATTTTGAAAATCTGTACATATCCTACTTTCTAACGAATTTTTCTTGACGAGCACCATGTTCGACACCCAAGTTGAATGGCAAACTTTAAAAATGATTTGGGTGTCCAACAACGTTTTCAACTCCTTTTGGATGAGAGGTTTGAGAGTTGGATGTATCTTCCTTAGATTTTGTTGGAGTGGTTTGACACCCTCTTTAATTGGAATCACATGTTGGATTATCTAAGTGTCATAAGTATTTAGATCGTCATAAGTCCAAACAAATATATCTCAATGCCTCTTGAATAGCTGTGTAAATGTGTTCTTCTCTTCCTGTGAACAAAAAGTGCCAAAATTGATGTATTTGGGTTGTTCAGAAGTTCCTAGATTGACTAGGAAATGCATCATGATTGAGTTTTTGGTCTTTGGATTAGCAAACCTTCTAAACTTAGTCTATAAATCAAATAATTTCTCAAGTGTCAGTATATTCTTTGGGATGCAATTTGATTTTACTTTACTTGTCTCATATCGATAATCCTGTAGGTCTTGCTGATGGGTCTCATCTTAAATCACAAAATCTTGGAATACATATGAATTGGTGAGAAAGTTGATAATCTAAATATCTTTTTTGAATACTCGCCAGTTTGTGATGTTATCCAATATTGAAGGCCCAAAAATCATTTCAACGGAAAAACCGTTGTTAAGAGGTATGACCCTAGATGTTGCATTGGCCAATATATTTGCATCAATATTTTGATTACAAGGTATAAAAGTGATATTGAATGCAGTGAAGGAGTAAATCAGATTCCATACCTCCTGTTGATATACTTTTACATGCGGTGACAGGAAATGAATGATATTTCTTACTTGTCAGATGATTATTCCTAAATCACCAAACACTTTAAGGTAATTTACCTTAAGGTCGATGACCCTTTTCAAAACCTTGGTGCATTCAAATGTAACACCCCTTTCCTAAACCCATGATTATATGTAATTAATCATAGTTAATAATTGTCATGCCATGGCATGTGAACAATGTAAATGTATAATTATTTTAATTGAGATTTCCAACAACTGGCTATGGGGGTGAATCCTTGAAGTACTGTCCATGATACCACTAGAGTAAAGAGTGAGGAAACCTATATATGGGTTCATCATGCTAAGATGACCCAATTCCCTTTGCTGAAATATTTGATTTGGAAATAACAAGTTATTTCTCTCATCCTAGATTTCAAGAAAAATCAGTTAATGAGGGAGGTTGGTAGTTGAAAAACCAACCACCCCAATGAATGGAAGTATGGATGGATGCCAAAGGGAACACAATTTTTTTAGCTAGAGGAGAGCATGAAAGATCACCAAGGGTCCCCATGATTGACCCATGAGTTTCCTTCTAATAGAAGAAACATAAGGATGGGTTGAGAACCTTTCCAATATATGCGTGCAAGAGAGGCACACATGGGGCAGAGAGAAATATCTGTAAGTTCTGGGGTTGATAGAATACCATACCCATAAGGGTGTGAAGAAGAGTGATCAAACTGGAACAAAGAAGACCCATGAGTTTCTGACTGGAACACAAGAGGGTTGCAGACGTGATGTTGTTTGGAGAGAAATCTCGCTGGGAGAGCATATGATAAATTCCGTGGAGGTCCTCAGTCCAGTAGGAAGAAGGGGTAGACTTCAGTTGTTTCCAAAGAAGTGGAGGAGAGTAACCTCCCTGACATAATTATTGACTTGATAAGTCAACAATGAGAGAGTTCCCTGGTGGTATCATGGCTTGGCATAGGGGTGGCCAAAGTGATAAGAGTGAATGCATCTGAGCCTACAGTTGGGTGGAAAGGTGAACACCCACAGTCAGTTGGTCGACTTCGATCTTGTAAACCAAATAAGAGTTTCTTATAATTTGTGTAATTGAATTATAATGAATGGATAAGAGCCTTTATTTACATCTATGACTGTGTATGCTTGTTGGATGAATAAAGTGGTTGTTTCTTTTCAAGGCTGTGTGCTTGAATAATGGTGAAACTGTATGAATGTTTGTGAGGAATAGAGTCCTCGATCGAACTCCATAGAGAAAGATAATTACTTATTATAACTGAATTAAAGGTATGATAAAGATGAATTAAAAACCCAGCGAAATGATGCAACATGAGGTTGCTTGCTAAGTCTGAAATCTCAAGTTATAATTCAATTTACATTGAATGAAATCAATGAGACTCAACAACTGTTGACCCTAAGCTGAGATTTAATCTCATTCGTCCAAACATGGGCTAGTTACCCATCATAATCCCTCTTAAACCCATGTGAGGATGATAACCATTGGATCAATGGCAAGATGAACGTTAACCATAGATCATATCGAAGGAATGGAAACCTGGCAGGACAAGGTTCCAGTCCCTGGTTCCATACCTTTATTATACATATACAAGAATTAACAAGGATTTTTCATCACATGTGACAAGGGTGCCACATAGGAAAACAAAGAGGCCAAGGTTTCTACGTGGTGGAGGTTGATTTGTCAAAGGGTCGAGAATGGGCCCTGTCGAGATGAAGTACTTGAATGAGCACCTTAGACCACGACCATCATATATACGGTCCAAGAAATATTGGTCGTCAATCTAATAGGTAAGATCAAGAGGGGTTCTTCATCCTCGGACACCGAAGCACCAAACCTTGAGATAATTCTAAGTCTAAACCCCTCTGGAAGTCTCAATATCCAATATCCAGGGACCAGGGTTCTAGCCCCTGTTTCCATGCCTTATCGCATATAACCAAGGATAGGTAAAAATGACATCAGCATGACATGTCACTGTCAACACGACATCCAACGTGTCGTAGGATGACATGTGTTGACTTGTGAGTGGCTACCAAGTCAAGTGTGTTACCCTGTTGGGATTCAGCCTTTGGAAGAGTGCCTTAAGATGTAAGTTGTCGGATATGGGAAGCCAACATATATGATTCATAGATTTGGTGGTAATATTCAGGAGTCATAATCCTGAGATTAATGTGGCTAAATACCCCGTAATCACCAGATGATGGACCTTAGAAGTTTTAGGTTATAGGAGATAGGGAAAGTGTTGAGGTTCGAGATCCTCTTTGATGAGAACTGTCAATCTGTTGAATGACACTCTTAATCTCCATTATCTAATCCTTAGAGCCGCTTCCACGCTAGATTTGTGGAAGGAACCATAATATTCATATGATTGAAGTGTGAGATATCTCAACCGTAGATTTTGTAGAATCATAACCCCTAGAATCAACATAGTTAACCATCCCTTAATCACGGGATTACCTTAATTAATTATGGGATTAACTTGATTAATTATCTTGTAATCCTCAGGTGATGAACCTAGGGGAGTTTTAGTCTACAAGAGGTCAGTAAGGGGCCAAGATCCTGATGTCCACGATTACCTGGTGGCACCACGTGTCGTAACGCGAGGGGTTCCACATGTCATGCATATTTGGCAATTTTGGACAGGGATTAGTGGAGGATATGAGTGCCACATGTTGAGTGGTATGAGTGCCACATGTCATGCTAGGTGGCATGACCAGATAAGTCCACATGCCCCAGGATGCCAACTGTATCCTGGATCGTGGACCACCGGTAGGTTTTGGGAAAACAATCCTTAGAAAAAGGGTCGATAGTTGATGCTCAGTAGATTCAAGATGACATTGTCCAACGAATAGGAAGCAGACAAGTGTTAATTCCCTATTAGGTGAACCTTGAGCGCTGTGATGATGTGTATACCATGTTAGTCCATGTATCACATGGTGATCATGCCACATGTCAAGTGGTTTTAGTATTTTCAGATAGAGCTTCGTGGGAAAAATGAGTGGCATGTGTCACAAGGTGACGACAACCATGTGTCGTGACAGGTGGAAGACAGTGATAACATGTCTTTCTAGGTGGCAGGTTTTGGTAGCATCACGTGTCAGAGGCATTAACGCATCCTGGATCGAGAGTTATGGGGCTTCGCAAAATGAAAAATGGTCGACATCCCGGTGGTTGATGTCCCAAGGTGACATCAACTAGTGTAACCAAGCCAATCCCTGGAGGACAGGTGTCAATGTGTGATGAGATCAATCTCGAGAGAATTTTGATATGTTGAGGGCCCGATGATTTGTCTGGTAGGAGCCATGAAAACTTACACGATAGAATCCATGTCTGTGTTAGAGGATGACATGTTATGACATGGAAACGCCAAGTTGGATTGCATGGGTGACATGGATCCACGTGGAAGTACAAAGGCCTTTGGCCAATGAAGGCCCTAAAACTTCAAAGGGATGTAACTTTTGATCTATAGCTCCATATTGAGCAAACTTATATTCGTTGGAAATCTCTCAATGATTAGAAGAAGATGGTGTCATTTTTAAACGGATTCAAAGAGGTTCAGGAAAATAAAAAATTTAATACCCCATCCCTTAAAAGGGTACTTAGGGGGTTGGGTGTGTTACAAGTGGTATTAGGGAAAGATACAACACTAGGCCTGGATGGGCTAGAGATACTAGTTACAAGAGTGGTATAACAAGGATAAGATGACCTTGTTGGAAAGTAATACTATGTGTTTAAAAAGCTTGATTATTATCTACATAAGTTCCTTGAGGTGGGGAACAATAGATTGAAACTATACCTGAAAAATGCTGGCTAAAATGGAAGAATCTTCTTATAGGATTGTATGAGCCAAGAGGATGAATAAATTGGTAGTTATAACACTACTTGTAAGCATGGTAAGTTGGAGCCTCTTTCAAATATGATGGTTGTTTATATAAGGGCTAAGACCCTTATGGAAAATCCTTTTTGGTTAAAGAAATTTGGTATGGATTAATAGAATCCTTAGTAGTAATAATGATTGCTTTAATAAAATATTAAACCCTGTATATATGTATAGCTCCTCACAACCATAGGACTAATGGTAAATTTGCAAGGTAAATTTACTTGACCCGTAATGAATAAAACTTGTTGTTGAAATAACCTAGTTAAGTAAATAAAAAAGAGTTCTTTGAACTGATGATAGTCCTCATAAAAGAGGTGAAATAACAATAACATGTGATCCAGTTGATGAGCTCATGACTGTACAAATATATGTACATGCCTATTGACTAAGTGCTTATTTTTTCATGAAAATGCAAGATGTCGATATGTTGTAATGCATATGGTAATGGTTGCATGTATGAGATATGAAAATAAATCTATGATAACCTGTAATTGGTTGTCAAATATAAACATTGATAATCATGTTGTGTGTAACCTTGAGAAGGTAAGGTTGATATTAAGTATGGTAAAGGAAGTGGTGTAGTAATTCCATATGACCAATGGGCTAGAGTGACATTCAGAGATGGATGGTAGCCATATCAGTAGGGATTAATATGCTCAAGTAGTAGTGAAAGGGAATCCAGGAAGGGATCTCCCTGATAAAGGTCTATTGACAAAGAATGGTTTGAAGCATGAAGTGAAGTTGGATTTAGGCATTTTACTGCATTGGGTAACGTTGTAAATTACCTAGTTGTGTTTTTGAATTTTAAATACTTTTATAGAAGTTGGGAAAGAGTAAATTCTTGTTGGTTGTTGCCATGACAAAGGGAAACATAAGTATGATTAATCCTCTGAGACTGGTCACGTGGATGACTGTAAATCCTCATCAGAAAAGACTGATAAGAACTAAGATTTAATGAATGTATGTGAATAATATGGAAATGTGCAAGTGATGCACATGTACAATATATATGTATTTATGTATGCTAAAGGAATGGTATGACTTCCTAAGAAACTGGACTATGAAACAAGATGTATACTTTCCATATCTAAGTAAGACCATGGATGCATGGTTGACCCTATGTAGAAGGGTCTGAATTGTTTTTTTTTTAATATTATCTTGAGGGGGGTGTACTCCATTCCTCAGAGAGAGCCGGTGTGAATGGTTGAAAGGGTAAATGAGCAAGAATGCTTTGTTATCATGATATAAGGAAACATGATTATTCCTTTGAGGATCACATGAGAAATGTAAAATGTGCCTAGGTTAGACACACACAGAATTATACTGATGCATGTGGTTAAGTACATAAAAGAGTAGTCTAAATGCAAACTAGTAAGAATATTGTGCATATGTGAATGCAAGTTGATGGAATATATGCACATGTTTAAATGTATAATCTGAATGCATAATGAGACTGAGGTGGAATCATGATTGAGATCATTTCAAGAAATGATGGATATGCAATAAGGAGTTGCATGATGAGATAGTTCCAGCTGAGGGAACTGTGTGAAGACTTTGTCAGGAGAAAATAGCTATAGCCTTACTAATTGATTGAGAATTAGACAATGGGCTGCAAGCCTTTCTATATAAGAATCCTACATTACATTCTAAAACATAATTCATGAATGAAATACTAACAATTGAACGTTGACCATTCTGATGTCTGAATGGTAATGTGCAAAATGCATAGGTTCATAATTCATTATGAAAATGATCCGGATTTTATGAGCAGAACGAAATGAATACATATTATTAACGAGTTATTAACACAAAATAACAGAGATACAGTAAAGCTGGTTTTCTATTCAATAATGAAATAAGCTGAAACTGTAAAATGCAGCGGAAACAAGCTTGCTGGAATGGTGGTGGCTTATCTTTGAGAAGAGATGTGACGGCAGTGCGCATTCACAAGAAGAAGGTTACAATGAGGCTCTGAAAGAATTTTTACAATAATAAAGAATGCCAAAAACCCGAGACATCCAAAAACCTAACCCTAGGAGATGAAGCGCCAAAAGTCATGTGGGCCCCATTTGGGTAAGCTAGTACATCAACTTCCTGGGGTCGTAACTTTTGCATACAATCTCTGTTTTAGGCGTGTGATAGCCCGTTGGAAAGGTATCACCGCGGAGTTTCATTTTGGGGGCTCAATCATGCTTCATATATCATTCAGGAGCTCAATATCGAAAAACCTTCATTTAGGCCCTCAAAATGGCCCTGGAAGTAAAAACTGCTAAAAATAGTAAATTGCCAAAAATATCAGAAAATTGTTTTGAGCCAATTGGAAAAGGTGGGTGGCCACCGATATACATCTATATCAATCCTCCCTCCTTAGGAAGTAATGGTCTCCATTGCATTGAGGTCCCCCATTAGATGAGGAAATTTCTGCTGAATTTGGCCCCAGGTGAGCCACTAGCCTTGGTGCAGGAGCTACCCTGCTTTGACGACTCGATAAAGTTGGATCCTTTGTTGTCGGGTGCCCTTGATCTGTCTGTCCACAATCTGATCATTGGATTCCCATTGTATGCAGTCGGGGTAGAGCTCTGTTGGTGTCAGTTGTTCTGCTACTTCCAAGGTGTACAATAATGGTGGGAAATAAGGGCGAAGGAGATCAACGTTCAACACTGGGTGCAGGCCAAGGAAAGGAGGAATGTTGAGCTCAAAATAATTATCCCCCATGGCCTTGGTGATAGTGTACAGTCCATAACGGAGTGGGCGAAGCTATCGATGGGGTCTTGTAAGGCGTTCTTTCTGCAAGTGCAACCAAACTTTTTCGCCCACTTGAAACTTATGCGGCACCTGATGTTGATCATGGCATTGTTTATACTTTTCATTGGACTTCTATAGGATATCCTGAACCTGTTGGTGGATGTGTTGGATCCGCTCAATGAACCGGGTGGCTTTTTCAGCTTCAGTTGGAGCAGGAGATGAGTTAGTCGAGGTGACCACAAGGGGAAGTGCAACATCTATGGGACCCAATGGTTGGAATCCCAACCCCACTTGAAAGGGGATGTGGTTGGTTGAGCTATGCAAGGCTCGGTTGTAGCTATGTTGGACATAGGGAAGGATCTCATCCCATGTGCGAGGGTTCTTTGAATTATACATGTGAAGGATATGCACAATCTTTCGATTTACAACCTCGGTTTGGCCATCTGTCTGGGGGTGGAAGGTCGTGGATTTGGTGAGCTTGGTGTCCAACAGTGACCAGAGGCTCGACCAGAATGTGCTGAGAAATCGACTATCCCGATCTGAGACAATGGTTTGTGGGATTCCAAAATGTACCCAGACTCGTTCAAAGAAGAGCTTGGCAGTGGCCTCTATTGTGATGCTCTTCTTGCAGGCAACCAGAATCGCCATCTTAGAAAACCGATCAACAACCACAAAAACACAGTAATTTCCCCGCTTGGTGGATGGGAGGCCCGACATGTAGTCCATTGAGACGGATTCCCATGGCCTGTCAGGAGTAGGAAGAGGGGTGTACATTCCCTGTTTCTTAGTGGTCAGTTTGGCAATAGCGCAGGCAGTGCAGGACCGTATATACTTGTCGGCCTCCTGTCGAAGTTTCGACCAATAGAAATGTTTATGTAGCATCGCCACTGTCTTTTTGACGCCGAAATGTCCTGCTACCCAACTATAGTGGGATTCCCAAATCAGCTTCGCTCGCTCACTTGATGGAACACATATATGGCCCAGACAACACAACAACCCATCGTAAAGATGGAAATTATCGACAACTACATTTGCACCCAACATTTGGTAGGTGGTGGCGAAGTCAGGGTTTGTCTCATAGAGTTGGGGCCATCCTGATGTCTCATGGCTGCAAGAGTCTAGCACCGTGGTGAGTGTCGCGACTGGCGGTCTGCTGAGGCAATCAACAAAGCGATTGGTGCTTTCTGTTTTATACTTGATGTTGAGGTGGAATTGCTACAAGTATGTGGACCACTTTTGATAGTGGTCATTCTGCAGTTTTCCTTGTGTCTGCATGAACTGTAGTGGCTTATGATCAGTGTGGATGATTGTCTCCTTCCCAAGAATGTAATGTCTCCACTGGTGGCATGCTTGCACAATGGAGTACATTTCTTTTTCATAAGTAGGGTACTTACGGACAGTATCTGACAGTGTCTCACTATGATAGGCCACGAGGTGGTCGTGTTGAGTCAGAACGACGCCCACAACATAGTCTGAAGCATTTGTCTCGATCTCAAGGGGATGTTGCAGGTCTGGTAGTGAAAGTACTGGGGCTGAGCACAAGCGCTACTTCAAATCATCGAACGCTTGTTGTTGGGACCGGCCCCATGCAAATTTATCCTTACCACCACCCATGTTTATTTGGCTGAGGGCCCATGCAATATGGGAGAAACCCAACACGAACCTGCGGTAGAAATTAGCAAGTCCCAAGAAGATCCGAAGTTTAGTGAGCATTGTTGGGGCTGGCCAATCACGGATGACTTGGATCTTGGCTGGATCCACATGTACGCCATGTTGATCAATGATGTAGCCTAGGTAATGGACCTGTCCATGTCGAAGAAGCATTTTTCCAGGTTGGCGTATAGCTGGTGCTGCCGCAAGGTGTGCAGAACCTCTTGAATATGTTGCAAGTGTTTGGCCCAAGTCTTGCTGTAAATTAGAATGTCATCCAGATACACCATTACCAAAGTATTGGTGAATGGTCGCAGGATATCGTCCATCATCCTCATGAAAGTGGCTAGAGCATTTGTCAAACCAAAGGGCATGAACAACCATTCAAAAAGTCCTTCCTTTGACTTGAAGGCGGTCTTCCATACATCTATCTGTTCTATCGGGACCTGGTGGTAGCCAGACTTTAGATCAATCTTACTGAAGTATTTAGCTCTCGTGAGTTGATCAAGGAGGTCATTGATTCGGGGAATCGGGTACCGGTTTCTGACAGTGATTTTATTTAGAGCCCGGTAATCAATACAGAATCACCAGGTTCCATCTTTCTTCTGTACCAGCACGATTGGGCTCCCGCAAGGTGATGAGCCGGGGCGGATTTGCCCCTTGTGAAGCAGTTCTTGGATCTTTCGCTCGATCTCCTCATTCTCTAACAAAGAGTGACAATAGACTGGCCCATTGGGCAGCGGTGTGCCGGTAGTCAGATCGATGGGGTGCTTGACCTAGTAGTGCAGAGGTACCCCTGTAGGTGAGGAGACGATATCCGAGTATTCTTCCACGACCTTATCTACTTGCTTCTGTTGTGTGGAGAGGTCGGCCGCAGAGACCCTAGATGTGGCTGTGATCTTTCGCTTATTCTGAGAGCGAATCACAAAGAAGACAAACTTCCCCGTCTGAGAGATGACCTTCCTGCATTGCTTAGCAAAGATCAAGGAAATAGCACTAGGTGGGACTGCCTCGGGTATCCTGTACAATTTCTTGTTCAAAGTAATAATAACACTACGAGGCCTAGACTCATATACAACATGACGTTTCCATAAATAAGGTTGGCCCAAAAGAACCTCACAAACTTCGAGAGGAGAAACATCACACAATACCTCATCTTTGAAGGGCTTGATGTCATACGACAGTTGGCACTGTTGGCTGACGCGAAGATCGCTTCCTTGGCGGAGCCATCCAATGGTGTAGGGTTGTGGGTGCAGTGTTGTTGGTAGGGCCAGCCGCTTGATGACCGATACTAAGATGAGGTTCTTCTGGATACCACTATCAACGATGAAGTATAGCGGGCTGCCTTTTACCCACATCTGTGAATGGAAGAGGCGCTCTCCTTCTTCTGGCTCGTCTGGTTCACCAGGATGGAGCTTGGTGGTAGCAACAGTGGCACTGGGTTCCATGTCAATGGTCCATATTCCCCTTTCTGGTTCTGTCTCGGAGTTAGAATCTGCATCTGATTCAGAGACCTTCACTTAGGCCACCAACGACTGCTTTGAGCGGCAGTTAGCAGTGTTATGCCAAGGGCTCTTATGGAAGTCGCACCACTTCCCGGTATCTTTCTTTGTCTTTCCGGTGTCCTTCTTTGCTTGCGGATTGTACTGGTTGTCCTGATATTGTCCATGTTTGCTCTATCCTTTGTTCGGTGGGTTGGGGCCACCCTTTCCTGGCTTTTGTTGTGAGGGGTTCCCAGGCCCAAATTGCTGAGTCTTTTGTTTGAGCTTTTGCTCGATTTTGACGACATATCGGTAGGCCACGCCCAAGGATGAGATGTCCAAAAATTCCATTTCGGTATGGATGTATCTATGCAAAGAACCGCGATACTTGAGCACCATATGTCACTCTGAATCTTTGATACCCAACTTGGTGCATAAGGTATGGAAGATATTTGTGAAATCCGGCACTGCTTGGTCTCTTTCTTGCTGCAGTGTGGTCCATTTGGTATACAGGTCGTCATAACTTCCGACAGGGTAGTATTGTTCCTTAATAACATCCCTGAAGGATTCCCAAGTGGCCATGACTGAAAATAATGAGGTTTCCTCTATTTCCATTTGCTCACAGAAAGTTTCCCACCAATCTTTGACATGGGGAACAGCTTTGAGGAGCGCAAAAGTAATCTTTTCTCTATTCGAAAATTTATGAACAGAAAAATACCCTTCTAGTAGATTCTAGAAAAATACCCTTCTAGAAAAATACAACATCTGCGTCTATCTGACCTTCAAATATAGGAATATCAAAGTTTATTTTTACCTTGAAGGGGGCGGTGCCTCCGTTCGAAGAAGATGTGTCACCTGTTGGTAGTCACCGAAGGATTTGCGCGAAACTATCCATCATCTCGTTCCTCTGTTGCGTGAGGGCTTCCTCAATCAATAGTTTGAAAGGATCTCTTGTCCTGTCATATTTATTTTCTCCTACCATGGGAGGTCGCTTGGGCATGCGAGAGCTTCTATCCTCAAGAGAAACAAGCTCGAGACCCAACTCTTTATACTCCGACCTCGTTGGGGACATGGATTAAGACGACAAGGAGCACACCGCTCTGATACCACTGATCCAGATTTTATGAGCAGAATGAAATGAATAAAGATTATTAACGGGTGCTTAACACAAAATAACAGAGATACAGTAAAGCTGGTTTTCTATTCAATAATGAAATAAGCTGAAACTGCAAAATGCAGCGGAAACAAGCTTTCTGGAATGGTGGCGGCTTATCTCTGAGAAGAGATGTGACGACAACACGCATTCACAAGAAGAAGGTTACAATGAGGCTCTGAAGGCCTTTTTACAATAAGAAAGAATTCCAAAAACCCTAGACATCCAAAAACCTAACCCTAGGAGATGAAGCGCCAAAAGTTATGTGGGCCCCGTTTGGGTAAGCTAGTACATCAACTTCTCGGGCTTGTAACTTTTGCATATGATCTCCGTTTTAGGTGTGTTATAGCCCGTTGGAAAGGTATCACTGAGGAGATTCATTTTGGGGGATAAATCATGCCTTATGCTATAATTTAGGAGCTAAATATAGAAAAACCTTCATTTAGGCCCTCAAAATGGCCCCGGAAGTAAAAACTGCTAAAAATAGTAAATTGCCAAAAATGACAGAAAACTGTTTTGATCCAGTTGGAAAAGGTGGGTGGCCACCGATATCCATATGGATTAATCCTCCCTCCTTAGGAATCAATGGTCTCCATTGCGTTGAGTTCCCCCATTAGATGAGGAAATTTCTGCTGAATTTGGCCCCGGGTGAGCCACTTGCCTTGGTGCAAGATCTGCCCTGCTTTGACGACTCGATAAAGCTGGATCCTTTGTTGTCGGGTGCCCTTGATCTATCTATCCACAATTTGATCATTGGATGCTCATTGTATGCAGTCAAGGTTGAGCTATGTTGGTTTCAGTTGTTCTGCTACTTCCGAGGTGTCCAATAATGGTGGGAAAAAAGAGCGAAGGAGATCCACGTTGAACACTGGGTGCAGGCCAAGGAAAGGAGGAATGTTGAGCTTAAAATCATTATCCCCCATGGCCTTGGTGATAGTGTATGGTCCATAACGGAGTGGGCGAAGCTTCCGATGGGGTCCTGTAAGGCGTTCTTTCTGCAAGTGCAACCAAACTTTGTCGCCCACCTGAAACTTATGCGGCACCCGATGTTGATCATGGAGTTGTTTGTACTTGTCATAGGACTTTTGTAGGATATCCTGAACCTGTTGGCATATGTGTTGGATCCGCTCAATGAAATGAGTGGCTTTGTCAGCTTCAATTGGAGCAGGAGATGAGTCAGTCGAGGTGACCACAAGGGGAAGTGCAACATCTATGGGACCCAATGGTTGGAATCCCAAACCCACTTGAAAGGGGTTGTGGCCGATTGAGCTATGAAAGGCTTGATTGTAGATATGTTGGACATAGGGAAGGCTCTCATCCCATGTGCGAGGGTTCTTTGAATTATACATGCGAAGGATATGCACAATCTTTCGATTTACAACCTCGGTTTGGCCATCTGTCTGGGGGTGGAAGGCCATGGATTTGGTGAGCTTCGTGTCCAGCAGTGACCAGAGGCTCGACCAGAATGTGCTGAGAAATCAACTATCTCGATCTAAGATAATGGTTTGTGGGATTCCAAAATGTACCCAGACTCATTCAAAGAAGAGCTTGGAAGTGGCCTATGTTGTGGTGCTCTTCTTGCAGGCAACCAGAATCGCCATCTTAGAAAAGCGATCAACAACCATAAAAACATAGTCATTTCCCCGCTTGGTGGATGGGAGGCCCGACATGTAGTCCATTGATATGGATTCCCATGGCCTGTCAGGAGTAGGAAGAGGGGTGTACAGGCCTTGTTTCTTAGTGGTCAGTTTGGCAATAGCGCAGGCAGTGCAGGACCTGATATACTTGTCGACCTCCTGTCAAAGTTTCAGCCAGTAGAAATGTTTCTGTAGCATCGCCACTGTCTTTTCGACGCCGAAGTGTCCTGCCACCCGACTGTAGTGGGCTTCCCAGATCAGCTTCGCTCGCTCACTTGACAGAACACAGATATGGCCCAAACGACACAACAACCCATCCTAAAGATGGAAATCATCGACAATTTCATTTGCACCCAACATTTGGTAGGTGGTGGTGAAGTCAGGGACTGTCTCATAGAGTTGGGACCATCCAAATGTCTCATGGCCGCAAGATTCTAGCACCGTGGTGAGTGCCGCGACTGGTGGTCTGCTGAGGCAATTAGTGACGCGATTGGTGCTTCATGTTTTATACTTGATGTTGAGGTGGAATTGCTACAAGTATGTGATCCACTTTTGATGGTGGTCATTATGTCGTTTTCCCTATGTCTGCATGAACAACAGTGGCTTATGATCAGTGTGGATGACTGTCTCCTTCCCAAGAATGTAATGTCTCCACTGGCGGCATGCTTGCAGAATGGAGTACATTTCTTTGTCATAAGTAGGGTACTTACGAAAAGTATCTGACAGTGTCTCACTATGATAGGCCATGGGGTGGCCGTGCTGAGTGAGAACATCGCCCACAACATAGTCTGAAGCATCTGTCTCGATCTCAAAGGGATGTTGTAGTTCTGGTAGTGAAAGTAGGGGCTAAGCACAAGCACTGCTTCAAATCATCGAACACTTTTTGTTGGGACCGGCCCCACGCAAATTTCTCCTTACCACCACCCTTTTTTATTTGGCTGAGGGCCCATGCAATATGGGAGAAACCCAACATGAACCTGCGGTAGAAATTAGAAAGTCCCAAGAAGCTTCGAAGCTCAGTGAACGTTGTTGGGACTGGCCAGTCACGGATGACTTGGATCTTGGCTGGATCCACATGTATGCCATGTTGATCAATGATGTAGCCTAGGTAATGGACCCTATCCATGCTGAAGGAGAATTTTTCCAAGTTGGCATATAGTTGGTGCTGTCGCAGGGTGTGCAGAACCTGCTGACTATGCTACAAGTGTTCGGCCCAAGTCTTGTTTTAAATCAGAATTTCATCCAGATACACCACTACAAAAGTATTGGTGAATGGTCGCAGGATATCGTCCATCATCCCCATGAAAGTGGCCGAAGCATTTGTCAAACCAAAGGGCATGACCAACCATTCAAAAATTCCTTCCTTTGACTTGAAGGCGGTCTTCCATACATCTGTCTATTCTATCGGGACCTGGTGGTAGCCAGACTTCATATAAATCTTACTGAAGTATTTGGCCCCCGTGAGTTGATCAAGGAGGTCATCGATTCAGGGAATCGGGTACCAATTTCTGACAGTGATTTTATTCAGAGCCCGGTAATCAATACAGAGTCTCCAGTTTCCATCTTTCTTCTGTACTAGCACAATTGGGCTCCTGCAAGGTGATGAGCTGGGGTGGATGTGCCGCTTGTGGAGCATTTTTTGGATCTGTCGCTTGATCTCCTCATTCTCTAACAAAGAGCGACGATAGACTGGCCCATTGGGCAGCAGTGCGTCGAGGGTCAGATCGATGGGGTGCTTGACCTGGCAGTGCAGAGGTACCCTTGTAGGTGAGGAGAAGATATCCGAGTATTCTTCCACGACCTTATCTACTTGCATCTACTGTGTGGAGAGGTCGGTCGCAGAGACCTTGGATGTGGCTGCGATCTTTCGCTTATTCTGAGAGAGAATCACGAAGAAGACAAACTTCCCTGTCTGAGAGATGACCTTCCTGCATTTCTTAGCATAGATCAAGGAAATAGCACTAGGTGGGATTGCCTCGGGTATCCTGTACAATTTCCTGTTCAAAGTAATAATAACACTATGAGACCTAGACTCATATATAGCATGACGTTTCCATAAATAAGGTTGGCCCAAAAGAACCTCACAAACTTCGAGAGGAGCAATATCACACAATACATCATCTTTAAAGGGCTTGATGTCGTACAATAATCGACATTGTTGGCTGACGCAGAGATCGCTTCCTTGGCGGAGCCATCCAATGGTGTAGGGTTGTGCGTGCAGTGTTGTTGGCATGGCCAACCTCTTGACGACCTCTGCTGAGATGAGGTTCTTTTGGCTACCGCTATCAACGATGAAGTGCAGCGGGGTGCCTTTTACCCACATATGTGAATGGAAGAGGTGCTCTCCTTCTTCTGGCTCGTCTAGTTCGCGAGGCTGGAGCTTGGTGGTAGAAACGGTGGCACTGGGTTCCAGGTCAATGATCTGTCTTCCCCTTTCTGGTTTTGTCTCGGAGTCAGAATCTGCATCTGATTCAGAGGCTTTCACTTCGGCCACCAACGACTGCTTTGAGCGGCAGTCAGCAGTGTTATGCCAAGGGCTCTTATGGAAGTCGCACCACTTCTCAGTATCTTTCTTTGTCTTTCCGGTGTCCTAGCATGTAGCAATTCCCATTTCACTATTTTTTGCGCTAAATATTTTTACAATGTCATCATCACACAAATTCCCATAGAACAGGTTTGGAAAGTTCATCACTTCTATGTATTTGCCCATGAATATTCCAAGTGGGCATTGTCCTTCAACGGGTGTGACTTCAATGATCTTGTATTGCAAATCATGGATTCATTGAGAGTCTATGAATCAATGTACCAACGTTTCACTAGGTCTCTCATTATCTGATTATATCTCCATATCACTATCACAATCAATTTTTTTGTTTTCTATTCATTATTTACCATCTTGTTCGAGAACATCAATCCATTCTTTGTTTATAGTAATGTTTCTAGCCTTGTATAAAGCTCTGGAACATAATTCTTTTAATTCTCTCATGACAATGTTTACACATACTCTTCTGGTCTGATATGCATTTTTGTATTGCAATTATATTTTCAATGCAATTGCAAGTGTCATTGTTTCATCCATGGATTGTCACAATGATTTTTGGACAATATCCACATGAACATGCACATCGATGATCGAGCATGTCAAGCCCATCTGCAATCATTTGTAGCCCCATTGTCTAATTTGTGCAAATGCAATTGTAAGTGATAAAAATATCTCCTCAATTTCTGAGAGTGTTCTTGCAAATGGTAATGGCATGTTGCGTCTTATCTCGTTAGGTGCTGCAAACCGTGGAATTTTCTCATTTTCAAGTTCTCTTTTGCAGGTAATACATATTTTCTTGGAAAATAATGTTTTGTCACATGCATTCAAGCTCAAATATTTGTTTTTCAACTATTCATTCAAACATTTAATGTTCTTTGAAAAATTAAACTATTCACAAATTGCACATTCGTTCCTAGGAGTGGCTTGGATGTATTTCACATAGAATCGACACACCAATTTTTTTTTACATCAATATGCTCACTACATGAACATTGTATTTTTATTTTCTTTCCACTTTTAGCGTTGGACTGTATTTGTATTAATTTTGTACATCCCACTCTTGCTCTCTTATTGCCTCACGTTATTTCATTGATTGAATTTCCATCTTCTCCATGTACATGTATTTTCAACCCATGCTGGGCCAAGAACCCGCAATTGTGTTTTTTTTTCACGTATCATTTTCTTAGTCTATGGTAACTAAGTCTACTATTCTCAGCTACAACTCTCTTTGCTTTATGGAAACCCATTCCAGTTACTGCACTACTATTTTCCAATGTAATTTTATCTTCACAATATGCATCGTCTCTATCTTGGCGTCTTCCTGGTACATCTTCAGGAACCAATACATTGTCATGCATACTTTCTCTCACTGTGAGTATTGTATCTCTATCACACTTGGTTCTACATGTATTCACTATACCCAGTGTATGTTGGTCGCAATGTTGATCGCATATGTCACTATACTTATCCCTTAGAAATGACTCATATTGAATGTGAACTATATGTGTTTCAAATGACAACACAACAACTATTTTTTCACAATTCAAGTTAGTGGAACACAAATTGACAACATTGTTGTGATGGAGGGAATGCACTTGGATATTTACATTGAAAAAGAATGATATCCATTGCAAATAGAACACCCCACCCTTTATCTTTCCTTTTTCATATGGCATCACCATATTTACAAGATACTCTTGCCAATTCTCAATACTTGTTTTATTGTCTACATGACCAGGTATGCGATATTTGTGCAAGCAATGCAATGCATTATGGTTATCATTTTCAATGCAATGCATTCTGGTCACCACTTTTCATTGCATTACAAAAGGATTGGACAATTTAAAGTCTCAAGGATTTTACATCGAAGTTTGTGGCCACCAATTAGCAAATTGCTCCGAACAAACTATCTCTAGAACTAGATACCATAGGTATTTCTCTGCTTAATCCATAAGAATGCATCTTATCCACATTACATTTCCAATAGTATTCAAGGTTTTTTCACATCGATGACAAGTAAGCATTTGGTTGTTCAACATTGTATGTGACTACTTTTTTGTAAAGAAACAGTTCGTAGTGGCCGCTATCAGGATTTGCATCATGAAACAAGATGCAATATGGATCTGCATTTTCATTTATGTTGAAATGAAAATACTTTTTTTTTCTCATTAGTGACCAAACTGAAATTGATATAGTTAACCATTTTTCTAACCATCGTATGAAAAATGTATCTCCCTATAGCCCTCTCTCATTTTCATTTACATTTGAAGATGCAAAAAACTACATTTTCAATAGATATATGTTAATGTAACAAAATTCCAAGTACTTTGTTTTTCTCGTTAGTGACCAAACTGCAATCGATGTATTTAACCATTTTTCTAACCATCGTATGAAAAATGTATCTCCCCATAGCCCTCTCTCATTTTCATTTACATTTAAATATGCAGACAACTTCATTTTCAATAGATATATGTTAATGTCACGAATCCCATGCAATTTGTACAAGAAATCATGTCCTAGCTCAAGCTCGTATGATTCCAATGCCTCTTTATCTCCATTATGAAAAGAAACCAAGAAATGATCTATTAATCCATTTCACAATTTGATGGAAGAGTAGCAGAAATGCAGCAGAACATACAATGCATCAAACAAACAATCCCCAAGACTATATGAAAATGCATCCAATATAAAAAGACCATTTCTATGCAACACACCGTCAATATTACGATGCACAATGCACCACTTTTTGCTTTCATAGTTTTCAGCATCTATTGTATCTTCCATGTTTTAGTTTATTTCATTCAAAGGATGCTTAAGCTATGTCTATAGAATTGACCAACGAAAAACATAAAATGATAAATATAATCTCAAAGCAACATACCTTATTTTTGTTTGTGTTTACCTTTGATTCTTTTTTATTTATATAGTTTATGAAATAGTCCTTGAAAAATTTAACCTACCTTTGAAAAAGAAAGATAATAAGAAACCACTAATTTGCTTTGGGATATATGATACACCCACAAAAAATTCATTGTTTGGCTTGATCGTGCAGCACAGGGATGCCAATGCAAATTTTCTTAAACATTACAGGGATGCCAATGCAAATCTCAATGAAACAAAGTAACTACACAATGCATGAACCACACATCATCAAACAATAACAATGGATTGTTTTGGAACATATAGCAGTCACAATGTTCAATGTGAATATTAACTGAATTTCTATGTATTAGATTCAACTATGCTCGTCGATGCAGGGCACATTAAAAACACGCAAAGAAAATAGTTGCATGAATTTGAAAAATACATAAATTAATCTAGCAAGCCACTGAATAAAAGAAAGATACTAGATGAATACTTTTAGCCTATGTAATAACTATTCTCGGCGCAGTTCGGGAGAACAGAAGGCCAAATTCTATGAATTCTTTGCACATGTATTTAAAATAGACCAAGTGTTGATTGTGCGAGAAGCATACCTCTGCGGAGAGCGGAGATATGGCCATATAAAAACCTTATGTCCAACCTGAAAAATCACTGAGTAAATACACTTTTGACTAGGAAATTTTCCAAAGATAAATAGATCATAGAGATGAGATTTCACCAAGAACAAGAGCACAATTCAAATCTACTAAAAAATTTTTTATGCATATATCGATAACCTTTCAAATACCAACAATAATAAACAAAAATGATCAAGCAACCCATAGATAAGAAAAACATTTTCTTCGCACTGCTTCTAGATGCCCACCCTTTCCTCGTAAATAGAAACAAATTAATTTACCATAAATTAGTGAATTATCGTGCAAATTACATCGCTTGTCATAATCATTGATGCATAGCTATTGGAAATGCACAGGTGTGAGAGTACAACAACGTAGGAGGATGACCTGTGTTGTCTCTCCACACAAGGCTTAAAAACACATCGTCTTAAATAGACCAAGTGCCACATTTTCCTCCCATACACCTGTGTGAAAGTGAAGATTATATAGTTGTGCCAACTGCAGAAGTGTGGAAGCATCGAAGCATACCAACACCAAACCATAAGTAATATGAATTCTCAGTGCAAGGATTCAAAGTGTGGATTCCACATGGGAGGATTGAAAATAGACTAAGTACTTGTTTTATGAATTACATTCTTGTGAACAACATTGAAATATCGCAACAACAAAATCCTTCCTCCAAATTACCTATATTTCCCCAACCAAGTGTGGAAATATTGCAAATGCCAAAGTGCAGAAGCACAACAACTCGCAAGCATCAGAACCATGGATCCTTCGCACAACACTCCAAAATAGTACAACTCTTTCATATGCCCACCACATAGATGTTCTCAGTGCGAGCGCAAACAATAAATAGCTATACAGACTTCGAAGATATCATCATAGCAAAATCCGTCGCACAACCAGAAAAATAGCTTAAGTAAAAAATCCCTTTGTCCATGAAATCTCTGAAATATAAATATAGCACAACACAAATTGCTTTAAACCCTGTGGATGACACATGTCTACTAAAATGTCCTTTTCCCACATGAATTACATTTAGAACATGCATAATTATAAATAAAGGCACTAGCTAGTGCCTAGAAAATCCTCACATCATTAGTAGTACCTCTAGATTTCCCTCCTTACCTTGTAAACCCAACAAAGTCAACGTGTTACAAATCAATTGGATATCATGCAAATTACATCGCTCATTACAATTTGTAGTGCGGAGGTGTGTAACTGCACACGATGATAATTGAAATAAATCCTTTGCATAAGCATTAAAAATGCGTAAGTGTTGCCCATGCTATAAATATACCTCTCTGAACTACGGATGTGTGCAACACAAACATGCACCAACAACAGAGATATGTCCATAGAAAAATGATTACGACAACCTAGAAAATTGCACCTGTAAAAAAGGATTTTTGACTAGGAGATTTTCCAAAGATCAATACAACACCAAGTTGAATTGCTTCAATTCATGTTTCAGAACGATTGGAACAATGGAGTTGTGCAATAACATGATGATAAATGGGATAAAATCATCACACAAGTATTGAAAATACACAAGTCCTGACTCAATGTGCCATAAATGATTACCCAACCATCGTGGAAACCACATGGCTTGCCACAATCCATGGTGTAGAGCTATTGCAAATGCCAACTTGTGAAAACAATGCAATCAAGGGATGTCAAAGAATTGGTATCAACTCTCTGCACATGAACTAGAAATAGAGAAAATTTTCGTTGCCCCAAGAAAAAACCTGTGTGAAGCACATAAGATATAGCAATGTAGAATGCACACAAACCGTCAAAGAAAAAGGCTCCACATATAAGCAACAACACATTGGAGATCACAATATTGGCCATCTGATATAGACAAATCATCTTTTTAGATTGCATGCATTTTTTCATATAATGTTGTACATTGTTTGTTTAATGCATTCCAAGTCTGACTTGCATTTCCATTACTCTTCCATTGAATTTGGAAATGGATAAATACATCATTTCTTGGTTTGTCTAGAAAACAAATATATAGACACATTGCAATCATATCAATATGAAATAGGATCCTATTTCTTGCACAAATTGCATGAGAATCCTAAATGTTCTTCCCCCACACGAATTACCTTCAAAACACACATAATTATAAATATAAGGTACTAGTTGGCCACTAGAAAATCCTGACATCCTTGGTAGTACTTCTAAATCGTTCTGCCTACCTTTCAAACCCAACCAAGTCAACATCTTACAAATGACTAGGATATGATGCAAATTACATCACTAATTACAATTTTCAATTCAGAGTTGTGTAACTGCACGATGAAAATTGTCAGAAATTCTCCACACAAGCATTGAAAATACACAAGTGTTTCATGTGCTAGCGATATACCTCTGCAAAGTGTGGAGGTGCACAACACATAATTGCACTGAGTGCAGACATATGTTCATAGAAAAAGACTTTCGACAACCTGGGAGAATGCATCTGTTAAAAGGGCCTTTTTGAATAAGAGATTTTCTAAAGATCAATACACCACCAAGGTGAATTTCTTTGTTTCGTTGTGCCTAACTATTGGAACCATGGGTTGTGCAAGTGTGTGACTATAAATGGGATAAATTCACTGCAAATGAATTGAAAATAGACCAAATGTTCATTGTGCCAGGAAAAAACCCGTACGAAGCACAAAAGATATAGTCATGTGGAATGTGGACAATCTATTAAAGAAAAAGGAACAAAGTTACCAACTTAATGAGAACTCTCTAGAGTTCTCGTTTTTGAGAGTGACTATTTTTACCCCTAAATCAAAAAGTGGTGCTACCGATAGCACCCTTTTTTTCTATAGTGGTTGAAATTCAGACTCATCGCATTGACAATTGATGTCATTATGATGTCATTGTGGACAAAGACTTTAAAATTTACCCTCAAATAAAAAATGGATGCTACCAATAACACTAGGTTTTTTTTGGAGTCAAAATTGTAACTTAATTGAAACCGTGCCCTTGATAATTGGTACCATCATCGCTAAATGTAGAAATTTTAAATGACAAAATCAACAAGATAATAATTTTTTCATACACTTAGAAAACTAGAGATAATTGTCTTGTATGAACTCTGAAATGTCTAAACCCACATTCAGAAATTACCATAAGCAAAAATACACATTGTTAAGTAATTATGCAATGGAATAAACACAATGAACATCATTCATCCAACCATGAATAACTCAGAAGTTTAGGCAATGCTAGGAAAAAGCCCAATGTGGGGAAACCCAATGAGAGAGAGAGAGAGATCTATTATTCAGCTTCACAAAAGTGCATATCAGCAGCAATAAATATAGTTTCCAACAAGAGAAATCCACGTACAACACCCAAAATTGTCCCAAAAATTTCTTCCTCGAAAAATGTGCCAAGTCCGTATTGTTGTACGACTCACCCAGAAAAAAAAAACACCTCAAAATCTAAGCCAATATGATGGTGTACGGACTATACATCAACAAAAAATATCCCAATCTGCCTCAATTTTCATGCCCACACTTGCCTCAATTTTCGTACCCTCTTTTCTACTATACAGACTATATGGATTCGTACAGTACGACCTCCCTCACAGCAATAAATTACAACACTCACAAAACAAAAATTTATCCTTGGGATTTGTGCCCAATATCTCTTGGGAAATGTGCCCTCTTTGTTGTCCTCTTTCCTCTCTCAAACTTACTCAGAAAATCTCTCACAATCTCCTCCTCAACATGTCCTGCACACTACCCAATGCATTCTTTTATAAAATATGAAGATGACATTTTTACCTCCCAAGTGTCGTTTAACCTTCCCCAACCCTAAATCCAAAGGCCAAGATCTAATCTTGCCTTTACAAGATCAAGGGCCATGATTCATTCCCTCCAAAATAAATCACTTAAAATATTAAAGTACATTTCACTTTATTACATAAGTTCACTTTATGAAATAAAGTCACTTTAATATTAGAAGGCACACTTCATTAAAAAGTCACTTTAATAATGTGCGCACGGTGAGGCTAGGTCACACGTGTCCTGGTGCGTTCCCTGTTCAGGAGATATCGTCCGCACTCATCACCCTAGGAGGGGGCCCAAAGGCCCCTCCCCCCTGAGATTACACCCTTTAGGAAGCTGGTAGTGGCCATCGGCAAACCCTCAACGACATGAATACAACAAAAAAATTTCAAAAACCTAGACATCATCCCTTTAGTTGACCTTCCAGCTGAAGAACCTTACATATCTGCCTTAAACCTAGTCGATCAGGGACTCATTGGACAGTTCATTGGTCTTTGTTAGTCCCCCAAAATAGTGGAAACATGGGTAGAGAGGAACTGGCGTCCTCTAGTTACTGAAGGAATCAGAAGTCATCTTGTAGGAAGGGGATTCTTCGCATTCATTTTTGACAACGTAGAAGATAGAAATCCAATCTTTAGGAACATACCATATTTTATGGGTCCCCAGGGTCTATACCTAAACAAATGGATGTCTGATTTTGACCCGACACAAGATGTGTCATCGACAGTACCAGTCTGGGTGTGTCTCCCCCATCCGCCTCTGCATTGTTGGAAGCTGAAGTCTCTAGAATCCATTGGTAACGCCCTCGGGAAATATATTGACAGAGCAGAGAGGAAGGACCAATACTCCTGTGCAAGAATATGCATCGAGGTAGACCTTGAAGTTGGACTCCCGGAAGCCATTCAATTAAAGGTTGTAGACTAGTCTCATATCCAAGAACTAGACTATGAACAACTCCCATTTAAATACAGACATTGTCACAGATACGAACACTTTGCACGACATTGTAAAAAAAAGGCTGAGGAAGGCATGGAGAATCCGACAGGAGAATAATGGACACTGGTTCAATTTGTAGGCCCTCCAAAGCAAAATAATAGAATCAAAGGGAAAGGGGTTCCATTAGGGAAAGATACTCCCAAAATAGAAATGGTCCAAGGGAAAGGGAGTACAGCCCCTTCAAAATCAAAAGCTTCTAAAAACCCATTTGAAATTCTCAACTCATCTCCAGAAACTCCAGCTCCAATGGTAGAGGACGAAGAGAAACATATCTTCCCCCTTGAAAATGAGAAATTCAACATAGAGGCATCCCAATATGGTTCTCCATTGGGAACCCCCTCCCCGCCCCCATATGCAGAAATGACAAAAAATAAATCACAGGAAAATTTTGGATCCTCGGAGGAAGAAACTTTTGAGAGACCCACAAAAAGAGAAGGAAGGAAATATCATAAGGAAGCCAGAGAAGAAGAAGCAGAGAGGCAAAAAACGCAAGGAAGCCAACCCACTATTGAAATGTCCATCGAGAGAAATAGCAGAACCAGGCCCCCCAAAGGAGGCCTCAACCACCCCAACCCCAGTAAATAATGCATGTAGTCTCTTGGAATTGCAGAGGTTTGGGGAACCCATCGAAAGCCAAAGAAGTCGAAGACCTCTTGAAAAAAGAATCTCCTAAAATCCTCATACTCCAAGAGACAAAAATTGAAGGGGAAACCCTCTTAGAAATCATCAAACTGAAATGGAAGAAAAATGTATGGAAATCCATGAGTGCAAGGGGCTCCTCAGGCGGTCTTGCAACTCTGTGGTCGGAGGACAAGTTCCATCTTGAAAATTCCTTCGAGACTCAACATTGGATTTTCACCAAACTCCAGCACTACTCAAGTAAGATCACCTTCTCACTCTTCAATCTTTATGCTCCTGTCCTTTATGCTGAAAAGAAAGAATGCTGGCAAACTCTATCAGACTTTTTAGAAAACCAACTCCATTTGAACATCATTTTATCTAGAGAACTCAACTTAGTTTTTGAACCAAAAGAAAAGAGAGGGGGAAACAGTGGTATGGACCAAATACTACCTTTTGTTAAGGAGCTATCTCACCAGTGGGATCTCCTGGACTTCAAGCCCATGAAAGGTCTCTATACTTGGACAAATAACAAAGTTGGAGCGGACCACATCTCAGCTTGTTTGGATCGTTTTCTAGTCCATAGCTTGCTCCTGCTACAAAAGAGGATAATCTCATCCAAAATCCTCCCTAAATTGACATCTGATCACAAGCCCATTCTCCTTCAACTAGAAGAGGAAGAAAACCTGGGCCCAATACCTTTCCGATATAGCCCACTTTGGACAAAAAAGGAAGGCTTATTGGAAATTGTTAACTCGGCTTGGTCCACTCCAGTAACAGGCTCTCCCAGCTATGTGTGGGAAAATAAAATAAAGGAAACGAAGCACGCCTTAAAAGAATGGATTAAAAAGACAAATAACACCCCCTCAAGTCACAGAAGAGAGATTGTTCAACAATTAATAGACCTGCAAATGGAAATGGAGAACAAGGATATCACCAATCAAGATTTAGAGAAGGAACAAGCTACCCAATTCAATTCCTTTCGCTTTTTCTACCAAGAAGAAGAGTATTAGAGGCTTAAATCTCGTAGCTTGTGGCTAAGAGCTGGAGATCGTAATACCTCTTTCTTCCACTGGCAATACAAAGCCCGAATCTCTAGAAACCATATTTCTGAAATTGCATCTGTAGATGGGTCGATTTGCAAAGGTTCAACACAGCTTAAAAAGGAAGCAAAAATTAATTTTCAGAATTTTTATAAAGAAGATGGAGCTGATTGTGAGGAGGCCACCACAAAATTTCTCTCAAACATCCCCTTTATGGTGAGCAAGGAAGACAACTCTGCCCTCATGAATCCTTTTATAGAGGAAGAAATCTGCAATGTTGTTTGGTCTATGGAGCCTGACAAAGCCCCAGGGCCAGATGGATTTTCAATCAATTTCTACAGAAATGGTTGGGAAATAATCAAGATTGATTTGCTAAGAATGATAAAAGCATTCCAGTAAAAATCCAAAGTTGGAGGTATCATTAACTCCACATTTCTAGCTTTAATCCCCAAAGAAGCGAATCTGGGTGCCTTCGATAGATTTAGGCCTATCTCATTGTCCAACACTTCTTACAAAATCCTCTCAAAGCTAATGGAAAACAGGATTAAGCCTCTACTTGGTAATATCATCTCCCCCTCTCAAAGTGATTTTGTTAAAGGGAGACACATTCTGGACAATGTAATACATGTGCAAGAAGCAATGCATTCTAGCCATCAATGCAAGGAGAAAGGGATGCTCATAAAACTCGATATGAAAGACTCTTTCGACCGGGTAAAACGCTCATTCCTTTACAAAGTCCTTCTTTCCTTTGGTTTCAATTCAGAATTTGTTAATTTAATTAAAGCTTGCACTGAGAAGCCTTGGATATCCCCGGTAGTCAATGGAAGGCCAACTAATTTTCCCTCTCTCCCTTCTTGTACATCTTAATGGTAGATTCACTAAGCAGAAAGATAATTGTTGAAAAGAAAGTTGAGATCATCCCAGACATTAGGTTGGTGAAAGGCTTAGAACCAATCAATCACGTCTTATTTGCAGATGAATCCATTTTGCTGGGTGGAGCCTCCATAAGGATAGCTCAGACCTTCAGTAATATCCTTCAAAGTTTTTGTAGAATTTCCGGAGCGCTCATCAACAAAAAGAAAAGTCCAGTGTATGGGTGGAATGTTGACCAACAAATTATCCAGCAAATTGCCCACTTCCTGGGATTCTTAGGCTATGCCTCATGGGAAAAAATAAATTACCTCGGACTTCCTTTAACTCTGGGATCCAATAAATCATCGTTGTGGACAAAAATAATAAGAAAAATCAAATCCAAAATAGCAGCTTGGGGAGGACAATGGATCACAACTACAGGAAAACTTTCTCTTATAAAATCAGTCCTCTCTTCCTTGCCATTCTACTAGGCATCCTTCCTTTTGGCTCCAAAGGCGATACTGGTACAAGTTTCAAATCTGAAGCGAGACTTTCTGTGGCGAGGAGGAAAGGGAAATCAAAATAAATGTCATCTTCTTAATTGGGAAACTGTCAAACGCCCAATCAATGAAGGAGGTTTACAAATTAGAGATTTTGGTCATGCCAACATAGCTTTAGGTGGAAAAATTATCTGGAAACTCTACTCAATCTTCAGACACCCAGTAAGCCAAATCTTAAGGAGAAAATACCTCCAAGGGGAATCGATGAGAAATTTACAGGCAGAAAACACCATCAAAGGAATGCTGATATGGAACCTCTGTCGTCTCGGGCTAGACTTCTTCCAAAACTACGTGTACTTAATCCCTAGAAATGGCAAAAAAACGTTGATATGGAGAGACAACATCATGGGCCATCCCCCCCTTGAAAATTCTGAAGAAACAAGATAAATCTGCGAGTGGCTTACTCAGCGTGATTTCATTAAATTAGCAGACATCTCCTCTTGGGATGCCATAGGTAAATGGTGGTCCTGGGTATTCCCTGAAATCCTAGCCCGTCTACAAAATCAAAAGATTCTACTCATAAATTCGTTGATGGATTTAACTCATGTCCACCTGCTCTCGCTAGACATATGGGGATGGGGAAAGAATGGGAAATACATTGTATCTCAGGGATACAACTCTCTCCAATCACTCCAAGCGACAACCGAATCAACATCTCTCTGGAAGCAGGTATGGGACCCGATTGGTCTTCCAAAAGTAAAGTTCTTTTTCTGGATTCTAATGCACAAGAAAGCATTGACAGGAGAAAACCTGATAAAAAGAGGTATCGTTGGACCTCACAGATGCCCCATGTGTTGTAGCGCTATTGAAACTATGGACCATTTTTTTGTGGACTGTCCATTTTCTTAAGAAGCTTGGAATATCACCCTTAACGGTCTCAATGTCACATCTCCATCGCAGACTACAGTTACAACCCTTTTTTCCTCTTGGAAGGCGAGATATCCTACAGTGGTACAAAGAAAATCAATATGGAATAGAATTTGGCATGCCATACCCAAATATTTATGTTGAAAATTTGGCTGGCCAGAAACGACCAGATCTTCAACAGTGTTCTTCATTCTCCCTTGATGGTGGCCATTAAAGCAAAAACACTCCTCCTAGAAACAATGACTTATCACCCTCTCAAGAACAAAAGCTCTCTCCTTCCCCAAGAAAAGAATTGGCTAGGAGCTTTTATAATCCAAGACAGGAAAAAGATCATTGCTCATCCTCTAAGCACTCCAGGTTGGAATTTAACAGAAACAGATGCAATATTTCAAGCATGGTGGAGGAAGCAAGGCAAAGCAACGGTATTTTTCGATGGCGCCTCCAAAGGAAACCTAGGGAAAGCAAGAGCAGGTGGAGTGATTTACTCCTTCGATGGCCAAAGAAAAGATAGCTTCAGCTAGGGTATAGGTCGAAGAACTAATAATCGGGTTGAAATCCTTGGGCTGTTAAAATCCTGCCAGATAGCGTGGGAAAATGGCATTAAAGAATTTCAAGTTTTGGGGGATTCAGAAATTTTGATAAAAACAATAAACTCAGAAGACCACTTCAGCAACCCAGCGCTCAATAAGACTCTACAAAGACTGAGGTATGCGGTGCAAGAATTATCCATCCCCCACTTCTACCACATTTTGTGAGGATCGAATATGGAAGCAGGTGAAAAGGAACCACTTTATCTAATCAATAAAAAATTATAACTATTTTAGTGGAAAAAAAAGTCAATTTAATAAAAGAACCACTTTATAACAACTTTATAAAAACCCATTACAAATTTAAGTGCCTAGTAGTTTCAACATAAGGTTACATCCGCATACAAGACAAAACATGTGGAGTACCTCCTGAGCTAAAAATCTAACACTCCCTCTTAGCGAGGGAAGTACTCATTGCCATCACTATCATCTGGTTCCATCACACTATGCCTAGTAGGAGCTCCCTCTGAACCAGGAGCCATCCTCAACACTTGCACAAAACTCGAACTACAATATCTTCTCCTGACAACTACATGTATCCCTGGGCTCCTTGGAGAATCCATTCCACCTTGAGCATTGGTTCGATCACACCAGTTGAGCCTCCTTCCGATGCTCAGAAGAGACTCACTCTCTTCTCTCGGAATGAAAGACTGAATCCTTGGGCCCACCGCAGTCTCAGGAGCCTCCTCATGCTCCTCATCCGACGTTGAATCATACCCTGAAGGTTTTCCTCGCAACATATACAACCTGTCCACCCAATCACCAATAAGCTGCAGTTCCATCGGGTCCACTCCCTCCCTATAGATAAAGACATGTTCCCTCTTGAAAAATGTACAATATCCTACATACTCCAAGGATGAGACTGAGATAAAGCTAACCCTCAACCCTGGAACAAAGAGAACTCCATCAAGCTCTAGGAATCCTCCATACTCGAGTCAGAATCTAACCTTTCCAACTCCACATACAACTCGCACCATACCACCTTCACTCTCCACCAGTCGATCAGAACCTGTCTCTGTGATAATAAGGAATAGTCGCCAGATTCTCATCATGTGGCAAGAGGCTCTACTATCCACAATCCATATGATATCACCCCTAAATCCTCCACTACCGACACTGGATACTAGAGTAACCAAAGAAAATTCCCTGTCATACTTGGAAGCAAAGTCCTCCATGGTTGTTGTAGCAGTTGTCTCATGCCCCTCTTGTTCCTTCTTCTTCTTCTTCCTCTTAGGAAAATGAGAAGCAAGGTGCCCCAACTGGTGACAACAATAACATCTGACTTTACTCAAGTCCCTCCTGGAACTTCCTTTCTTCTTTCTCTTTGCAGCAAGAGCAACATTCTCATAAGCTCCATCTGTCTTATGTCCACTACTATGAGATCCTTCTTGGATCTCCTCTTGAGTGAAAGCGTCTCACAGTCTGCTCCAATCTGTAAGATGCTCATGACCCACCACACACTTCATGAAGACTTCCCATTCCTTGGTGAAGCCTTTCAAGGATATCCTCACCAACTATGAATCTGATATGACCTCTCCAACTACAGCCAAATCATCTTTCACTTGAGATACATGGGTAAGTTAAGAAGAAACACTCTCCTCCTTACCCATCTCAGTATCATTCATCTTAGCCTTCAAGGCCATCTTCCTGTTTTCATTCTTCGCCTCAAATAAGTTCTTAAGTGCATCCCATAGCTCCTTGAATGTCTTCTTCTTAGCCAAGTCCGGGATAAGGTGATCCTTCACCCCATCCAGAATAATCCTCTGAGTTTTGGCCTCCTTGACCTCATGCAAATCAAAAGCAACATGATCTTTTGTGGGAGCCACAACAACATAACTGACATAGTTTTAAATCTTGTTCTCCTTGAGAACAACTAACATCCATACCTTCCATTGCAAATAGTTGGAAATGCCATCCAACTAATCCTCAAATCTAACGCATGTAGCCATATTCCCTGTCACATCTCAAGAAAAACAATAACAAATTCCCCCCCTTCAAACTTGCCCAAAAATCTCACTAGTCACTGTCACTCAGAGCCCAAGATTTGATACCATGTAGAAATTTTAAATGACAAAATCAACAAGCTAATAATTATGTCATACACTTAGCAACCTAGAGATAACTGTCTTGTATGAACTCTAAAATGTCTAAACCCACATTCATAAATTACCATAAGCAGAAATACGCATTGTTGAGTAATTATGCAGTGCAATAAACACAATGAACAACATTCATCCAACCATCAATAACTCAGAAATTTAGGCAATGTCAGGGAAAACCCCAATGTGGGTAAACCTAATGAGAGAGAAAGATCTATTATTCAATTTCAGGAAAGTACATATCAACAGCAATAAATACAATTTACAGCAAGAGAAATCCACTTACAACACCCAAAATTGTCCCAAAAATTTATGCCTCAAAAAATGTGCCAAGTCCGTACTATTGTACGGCCCAGCTAGAAAAAAAAGGACCTTGAAATCCGAGCCAATATGTTGTTGTACGAACTTTCCTTCAACGACAGATATCCCAAGCTGCCTTGATTTTTGTGCCCACACTTGCCTCGATTTTTTTGCCCTATTTTCTGTTGTACGGATCCATACAGTATGGCCTCCCTCACAACAGTAAATTACAACACTCACAAAACATAAATTTCTCCTTGGGATTTGTGCCCAATATCTCTTGGGAAATGCGTCATCTTTGTTGTCCTCTTTCCTCTCTTAAGCTTACTCAGAAAATCTCTCTTAATCTCCTCCTCAATATGTCTTGCACACTACCCAATACATTCTTTTATAAAATCTGAAGATGACCTTTTACCTCCCAAGTGTCATTTCACCTTCCCCAACCCTAAATCCAAAGGCCAAGATCTAATCTTGCCTTTACAAGATCAAGGGCCATGATTCATTTCCTCCAAAATAAATCACTTAAAATATTAAAGTACATTTCACTTTATTACATAAGTGGGCTTTATGAAATAAAGTCACTTTAATATTAGAAGGTACACTTCATTAAAAACTCACTTTAATAAAGAACCACTTTATAACAACTTTATAAAAACCCATTACAAAGTTAAGTGCCTAGTAGTGTCAACATAAGGTTACATCTGCATACAAGACAAAACATGTGGAGTACCTCCTGAGCTAAAAAGCTAACAATAAACAACTTAAATCATTGCTTAGATTTTTATTATTTATTTTTTAAAATTTACATTAAAAATATAAATAAATTAAAAA
>ML793621.1:168839-182911 GCA_009831015.1 Picea engelmannii | reverse complement strand
TCAGCACGGGTTATCTGCATCATCTGGTCAATATCTTCTGGGGTGATGAAGAAGAGGACGTCTCCAGACGAAGAAACAATGGCTTTCTGGTCGGGGACGTAATGGGCTTGGCATTTGAGGGCGAATTCTGGGAAATGATGGATTTGGGGGAAGAGATACAGGGGAAAATTGGACTCCCAGAGTCCAATTTCGTCACTCTGGTCCAGGAAGACTTCCCGGAGCCATGACTGCAGATCGGAAAAGTCGAAACTGCAGACAGTATCCGCAATCAAAGGTCTTTATCAACCAAGGGAACTTTATCCAGATCAATCGGAGGAGGAAGAAGAGGATTTTCTTCTTCTTCCGCTTGTCTGGGCTTTGGCCCCATTTCAGCAACTGTACCTACAAATAAACAATACGTTAGTGGGGTCAACTGGACTGTAGGTGAAGGCGATGTGGAAGCAATGGAGGAATAAGAGGTTTCTGGCGCGAGGGAGGAATAACGAATGCAAGGGAAAACTGTAGTTTTATTCAAAATTGGGGTCGGTTTGGCGCGGGAGATACGGTCAGCATGACAACGGGCATATTATCCAGTTATTAATGGACAACGGGCCACTTGGGGTTATATGGCAGGTGACGGAGACCAAAGTACACGGACGACTGACGTGGAGGTTTGTGATTGGGGGTAAAAGTCGCCAAAGGAGGTTGTCCATGAGTGAAGGGGGTTATGGTACTGACAACATGGACTGGCGGAAGTTATGGGAAGTGACCCGACCCCAGGAGCAAGTGGACCAAGTGGGCTCAGTGGAGGGTGACGTCCGGGGGCGACGGGATGTCAGGCAGCATGTGGAGGATGGGACTTCTGAACCAATAGGACAACGCCACATGTAACAAGGGTCCCGCCGTAAGGAAAATTCATTCTAGACCCCCCCACTTTGATTAAAAGCAGAATACCAAGGGGGGTCCAGAATCCATCGTGATCCATTGATCTGCGCGCTGGCTTCCTGATCGCAGATCTTAGCTCGATCTTTAATACCAATTCTGGACCCCCCCCCTCCATTAAAGGCAGAACGGAGGGGGGGTCCGGAATTTAATGTGGATCGTCGATTTGAGCGCTCTGTTTCGAGCCGTCCAGATCTGCGCCCGAGTTATTATCAATTCCGGACCCCCCCTCCCCCTCCATTAAAGGTAGAACGGAGGGGGGGGTCCGTAATCCAATGTAGGCCATGGATTTATGCACTCTGTTCTGGACCGTCCAGATCGACGCAAACATTATCGCCGATTCCGGACCCCCCCCCCCTCCCTCCGTTAAAGGTAGAACGCAAGGGGGGGTCCGAAATGCTATGTGAGCCGTTGATCTATCCGCCGTGATCTGGGCCATTGGAAAGTGAATGAAGCATAGGTCGGGAGCGGAAAAGTCATGTGTAGGAAAAACTTAGGATTAGTGCTTTCTTAAGGGTTTTTCCAAACTTTGTCTTAGACACCACCAAGGGGACAATATTTCAACTATACTTAGGCATGTGAGACATGGGGTGGCATCTTTATCAATCTGGTTTTATTTGGGCAGGCCAAGCCAAGCAGTTAATCTACATCCTAACCTACTTTCACGAGACAAATAACCCGGATTAAACGGTTGGGTTAAGATATTATTCTTCCTAGGGGGTATCTGACCAGGATTAGACAGTCTGGTCAGATTTATTCACTTATCCTATCCTAAGGGCTATCTGACCGGGGTTAGATGGTCTGATCAGATGCATTCACTAACCTATCAACATTGAAAATTCAAAATAACTTGGTCATGCTTGAAAGGTATGACCAAGTTACTTATTATTTCATCGGGCTTTTGTTTTACTTCTTTTATGCCCTCTTTTCTCTTCTTTTCTTTTTTCTTTCCTTTTTCTTTCTTTTTCTTTTTCTTTTTCTTTTTCTTTCTGTAAAATGAAAATCAATTGCCAATAAGAACACTAGATACAGATAATATCCATAATATCCAAGTCATAAGTTGATTCCCATAATTTATGGGGTGATAACAAGCTCGGAGGGCTCCCTCATTCCAGATATGTATGGGTAAAGTAGGTAAAAGAACCCACAAATGGAGAAACTGGAAATGTTCAGTCGTCGGGTCAAAAGAAACCCTCCAACACTTCAACATCAAACTACTTCCTCCAAAAACCCTCCGAGAATCTAGTAGGAGGGTCGAATCCTCCATAGTTTTACAAATAAAACCCAACAAACCTTTCGTGAGATACATAATTTCTGGTGCTAATCCAAGTAAAGGCGTCCAGTGTTTGTCAACCCAAACCAATACAGGTTCCTTACTCAGATAGTGGTATGAGACTTTGCCTATCAAACCACACAGAGCCATCCTATAGGTCTCCTCGAGACCTACGTCGGAACCCAAGACCATTCTCTTAACTTTCATGTTAGCTTTCCATAGTTTCCCTTGAACACTAGCAAGGTTTGGAAGCTTTCTCGTCTTTCTCAGTAAACTGGGAGAAACCAGACCCTTAATACCAGAGTAATGACCATCCATAGACTTTGTCACCTCCACTGGATGCGCAAAACCAGAAACTACAGGAGGGGAAGCATCGCATGAAGGCATAGTGACCAAACTCCGGTTAATGGTGAGGGTAGGTAAAGTGGTCAAATCAAAGGAAGGAGGATTTAATGTAGGCAGAACCCCTCCCAAGGAATCGACATTAGTGAAAAGACCCTCCTTCTACCAAAAGGCCTCATCATCAGCACCCATAAGTGCAGTGGCGTTGCCTTCTAAGTCAGTCAGTCGTGAAATCGACATGAGCTCTCCACCTAGACTCCATTGGACTTCGTCAAGCCAGTAAACAACAACCCAAACTAGTTGCCCAGAAAAGTAAGTAGAGACTTAAATAATGGGAGATGGGCCCAAGTACCTAAACTTAAGGCAGACTGTAGAGAATAAAATCCCATAAATAATAAGTTAATGACCATTGTTCACTACGTGACGTGAAACCAAGCTGGGATCCATTGAAAAAGTGGGGTGAGCACCTAGTAAACCAATATTTTAAATGGTCAAAGAAAAAAAAGGTTAAACATAACAAGACTCCCCTCCGTTAGACTAAGACCCCATCGAAAAACCACAGTCCAGGTTCCATACCAGCTTCAGCTCCATTCAAAAAAACAATTTCGCCGAGTTGCAGGTCTCTGAGGAACCAATTAAACTTGAGTTGTGATATTTTCAAACTAAGAATAGAATAGGATTAAAAATATGTATCATTCCTTAAGAAGATATGAAACAATGGAAAAAAGATGGAATAAAATATTATTTAAGTAAATCTAAATAAGCTTGTAATAAAAATCTAGTTAAAGAGAACAAATCCTATTTCTACAAAAGTATATCAGTTCTAAAAAAGAATATCATTTGCACTTTTGTAATTTCATTCTTCCCATGGATTAGAACTTGTGTTTTTTATCAAAAGATTCATAGTTGAACTGCTATATCAAAATTTCCAACTAAGTTGTTGCGTCTGCAAGGTTTCTCTTGTCAATTGAACCTTGAATCTGCTAATTGGTTGTTAAGAACCAAAGAACTGAATACAAAATACCACAATAGTACCAAAGATATATGAATACAATCACCACACAAGATATATGAAACAATATAGAAAAACACCACTTTATTATATCAAAACCCTTGAGGTAGAGCAACACCATACAATGGATCCTATTATGGAAGGGATCCTCTCATGTTCAATTGCCTCTTCGAGGGGGCATCATTCTATTGAGCTACCACTCACAATACAATAATTCTCTTCATATCTCATTACATTGTTTGAACCCCTTTATATAGTGCTACCATCACCTAAGAACATTCTAGAGGAGGAATCTTCTAGAAGTAGAACCTTCTAAGAAGTCCTCTTACATTTATTATATCTAACTACCCATTTATTATATATAACTACTATAGTGGGCCTTATTTAATAACATAGTGGACCTAGTCCACCTTACATTGAATGACCTCCACTATTATCACTATGGTCTCTCTGGGGCCCCCCACTGCCTCTCTAGCTACCTAACATTCCATCCCCCTTATGAAATCGTTGTCCCCAACGTTTGATGTACAACCATATACCAGGGTCCTATGGATAAGTGTGGACCATAGTGCTAAAGTATACTAGAGAACCAGGGTCCCATTGAGAAATGGAATACACCATGTTGAAGTAGTCCAACCACCATTGTAAACCAGGGTCCCATGTCCAATTGCTCACATGAACCCCACACGGAAGATATCAGCACCCAATAACCAACTAAAAATGATGTTCCCAATACTGACTATCATGTGGATCCAAATAAGAATATGCATCCACATAGTGGGAGAGGATCAAAGCTAAATCTGGAAGGAACAATACCATTGTAGAATATGCAAGTTGGACGTTGGTAACTATAACTAACTCCTGATGTGGGACATTGATGTTCTCTATAGAAGGTGGAGTAGAGTCATCAAATAAAATATGGAAGAGGTTTTCATCCCAGAAATGACAACTATCCATATACCAATCATCGCAATCGGCCTCCAAATCATACCAAGCATATATTTATTGATTATATTCATCTCCGATGTCTGCCATAAGAAATATCTCATGCATTTTATCCAATGAATCTTGAATACTACAAAAACTATCATTGAGGCCATCTGCGAGGCCATCTACAAAGTCATTCAATGTGTCATACCATTGGGCTTTGAATGCTTCAGTCATTTGTATAATTTCTTCGAGAGTTTGAGAGGAAATATCCATTGGAAACACCACATAAAATATACCAAAAGAAAGCTCTTAAAATAATTTATTCAATGACATTGATATGGTAACAATCTGAGCACCCTATGAAAAGTTATGAACTCTGCAGTCCTGCCACTATCACGGAAAACAAACAAAACAATAGATGATTTTAAATCAACTATATCTTCAAAGCTCCATTCAAAAAAAGAGCATGGGGATGAAGTACAATCGATATTGGGCAAAGTGAGCATTCAACTGTCTTGGGAAAATAAAGGAAATTCATATGGAGAGAACATAAAAAATTTCACATTCAGTTTTTACATGAACAACAAGCATAGAACATAGAAGAAGAGCATTGTAGCTAAAGCAAGAAGGTTGGGTGAATTCTAGAGCATGTTGGAGCATTTTGGAGTTGAAGAATAAAGAGCCAGGTTGTCAGGCCTAAAAGTGAACTCTTGTGTGAATTTCACTATAACAACAAGAGATTACTATTTGTTTTACTGGTAGTTTTCCTAGTAGTGATTTCCTTTGAGTTCCCAGTAGTGAGATTCTGGGTTACCTGTGCCAAAGAGACCTTGATAAACAAATGGGATGCTTGATGGACTGAGAGTAGTGAAGGGATGCATTCCTTGGGTTGGGCAGGTCAAGAGGAAGAGAGTTGGAGGAAATTCATGATAGCTATAGGAGAATACCAGTGGGTTGTGGGATATTGAGCTACGAGTGGACTGTGAGCAACACCTTTTATTTGTGAATTCCTAGCCCCAACTCGAGGGAGAATTTATGCTGATATTTGGAACAACAAGTCTATGGTTGGGTGGAACATTCTTCCCAAGAATATGGTTGCACTAATGTTTTAAAAAGATAATTGTTTATATGTTTCTTGAGTTATCGTATGAGTTTAACTGATGTGCATTTTACGCTGCATGTGTGAATGAATTATAAGTAGTTGTGATGAATTTCTTAGTTGCATTTACATTTTTAACTAGTGTAGACAATTGCATGAGCTTGAATGTCATGTTGCTCATAATTCCACGTTTAAATGTATTTGTTAGTCAATTTTAGTAATAACGGTAACGAGATTCCAACGCGGTGCTCGAATCATCTCACGCACTGGAAATAATTGTCGCGCGCAATACAAAGCATGTTGCATGCATGATTTGTCTAAGTGAGGACACAACATTCATGTTAGTTATCATAACGTAGTTGCATTTAAATAATGGTATCCACAATGGTTAAATCAATCTATAACTCATAGCTAATAAGCTACATGAATTTTAGGTAGCAAAAAATTTGGTTGTTTATGTGTATTTCCACAAGTAATGTTCCTCAATTAAGTTGGGGGACATTACAATATCTAAGCTCCAACTAGTCTCTTCCTTACCGATTCAAATTCACTGTGCCTCCAAGCTTTCTTTGCTCAATTGAAACTCGAATTTGTGAACTAGCTACACATACAAGAATAAACAAGATGTTTCTTTGCTTGCTCCAATACACAAGCTAAGGTTGCTCTTAATCATTGGATAGAGAATGAATTCACCCTTGCTAAGGTTATAGATAAACTACAAATTGACCCTTCCACGGCTTCTTTGAGTAATTGCAATTTTTTTAAGGTAATGTAAATCATAACTATACCCTACAAATGATTTTTTGCAAGGTAGTGTGAATTATAACTCTACTATGTGAATTAGAAAGGTAGTGTGAATTATAACTCTACTATGTGAATTAGAGTTGGATCTTTGTCATAAATGTCATCAACTAACTAGTTGGATCTGTGTCATAAATGTCATCAACTACATAGTTAGTTGTGCAACGTTTTATCATACGTGCCATCCGTTGTTATCCATTTCATTTTACTTACTCCATTAATGAGATAGACCAAACCAACAACCCCTACCCCATGTGTTAGTGTATACAATCTAAACTATTATAAAGTATTCATACGATGTACAAATACCAAGAATTGTGACAAGTTCTGTGAACAACTAAACACCAAATTGATGGAAATCATTTCCATCCTTGTAACTTCTGACATGTCAAATTTGAGATCAAATGTCATATACATATTAACGTGAAAAAAAAACAAAAACATCAAAATCTAATCCTACTCACGAGTTTTCCACATGACAAAACAAAAACATCAAAATCCAAGCCTACTCACAAGTCTAAATAATGTATGGGTTGGTGGTGTCTGTAGTGTTACAGGTCTGTACTCGACGAGTTGCAGGTCTCTAAGGAACCAATTAAACTTAAGTTGTGATATTTTCAAACTAAGAATAGAATAGGATTAAAAATATATATCATTCCTTAAGAAGATATGAAACAATGGAAAAAAGATGGAATAAAATATTATTTAAGTAAATCTAAATAAGCTTGTAATAAAAATCTAGTTAAAGAGGACAAATCCTATTTCTACAAAAGTATATCAGTTCTAAAAAAGAATATCATTTGCACTTTTGTAATTTCATTCTTCCCGTGGATTAGAACTTGTGTTTTTTATCAAAATATTCATAGTTGAACTACTATATCAAATTTTCCAACTAAGTTGTTGCATCTGCAAGGTTTCTCTTCTCAATTGAACCTTGAATTTGCTAATTGGTTGTTAAGAACCAAAGAACTGAATACAAAATACCACAATAGTACCAAAGATATCTTAATACAATCACCACACAGGATATATGAAACAATATAGAAAACCACCACTTTATTATATCAAAACCCTTGAGGTAGAGCAACACCATAAAATGGATCCTATTATGGAAGGGATCCTCTCATGTTCAATTGCCTCTTCGAGGGGGCATCCTCCTATTGAGCTACCACTCACAATACAATAATTCTCTTCATATCCCATTACATTGTTTGAACCCCTTTATATAGTGCTACCATCACCTAAGAACATTCTAGAGGACGATTCTTCTAGAAGTAGAACCTTCTAAGAAGTCCTCTTACATTTATTATATCTAACTACCCATTTATTATATGTAACTACTATAGTGGGCCTTATTTAATAACATAGTGGACCTAGTCCACCTTACATTGAATGGCCTCCACTATCATCACTATGGTTTGTCTGGGCCCCCCCACTGCCTCTCTAGCTACCTAACATTCCATCCCCCTTATGAATGTGTTGTCCTCAATGGTTGATGTACAACCATATACCAGGGTCCTATGGATAAGTGTGGACCATAGTGCTAAAGTATACTAGAGAATCAGGGTCCCATTGAGAAATGGAATCCACCATGTTGAAGTAGTCCAACCACCATTATAAACCAGGGTCCCATGTCTAATTTCTCACGTGAACCCCACACAGAAGATATCAACACCCAATAACCAACTAAAAATGATGTTCCCAATACTGACTATCATGTGGATCCAAATAAGAATATGCATCCACATAGTGGGAGAGGATCAAAGTTGAATCTGGAAAGAACAATACCATTGTATAATATGCAGGTTGGACGTTGGTAATTATAACTAACTCCTGATGTGGGACATTGATGTTCTCTATAGAAGGTGGAGTAGAGTCATCAAATAAAATATGGAAGAGGTTGTCATCCCAGAAATGACAACTATCCATATACCAATCATCGCAATCGGCCTCCAAATCATACCAAGCATATATTTCTTGATTATATTCATCTCTGATGTCTGCCATAAGAAATCTCTCATGCATTTTATCCAATGAATCTTGAATACTACAAAAACTATCATTGAGGCCATCTGCGAGGCCATCTACAAAGTCATTCAATGTGTCATACCATTGGGCTTTGAATGCTTCAGTCATTTGTATAATTTCTTCGAGGGTTTGAGAGGAAATATCCATTGGAAACACCACATAAAATATACCAATGTGTCATACCATTGGGCTTTGAATGCTTCAGTCATTTGTATAATTTCTTCGAGGGTTTGAGAGGAAATATCCATTGGAAACACCACATAAAATATACCAAAAGAAAGCTCTTAAAATAATTTATTCAATGACATTGATATGGTAACAATTTGAGCACCCTTTGAAAAGTTATGAACTCTACAGTCCTGCCACTATCACGAAAAACAAAAAAACAATAGATGATTTTAAATCAGCGATATCTTCACTTCTAGAGCTCCAATTTGGATGATTTGTTTTTTGAAATTGGGTGAAATTGTGAGAGGAACTCAGATCTGTAATTTGTTTGGGAAAATTCGGTCTCCAACTGCTACAGAAATTAAAAAAATTACACTGTCGTCTGTGGAAAAAACTGTGAAAATTTGCAGATTTTAAAATTTCAATATCTTGACTTCATGGACTCCGTTTCAGACGAATTGTTTTTTTAACTTGGGTGTTTTTTTTAGAATAACTCAGATATACAACATTTTTCTGCAAATTTTGCACAGAAATATACCGAAATTTTCCGGAATGTTGCGGCCCTCTTTTTTTCTTCTCCGAAATTTTTTTTGCAAAATTAAAAAATATTTTTCCACAATGTCTGCCAAGGAAAGTGCTCTGATACCAATTGTTAAGTACCTATAACAGATCTGCAAATATACTTCAATAAGACTAAGAATAAACCATAAACCATTCACCATAACATGAACACAAGAATATAGAAAACCCTTGAGATAGGGCAACACCATACAATGGATCCTATTATGGAAGGGATCATCTCCTGTTCACTTGCATCTTCGAGGGGGCATCCTCCTATTGAGCTACCACTTACAATACAATAATTCTCTCCATATCCCATTACATTGCTTGAACCCCTTTATATAATGCTACCATCGCCTAAGAACATTCTAGAGGAGGAATCTTCTAGAAGTAGAACCTTCTAAGAAGTCCTCTTACATTTATTATATCTAACTACCCATTTATTATATCACACTACCATAGTGGGCCTTATTTAATAACATAGTGGACCTAGTCCACCTTACATTGAATGGCCTCCACTATTATCACTATGGGCCCTTTGCCCCGCCCCCCCCCCACTACCTCTCTAGCTACCTAACACTATTTGCACATATGAAAAGGAACCATATGCTTCTATGCTTGCTCCAAAAACCCACAAGCTAGGGCTGCTCTTAATCATTGGATAGAGAATGAATTCACCCTTTCTTAGCTCACATATAAACTACAAATTCACCCTTGAGACTTCCATAGCCCCTTTGATTCATTGTGAATTTTTCGAAGGTAATGCAAATTGTAACTCTACTCTACAAATCAAGGTTGGAAGTTTATTAGGTTTCATCAACGTTGACTTAGTTGGTCACCATTTTATCATAACTCACAATTGAACTGCTATATTTGTAACACCCTTGCTATTATCCCCAATTTAATTAATGCATAATCTAGATATGAATGTGGCTATCGATGTAATATGTGAATGTATTTTTTGAATTTTAATAAATAAATTGTGATGGCAACTATTGAGGGATATGGACAGAGATGGGGGGCTGAATTTTCCACAAGAGAAGGGAGTGTCTAAGAGGGGTCCAAGGGGAAAAATAATTATGGGTATTAATTTAACCTATTTTCCTGAATTTTCATATCTTTGGGGATAACTTCTAGTTTTTGTTTGAGTGTTTGAGAGCCCAATCATTAAACTCATGTAAGATGGTGGGTGTGAGAGTCACATCCCATAGTTATTGGGGAGCATGGGGATGAAGTACAATCGATATTGGGCAAAGTGAGCATTCAACTGTCTTGGGAAAATAAAGGAAATTCATATGGAGAGAACAAAAAAAAATTCGCATTTAGTTTTTACATGAACAACAAGCAGAGAACAAAGAAGAAGAGCATTGTAGCTAGAGCAAGAAGGTTGGGTGAATTATGGAGCATGTTGGAGCATTTTGGAGTTGAAGAATAAAGAGCCAGGTTGTCAGGCCTAAGAGTGAACTCTTGTGTGAATTGCACTATAACAACAAGAGATTACTATTTGTTTTACTGGTAGTTTTCCTAGTAGTGATTTCCTTTGAGTTCCCAGTAGTGAGATTCTGGGTTACCTGTGCCAAAGAGACCTTGATAAACAAATGGGATGCTCGATGGACTGAGAGCAGTGAAGAGGTGCATTCCTTGGGTTGGGCAGGTCAAGAGGAAGAGAGTTGGAGGAAATTCATGATAGCTATAGGAGAATACCAGTGGGTTGTGGGATATTGAGCTACGAGTGGACTGTGAGTGACACCTTTTATTTGTGAATTCCTAGCCCCAACTCGAGGGAGACTTTATGTTGATATTTGGAACAATGAGTCTATGGTTGGGTGGAACATTCTTCCCAAGCAGATGGTTGCACTAATGTTTTAAAAAGATAATTGTTTATATGTTTCCTGAGTTATCGTATGAGTTTAACTAATGTGCATTTTACTCTGCATGTGTGAATGAATTATAAGTAGTTGTGATGAATTTATTAGTTGCATTTACATTTTTAACTAGTGTGGACAATTGCATGAGCTTGAATGTCATGTTGTTCATAATTCCATGTTTAAATGCATTTGTTAGTCAATTTTAGTAATAACGGTAACGAGATTCCAACGCGGTGCTCGAATCATCGCACGCACTGGAAATAATTGTTGCACGCAATACAAAGCATGTTGCGTGCACAATTTGTTTAAGTGAGGACACAACATTCATGTTAGTTATCATAATGTAGTTGCATTTAAATAATGGTATCCACAATGGTTAAATCAATCTATAACTCGTAGCTAATAAGCTACATGAATTTTAGGTAGCAAAAAAATTGGTTGTTTATGTGTATTTCCACAAGTAATGTTCCTCAATTAAGCTGGGGGGCATTACAATATCTAAGCTCCAACTAGTCTCTTCCTTACCGATTCAAATTCACTGTGCTTGCAAGCTTTCTTTGCTCAATTGAAACTCGAATTTGTGAACTAGCTACACATACGAAAATAGACAAGATGTTTCTCTGCTTGCTCCAATACACAAGCTAAGGTTGCTCTTAATCATTGGATAGAGAATGAATTCACCCTTGCTAAGGTTATAGATAAACTACAAATTGACCCTTCCATGGCTTCTTTGAGTAATTGCAATTTTTTTAAGGTAATGTAAATCATAACTATACCCTACAAATGATTTTTTGCAAGGTAGTGTGAATTATAACTCTACTATGTGAATTAGAGTTGGATCTTTGTCATAAATGTCATCAACTACATAGTTAGTTGTGCAACGTTTTATCATACGTGCCATCCGTTGTTATCCATTTCATTTTACTTACTCCATTAATGAGATAGACCAAACCAACAACCCCTACCCCATGTGTTAGGGTATACAATCTAAACTATTATAAAGTATTCATACGATGTACAAATACCAAGAATTGTGACAAGTTCTGCGAACAACTAAACACCAAATTGATGGTCTGATCATTTCCATCCTTGTAACTTCTGACATGTCAAATTTGAGATCAAATGTCATATACATATTAACGTGAAAAAACAAGAAATAAAAAACAAAAACATCAAAATCTAATCCTACTCACGAGTTTTCCATATGACAAAACAAAAACATCAAAATCTAAGCCTACTCACAAGTCTAAATAATGTATGGGTTGGTGGTGTCTGTAATGTGGGCCCAAAGCTATAGTGTAGGGTCATATGTTTATAAACCATATGATTGGGACGAGAATATAGAAAGGGAAGCAAGGGAAAATAACTAATTGCTCTCCTCAACAAACGTGCCAAATAAGATAATATGATGAGGAAAAAACAAATTTAAATAATTGACATAATAGTAAAATATAATTTTTTAACATGTAACTTGAGGAGCAGCAGCAATAGCAAGTTTCAATAATTTTGAACTTCAATTCATGATTCCAAATGTTGAGAAATCTTAAAGTTTAATGAATGCAATAATCTTTCATCTCACTCCTGTGATCTTATAATTAATTTTCTTGGATCATAAGCCTCGTTTCAATGATTTTTCTTTCAAATTTGACAATGATTTTTCTTTCAAATTTGACAATGATTTTTCTTCCAAATTTGATAATGCATATACTAAATTATATGCACATCAAAACCTGCACACAGTCCAATTGTGAGATACCATAACATTCACATAAGCCAAATTGAATTTTTAATTAATTTACATTTGATTCTCGTTTTAAAATATATGATTGTCATATATGAATTTGGCATAAAGTACGCCTGCAGACTGCTAATCCTATGGTTCACATCAATTCAGCCTCTGCTCTAATGTTTCCATTATTTATTTACATTGTTATGAACAGAGTGGCCTACACAAATGTAGACATTATTTCAATATTCACACAAATCAAGAGTGTTAGATGTTTGTTTGTTTTTGTTGTTGTTTGGCATGTAACATCATTTGGTTAAGAAGTTCATGCACATGATGACTGTACTGTTGCATTATTATTATATATTATAAATAATCATATAAAAAAATTGTCTGTGAAAATAAAAGTTATGATAGACAGAAGTCATGTCCTTAAATAATAAAACATTTTACTGATACATAAAAATATATTTAATGAAATTAAATGAAATCGATGATAAAACTAGTATTATATGGTTTAATTTTTATGTGTAAAGTAAATCTAGCATCAATTGATTTAACTTATTTTAATATTAATGTTTATATTTATATGTAAGTAAAGTTGGTCAATGTGATTTGGCAAGAGATTTTTAAAGAAGATATAAAGGAGAAAGGAGTGTTTCTTATTTGAGAATCAGTTAAAAAGACAGAAAGAACAAAGTGATTTAATAAGTGGGTAGATGTGATTTTCTTGTAATGAGTTATGTATTTGTATTTTTGTGAAGTAAAATATTATTATTAATTTTTAAATTTCCATGATTTAAGTGGTTGTAAATGGAACAAAATTTTGAAAGTAATTTTTATTTATTAAAGTTTCAACAATATTTTTATTGGATTTGAAGAATATTTTTTGCATGAAAGAGATTGAGTTTGTTTATTTTGGATTTTTTGCGAGAAAAAAAAATAGCTTAATAAGTGGAGAGTTGCATCTTGATATTTGAGATTAAGAAGTTAGTAATATGTTGCAATGAATACATCATTGTGTAGATTTTGCATTCTAGAGTATGGCCAAGATTTGAAATTTTTTCTTATGATGACATAGGAAATCAAAGCTCCTATGGATCTAGAACTCCCATCTATATTTGGAGATTGACCCAAAAGTAGGGAAAGTTGTTAGAGGCATTGTTTCATTATGCATGGAACTTGGATCATGGTAGAATTTTGATAATCACTCAAATTTCTATTAAATATAAATTTGTCATTAGAAAAATGATCTTTTTGTTACAAAATTAGCTTACTCTTTTGCTTCCATGCTTAAATATAAGAGAACGATCCTTCATACTATGAAGTAATTTAATCATAAA
>ML793621.1:149701-160836 GCA_009831015.1 Picea engelmannii | reverse complement strand
TTATTTGAAATTGAAAATATGGTTATTTTTATTGCAAAAATGTAATTAATAGTTTTCTATATTTTTACTGTAATTCAATCTGACAATATGTTATATTTGATATTTGCAATTCCATTAATTCAAAAAAAAAGAATTTCAACTTTACAATCTAACAAAAACAAAACCAATTAATGAATTTAGATGGCAGAGCTTGGTCAACTTCAGAATCAATCTGCTGGTCATTGCTTTGGATGATTACTGAGAAAACATTGTATTGAGCTGGCAATCTAACTCTTGTTTCCTACCAATCATGATAAAGGAACATATGTCGAACATATATCATAACTTTGATTGGACTTTCTTAATGTAATATAAATGTTATCTTCATATATAGAGTGGGGATGGGAGGTAATATTAGAGAAAAGCAAACAAATTAAAGAATATGTTTTCATCTGACTTTTAGCATGTCTTTTTGTAAAGATTTCCATCCAAATTTTCTCCATTTGATGTGATTGTTTAACTAATTCATTAATCTATTTCTCCAAATTTTGTCCAGTTGATATAATTGTTTAACTAATTCATTACTCTATTTCTCCATTTGATGTGATTGGGTAACTACTTCATTACTCCGGTGCAGCTCAGATCAATGGTTCAACAAATGATACCAGCTATTACATTAAATGTAAATAATGAAAGCGATGAGGATTCATTATTCTGAAACCTTTCTCGACAAAATTCGTACAATTTGTTAGGGACACTGAAACACCCAATTGAATAACTGCAAGCCCACAGAAAGTGAAACAGCCAATGGCATTCAGTAGATTAAATAACAGAATCAAGAATTGTCACCTTGCAGAGGCAGTAGCAGTAATGTTTAACGTATATTTCATTTACAGTTTTGGACTTTATATCATTGCAAAACTTATTTCCCTTCCAATTTATTTATTGTCTTGTACTCTTTTTTTCCCGGAAAAAAAGTCATGTTTGCAGTAATGTTCAACGTATATTTCATTTACAGTTTTGGACTTTACGTCATTGCAAAACTTATTTCCCTTTCGTTTTATTTATTGTCTTGTACTTTTTTTTCCCGGAAAAAAAGTCATGTTTTAATTTATTTTCTTGTACTATGTTTTCCAATGTAATTTATGAATTATAAATATTACGTGTTTTCAGATTTCATTTATGACATATAAATATTACGTGTTTTCAGACGTAATTTATGAACTATAAATATATATATGGTAAACATTTAACGTTTTGGAAATGAATTGACCTTGTTTTCAGATTTCATTATTGAATTATAAATTTTACGTGTTTTCAGACGTAATTTATGAATTATAAATACATGTCACCTTTTTTTTTTAATTTGACGTTTCGGGTAAACATTTAACGTTTTGGAAATGAATTGACCGTCTTGGAAATGAAATTATTTGATTGCTAAATGATTTTTTTTTATTTATTTATAATTTTTTTTGAATTTGTATATTATGTTGTAAGGTGTTTTTCATTATGGGTTTTATGTTCTAGGATATGTTATGTGGTGCACTTGGTTTATTGATGTAGTCAGGATTGTCCTTTCCATTGTGATCGACCACTTTGCTATCATTTTTCCTCCATTGTCTTAATGCCTTTTTGTGATGTTTCTCCTTTGCCTATATGTTATTATTGCTTTTTATTGTCCATTGATTTGAGTATTAAACTATCTTTGTTTTATTGTTTACCATTGCTTTCATGCATTGCTACCATTGTTTTCCATTGTCCATTGATTTGAGTACCAAATGACTCTTGCTTTATTGTTCACCATTGCTTTCATGCATTGTTTTTTATTCACAATTCTTCTTCACACTCTTGATGATTATCATAGCCGTAATAATAAACTTGGTGGCATTCAATGACTTTTTTAAAAAACCTAGAGTAATTTCTTTGCAACTATAGCCTATCATCAATTGTAGTTTAAGCTAGATCATCATCGATTTTTCGATGAAATTTGAGTTCTAATTAAATTTCATAATCTTTGGACCTAAAAATCAAAAACCCTTAATAGTGATACTTGACTCAAGACATCGTGCTTTGATACAGACATTATTAGCACATGGTCCATTGCACAAGAAGGATGTCAAGGGAAATCAAGAGTTGAACTTGTGACCAACAACAAGCATGATAAACTCACGTCTAGCTCTAGACCAATTGAGCTAATCCTCGTGGCTGAGTAAAATTTTATTTTATGTACTCAATGCCATGAATTTTAAGGTTTTTAAAATGGGTTTTCTCTTTTTTTTTTAATAATTTCGTAGGATTTGTTCTCTTTGCTTTGATTTATCAATAAACTAAAGGCCACTTTTGTGAATGATCTATGCTTTTTTTTTTTAAAGTAAAAAGCAGATCCTATTATATTAATGCTTCAAAATTACACCATGACATGGAAGTGCCAGTTGTCCCGCCTGTGAGGGAAATCGAGACAACTGGCCAGTCCAAACTAGCATGCAAACTCAAAACATTGTTTTGCCACCCTGCCCGAAGGAAACCAGGGTGCATGGCCAGTTTCAACAGCAGTTTGATAATGCCTATGCTATCGCTACCATGGCTATGAGCTAGAAGAGCTATAGCTCTGATAAACATCAAAAAAAAAAGAGAAAGAGTTTTGAGCAATGTTGAACAGGAGAACCTATTAACCAGTGTCTTTGCGGTTGTCCTTCTCCTTGCCGCGTCTAACAGGAATGGCATAAAGTTGAGCGCAGGTGGGGCATTGTCATCGTGTGATGGAGCTGGAGTAGGCGGCATACAACATGTCCAGGCATTGGTTTATGCAGACGACTCTGAATATTTGGTCGTCCACCATGCTGCGGACCTCGAAAATCAGGTTTAGGTGCTCAGGGTGAAGAAGTGGTGGCTGGGGTGGCGACTTTTGCTCATCGTCCTCCTCCTGGTGTGCTTGCTGCTTTCGCTGCGGCTTCAATTCATCAGGAGCCTTGCAGGTGTTCTCCTCGTTGCCTTCCGAGAATTATTCCTCTACCAGACAGGTGGCGAATTCCTCAATGGGAGTGTCATTGGGACCGTGTGTTGCTCGCGGGTGGGGAGGCAGTGCGTCTGCTCCAAAACATGCAGGGGGGTTCCAATTGTCTGGAGCCGTGAACATGCGACTTTCAGAAAAATCATGGGGGAGTTCCTCCGAAGGAATTTCCTCAACATACGTTCTGGGGGGCGAATCTGTTTCTTTGGACTCCCTGGGTCTCTTTCGCTTGGCTAAAACCAGACCTCACTCAAACTTCTTATGCCTTTTCCGTCGTGAGTTGGTTGCGTACCACCCTGCGCCTTTGCGAGGCCTTCCCCTTGCTCGTGGCATGGTTAGAAAAAGGACGAGAGCCAGAACTACCCCTGTGTTGTTGTTCTCACTCGTCTCTGTAACCTTCTAATGCATCCCAAAGCCACCGAGAAAGATGATAAGGGAGAAAATGGTGTTTGTATCCATTAAGGCCGTGGTCTTAATGCTTTGGCTGGTCGGTTTGCTCACGCAAGTGAGAGGCCTCATCAAAAGGTGGAGGTCGACTGAATTGATGCCCCTCATAACTAGCTAGGATATGAGGGCGGTTGGCCACCATTAATGGCCCCTCCTGGCACTACTCCACGTGCCCACCCTGCTCTGCGTGGCACCCCATCCAGGGTGTGAATGATCTATGTTACAGTGATTTTCTATGATAAATTTCATATGTCGTATGAGGTTTTCATTTCATGTATTTGCATATGTAAGCAAAAGCGATTTTCATGGCTACAATGAAAGAATCAATAAGGAGATTAATTTTCTGCGATTTGAGGCTCAAGTTGGCATAAAACAATATGGTGGTAAGATTTATTATGGTGTTGTCAACAAAGTAACCGATGAGCATGCTAATTTGGGGACCCAATGTTCCCTCGTGCAAATTTCTTTTTCTAGGGCTTCGATAACATAATTTGTTTATTTATTCTTTGTTTGAAATACTTGTGGGTGTTTGGAGATTTCTTGATTTCATTTTCATAAAATTATGTAAAAAATATTATTTTAGTGATGAAAGCAAACTACAAAATGTCAATAAACACAATCTCACAATCGAACTCTAGAAATGAGATTGTCAACCTACCAAGAACAAGGGCTTAAGCCCTTGCTTCTTCATCGTTGTGAAATTCACAAAGGTAGAAGCAATCTCAACATCCTGCAATTTCTTTACACTTGTTATTACGCAATGGATAGCTACAATACTCACATATGGTTTTTTGTGTTCCATATTGTTGAAATCAATTTTAGGATTATATTGTAAGTTAATAATTCAATTCATACTTACACATTTTCCCACAATAATAAACGACTTTGATGCTAAATTATTATTCATTGGGCATGGTAGCCACAATGATGGAGGTTCTTATTACCTTGCATGTTAGTATGCTCATAACGACATTCTAGATTTGTTTGCTTCATTTTTGTCTCCAATTTTAGGTTGTAGGAGTGCATTGATTCTTATAAATTAAAAATTGGACCATTTACTCCTAGATTCTTATCTACTAAAAAGAACTTTCCTAGTATTTGTTCATGATGTTGTATCCACAATTTGATTGTTGCATCAACATTTTAGTTTGAAAGCATCTCAAAGCATATATTGTGCTTAGGTAATTAACATTTTGTCATAATTTATTGTTGCATTCTCGATGCATTTTCTTATATGATATTCTACCACATTTTCAAGACTAAACTTTATATTTTAATTTTAATTTTCTAAATTTTGTATCTTGACATACAAAGACTTTTAATCAATCGTTGGTTATAATGTTTTGAAACTTTGCATTGTTCCTTACTACCATTTTTTTTTATGAGATGCGACTTGAAATCTTGAATTTACAATCAAATTATATATAGTTGACATAAAATATGATAATTGGGAAAATGTAGTGATTGAGATTTCGATGATTTATTGAATATTCTATAGGGTCACCAAATATTATGTCTATGTTAAGATAATACCACCCGAAGAAAGGATATGGAAGTCTTAAACTGGATGCAACTTGCTTATTCCTTGTAAAATAAAAATGCCACCTCAAGTAAGATTTATCAATTTTCGTTGCTTCTAACATGGATTGACATGTGTTTCTAGTGCTACATTAGAATAGGTTGTCTTGTATTCATTGCATCATGAAGAATACATTCTTCCTATTGATTTTTTTTTTTTACCTATACAACTAGCAATTATGGTTCTTCTTTATTATTACAATCATTTAGCACATTAGCTGCATAAATAAGATCATTGAAAGAGAGATAATCACATAAACAATAGAGACACAAAGATTATCCTGGGAAACCCTCATGGAGGAGAAAACCCAGCAAAAACTTCCTCAATATAGATAGACCAAAGATCGAATAAAAGATCCTCCTCTACTCCTTCACTAAGAAGAGTAGTGCACCACTTGACCAAGAAATACCAGGTAATAGACCAGAAACCCTCCTTGATGTCACCCCCAGTTGCAGTAGGTTCTCCTCCAAGACTTTCACACCGCAGAGCTGAGTGTGTGTTTCTCCAAATGAGGCACTGACCTCTCTTATAAATAGTGGTCTGGCCATCCTATAATTAGGTTTGGGCTGACCTATCACTTTACCCTCTTAATTTACAATTAACTGTCAAAGCACAATAGGGTCGACTTTTTTTTTTTTGTAAATGAGTGTGTGAATCTACATTTCTTTATAAGGTTATAGTACAAAATTGATGCATGAGCTCCCAGGATCTGCCTAAACGGAAACCAGATCCGAGGTCCCTGAAATGCAATATCTGAGAATAAACAAAAAGTGTCTGGGTCGCCACCATAGGAAACCAACCCAGGCTACCATCATCCAGTCTAAAAACTTCATCAAAAGAAATAAAAAAGTCTAAACATAGTGGGATTAGCTCCTACTCTGAGAGACATGATCTGGGCGGGTTCTACACTAGTCTAGGTTGATGGGGTGCTCTTCATCCCCTTCCTGTTGCACCGTGTCCTCCTCCATCTGTTCCACCAGACGTAGATTTCTTATGCATGCTGGGGTTCCATTTCTGTCGGCTGGAGTGATATCTATATGGTGGACGTAGCGTAGATAGAGATGAAATTGCCCTGCCATCCTTTCCAGTTTCTCCTGTTGTCTTTTCTGTTCCTCCACCAGCCTTTTTACCCCGGCCTCCAAGTTACTAAGGCAGTTGAGAATTATTGTGTGCTCTTTCTTATGCTCTTTGGTTTCCGTCCTGTTGGTCTCCCCCCAGTCTGCACACATCTTTCCTATCAGCATTTTGGTTCTCCAAGCTTCCTCCATTGTCTTGTGGTAGAGGGTTAACCTCGGTTGTGTGGCTCTGGGATCCTGTATCTCCCCTGCTTCCTGGGTTAGTGTTGACCAAGCTTTGCCCCTGTCGACGTTGTTGATTTCGCCCTCCCATCTTTTAATGATCTTCTTCCCCTTGGTGTCTATCTTCGTGAGGAAGGTGATCTTTGCTTCCCTAGCCACCTATTCGATTCTTGTCATCCGTCAGACGCTCTGTGGAGGTTCCTTCCCCTGGGGGCCTCTCTTGCTGCTGGTTTTATTCATGCGTACTATATTCACTTGCAAGTGGTGGTTCTTATGTTGTTTCTCTCCCTGTTCCACTTCACCTCCTTCTAGTAAGTAAGGTGGCCACTGTAATTGCGATGCCTCGTTTTGTGGTAAGTTTTGGTGTCCTTGCCTTTATGGAGCCAACCCGGCTGTGGTCCCATCCTTACAATCATGGCCTGCTCATCAAGGTTGTACTGTCTGTCAGTATCCTTTGTTTCAGAGCGTATGTGCTTGATGACCTTGTCATTATCCCTGCGCCAATGCTTTTCCCTGCTCGTTGTATGCCATCCCTTTCCCTGTCCCATCTCGGTACTTAGGTGATGTGTGCTCCTACTTGGCCCTGGTGTGACCTTTCGTCCTTCGTCCTTTTCCGCCTGCGAGTTATCTCTTCTGCTTTCCAATGGGCAACTTTTGTACTTCTTTTTATTGACAGGACCGTGGTGTCATACCTTTGTCTGATGTGTGATCCACATCTGCATTTATAACCTTATTTGATTGGTGGGCCATCAGCTCCTATCTCGGACCTATGTGTCCTTCAGTGTATGTTGTGCCTCCATTCTTTCCATGATCTTCCGTACTACTCCGGTTGTCCCAGTCTTTTACTGCAAGTTGAGTGCAATCTGTCCGGAATTGACCTTGCGGGATGTTGCGCCAGATTGTGTCCAGTTCTGGACCTTCGTTCTCGACCCCCTCATTTTCTATTATGTTCGCCAGTGCATTTGTCGACCTCCTCACCCAGTGCAACTCCACAGTGATCCCTGTCTGCAAGTGCTCCTAGATTTTTTTCAGTAGGTAGCCCAATCGCCAGTGCCTCTGGATTTTACCTATTCTGGTATCGTTTTGGAGTTTTCTCACTGTGTTGATGACTAGCGCGGAGTCTCCTTCCACTATGGCATTCATCATCCCCTCTCAGCTGAGAATCTCGAGGCCTGTCTCTAGGGATCCTAATTCTACGGTGTTATTGGTTGAGTTGCCCAGGCTTCCCACATACATTCGTATGATGTTTCGTTTACTATCCATGATTACTCCTCCCAAACCTATTTTTCCTGGGTTGCCTTTCACCGCCCCGTCGAAATTCAACTTGAGGGAACCTGAAGGTGGCGGTTTTCAGTTGCGCTCACATACCTGGGGTTGTGGTTGCTATCTGTTTGGATTCGGTTTGCACCCACCTATTAGTTGGAAAGCCTCTAGGACTTGGGAGTCCTGATCCGTGGGTTGCAATCTACCCTCCTAGAAATTGCAGCTCATCACCGTCTCGCGTATCATGGAGGTTATTGTTTCCTTGATCTTCCTTTCTGGTCAGCTTTGGTTTCTGAAAATGTGTCGGTTCCTTTCCTTCCATATCGACCATATGATCATTCCTGGGGTGAGGGTCCAACAAAGGTTCACCTCTTCTTGGTCGCTATAGTTTTCTCTCCAGAGCTTGATTGTTGTGGCAATGTTACCACAGATCCTATCGAACTGGTGTAAGATACTTGTTGCCTAGTCCCATAGTTCCGTAGTGTAAGAACAGTCGTCAAGGAGATGGTTGGTTGTTTATTCCTGAGTTTGACAAAGGTGACATCTTGACGGACCGGTGAAACCTCTTTTCCTTAGGTTATCCCAAGTTAGGATGTGGTTGTGTAATATTAGCCACTAGAAGATCTTAATCTTTGGCCATTAGGGGTTGTTCCAGAGCTTATCCCAATGTTGTGCCGGGTCGTCTTGGTTTGGGTCCATCATATAGTGTTAGACTTCTTTTAGGTTGAATTCCCCTCCGTCCTTTTTGCCCCACCTCAACTGGTCCTCTCCTTTCGTGACTATTATTTTTCGTCTACCCAGTCCCTCCTCCACCTCTTTTATTGTTGTTGCGGGTATCTCATTGTTCTGAGGATTAATCTTGTCCCATATTCACCATTTTTTGTAGTTTGTTCCCTTCTACCAGTATTGATAGACATTGATTTTTCCTTGTATGATGAGGTTCTGTTGGAGTATCCCTATGTCCTAGTTTTCCATCTTTGGTTCTTACTACCAAGTGTCCTCCCATAATCTGGTTGTTCTGCCACTCTTGATTTCCCAAAATTTGTGTGTCTGAATCCATGCTTTGTTGCGCCAGGCTAGGTTCCAAATGGTTGAGCCTTCCCTAGTTCCTCCAAAGTGGATTATGTTTTGGTCATGGGTGTCCGGTGTGTACTTTGCCTTCCATAGGTTTACCCAAGGTGTTGCAGTTTCTTTGACCCATCACCACCAGAGTTTCGCCCCATATGCATTGTTGGTCTTTTATGGATCTTGTATCCCCAAGCCTCCTTTGCTTTTTGGCCTCCAGACTTTCTCCCAGGCCACCAGGGCCCATTTTTTCTTTATTTCCACACCTCGCCACAGGAAGTCCCTCTGGATGGCTCTGATTTTCTGTAGGATCCCTTGTGGAGTGGGGAAGACTGACATCATAAAGGTTGGGATTGTTGGCATGTTTTACAGACAGTGTGTGCTTGTCATTGATGGCAAGAACAGTGTGTGCATTGATGGCAAAATAGGAACAATGTAAGCTAAGGAGTATTAGCGCAGAGTCACACGTAGTGCGTAGGTGTGCACCAGGGATGAGGTTAACTCATTGCCAAAGCTCAAGAGAGATAGCGTACTCAGGATCTCAAGCAGATCAAAGGTCGAGGCCTTTGACACTTAGAAATTTTTCTAAGTAAGGAGGATGTGTAAGCTCGGGCAGAGAAGTGACATTGATCGTTGGATCCCATTCAAAATTCTCGATGACCATCAGATCTGAATCCAGACAGGAGGAGTGCAAAGATGGAGGATAGATCTCTGGCGTTAGATCCAAGCACAGGGTCTGACCATCGTCGGATCAGGAAGAACCTGCACGTTCTTTAAAGTGCAAGATCGAAGCGGTGGTCCAACTCCATTTTGGAGTTTTGGCTATCGGGGTTTCGGATACCGGAAGTTGGAGTGTCGAAACACTTTGCAACAAGAATGTTGAAATCGCGATATGATCTGAGTCGTTGAATCAAGATTAAATCTGGACCATCGAATCATAGGACACGTGGCGAAAGATCATCATGTCGCTGACTGGAAAGTCAAAGGAACGAGGTTCCCTAACCTCTCGAATTCACGATATGCGAAATCGCAAAACTATCTTAGCCGTCAGATCGATGTTTGTTGTGGACCGTTGATCCAGCTCCATCTCGGAGTCTCGCCTATCGCGACTTGGAGTGACGAGAACCTCCATCTAAGGAACAGTGAGATACGTGATTACGAAAAGATCAGGACCGTTGGATCACCAAGAACGTGAACCGTCGATCTAAGCGCCATCTCGGAGCTTCGCCTATCGCGACTTGGAGTGACAAGACCCTCCATCACAAGAATCGCGAGATGCGAACTCACGATAAGATCTAGACTGTCAATACACCAAGATTTTGGACCGTTGATCCGACTCCATTTCGGAGTTTTGCGAATCGCGACTTTGAGAGGCAAGAAACATAACCACGGGAGTGTCGAAGTGCCGAAACACGAAATTACCAAATGCAGTTGTTGAATAAAGGCTGTGGTCACAACCCTTGGTCACATCGGCGAGAGATGGAGAAAAGAGCTAGAGCAACCAAGCTCCTTTTCGGGGATCGCGACTGGGAGTGTCGAGACACTTGGTCACTCGAATGTCGAATTGCCGAATGTCGAAATGCCGAAATGAATGCAAGATCACATGGAGCCAATCCAACGGTGCAAGTGAATTTGAGCATAATCGGAGGGCTAATATTGCTCCTCGCAGTGTAACTGCTAGAAACCATTGATGGTCTCTGCCAGAGAATTCGAAGAGACCTATGTGTGATCGCCAGAGGAGATGAAGAGTCTCCAAGCTTCGTCCAGTGAAGGAAGACGATTCTTAGAGGGATTGACAGATGGATGAGCATTGAAGTCTGTAACTGAAAAATAAAGGATAAGCTCGACTGTGCCAGAGAAGAGGAAGAGTCTCAACTGCCAGAGAGGCTAAGGAATCTCAACAGAACACCCAGTGATGCCGGACACGTGGTGGGAACCACCAGAGAAGCTAAAGAGTTGCGATGATGATCAGGCAGAGCACTTGAGATGTGGAGGAAATTGGCGCGGTATGAGCATGCAGAGGAATGGTGAATATTGCATGCACAAGGTGCACATAAGCTATAAGTACATGGTACAGAGAAGAGATTGGGTTGTTGTTGTTGCTGGAGTTGTTGTGGATGTTGGTGTTGAAGGTGATTCATGCATGAAGAAGGATCAGAGTACAACAGTTGAATAGAACAGAAGAAGAACTGTGCATCGAATGGACATGGCGCACAGAGCATAAAAAGCAGAAGAACAGAATGGGCTGCGGATGCATGCTGGAAGACAGTGAGGTAGTCTGAGTAGCAAAATCTTGCAGAACAATGATGAGACTGGTAAGTTGTTATTGAACACTATATCACTGAAATAGGTTTCAGTATTTCATATTCATAATCCAGGGTGGTTGGGAGGTGCTAGGGAGGACTGGTGTCCTCATAGGTTCAAGTGGGTGCTTGAACACAGGGAGTTGGTGCTTCCTTCTAGTTGGTGCTAGAGAAACCAGGGAGTTGGTGCT
>ML793621.1:92990-123665 GCA_009831015.1 Picea engelmannii | reverse complement strand
TATATATATATATATATATATATATATATATATATAATTATATTATTTAGGTCTGTTTAAATTTCTGGGTGGGAACAGTTCCATTCCTAAATTGTGTAGGTAGGTAGGCCCTGGTCCAAGTTTTTAAACCAGGGCTCTGATACCATTTGTAATGCCCTTATTTAACAAAGCCTAAAAAAAATTATAAATTTAAACATTAAGATTATTCAGCATAAGCAATAAGCAATTTCATTCAACATTTCAATGTATAAGCAATAAGCAATTTCAATATTCAGCATATAAGCAGCAGAAATTTAAATTTATGAACAACGATCTAATAAATTACATAAAAACCATATAACCCAGCAAATTCATGAATATAGATACCTCTAGCTGATGCTATTTTCCCAATATCTGGTTGTCCTCTCTGCTGCTTTGCCCAAAACTCTACCTGATGCTCTGACCAAACCCTGCCCAAAACCGACTAACCACCCAACCATCTAGGAGCAGCCTTTCTGACTCCCTAGCTCCAGGATTCCGTGAGGATTCCTGGCCCCCGAGCCCAAAACTCCCAGCAATCAGGTGCCCCCTACAACCGTTCACCCAAACTCCAAACTAGAAAATATCCCCCAAAAAATATAGTCCTCTTCTCCAATAATGTTCCTCTCCCAAATTTTCATAATCATCTTCCCGAAGGCCTTTGCCCAGTCATATCCCCCTCCATTCACCGAATCCTACTCTCCTTTAATGCCACCCACCTTATCCCTCCATTTATTACCTTATCCTTCCATTTATCACCTTATCCCTCCACTCAATGCTTCATCCCCCTGCATACGTAAAGTTTTAAAATAAATAAAAATTATTAGGCTCTTAATTCATTACCCTAACTTTTAATGAGTTAATTAATTAATTAATTAATTAATCAATAGATATAAACAATTAATAATTAATTAATTAATATTATTAATAAATAATCATTGTTTAACTAAAATATATTAGGTCAGTTAATTATTTAATTAACTATACTTGATAACCCTATGCAACTATTTAACTAGGGTTGTTACATTCCTTATCCAATGGTTAAGTTAATGTATTTGTTGATGAAGGTATGTTAGATGAAGAAAGTTTATGTAATGCATGTTATGCTATAGTAGACCGTAGATATCAAACATTTTCATTGCATTATTCTAAATTTAAAATTTTGACTATTCAATCCCAAATTATATTTACTCAATTTGTTGGAAAGAATATGAAACCACTTATTTGCATCAACGTGTAATCCCTCATTGTGTGCATGAAACAACATCCTATGTACATATTTGCATTAAAAAAAAAAAAAAAAAGATTCATTTTAATCTCATTATCCATGTGTCTTACAATGTATGTGTAACCCTTGAACACAATGATCAATTTTATGTTTTTGTTGTCGTCTAAGCTAATAATGGTTTGCTCTACTAGGATGACAATAGTTTCCTTTCTTGTAGCACCACGATGTCAACTGCAAAGTCACATGTTACTCTACATCCCAAGATAGAAATTCCACCGACAAATCTAAACCACCACTTGCTCCCTTCTATTTAGGAGACATGTTGTATTTTGCTTCACTTCCCCAACAATACATCCATTATAAATTGCGTTGATTTTCCTACTCAAATGGATGTGTTGCTCCTCTGATTCATTGATTCCATCCTTATATGTCAACATGGAAGTGGAATAATCTCACATCTCTTTGGAAAAGGAAGATATCCTATAGTGGACATGCCCTAGTATAATGTCCTACAAGTTTACAAAGAAAACAATGCCAACACAATGGAGCTTAAAACAAAGGCCTCAATAGAAACCCAACTTTGTAACAAATAATGGCCTTTGCATAGAGAGAAACAAAGCATGCAAACGAGAAAGGCAATGGAAGGGAGTGGCAAGGTTCTATCTCATGAGACAATGAATAGAGAGAATGCATGAGTAGTGAACTCCTTGCTCGTAAAGGTTGGACTTCAGTCTCAAAGGCAACCAAGAATCCAACTAAATCATCTTGTAACATCTCGTAACATGAAAAAACAAATTGATGCTTAGCAGATAGCTTAGAGGTATATAAACATACACAAGCCAAGCACCATAAAGAGGATTGAGCAGTTAGAGGAACATGTATGTTAGAAAAGAAGGATAACAAGTACTTCAAAAATTAATGCAGAATCGTTAGAAATTATGCCAAATATTGGTTTCTCCAAAAGAAAGCTCACAAAGTTTTCCAAAATTTTGGACATATATTGGAAAATGAAGATCTTCATACCAACACTATGATGAATTCAAAGAGAGTAACACTGAGCTTCTTTTAGATATTTGTGTGAAGTTAAGAAAGCTAAAAAAAAAAACAATTTTTATTTTTTATTTTTTAAGTTATGAAACACTATGATGAATTCATAGAGAGTAACATTGAGCTTCTCAAAGATATTTGTGTGGAGTTAAGAAAGCTTAAAAATAATAATAATACCAAATTCTTTTTTTATTTTTTAAGTTAGGAAAGGTTTTGAGAAACATGCAACATATAACACATTTGTATAGAGCGAGAAATAGAAGATTAGAACTGAACCTAACACCCAGTTATCCTCGATGAAATCAGATATATGAGATGCTTGGATTTTGAATTCACCCTCTATTTAATTACATTTTTATAATGCTTTTATTAAAGTTTTTTTTAAGGAATGATAAGATATAAGGAGACATAACTCTTTTATATATATATATGACCTCGTTTTCAAAAAGTTATGAATAGTTTTGTATGATACTCAATAAAAATGCAATTTAATGATGGTGATATTAAAAATGTAATTTTAATTTATTTATAAAATTTTAGTTTAATAATTTTTATATATTTGAATTTTTATTAATTTTTATATTTTTTTGTAAATGAGTGTAGGAATCTATATTGCTTGTAAGTACTATGATACAAAAGGTGGGTATCTTGGTCTATCTAGAAGGAAACCAGACCAGGGGGTCTCAGCTGCTAGAGTTGATAGTTGCGGCGAATGGTTCTGGTCTGCCACAAGGGGAAACCAGACTAGACCTTCCATACCCAGTTTGAAAAACACAGATATAAAGAAAAAGCTAAAACTTCCCCCCTAAAACAGAGTTTGTAACAGGTTTGAACTAACCTTCCACTGCCTAGCCATAACTGCCATTAGACTAACAAAATTCAAAAAGTCGAAACTAAGAGGCATTACAACACCTGGGGGTGCTCCTTCCCGCCATCCGCCTGGCTCTTGTTATCTTCCTTCAGGGAGACCATGTAGGTCTTCCTGATTTGGGCTGGTGCACCTTGTCCATCCACAGGCGTGATTTCCATGTGATGAACATAGCGTAGGTAAAGGTGGAACTGAGCCACCAACCACTCTAGCTTTCATTTTTGGTCCTTCTCTACCTCTACTAACAGTTTAATGATTTTTTCCAGACTGATGAGGCGACGCAGGATATCATCCAAAATTGTCTTGTTTTCCCAGTTATCCTCCTGTATGGCTTCCTCCTTTTTTGAATTCACTTTCTCGATCATCATCTTGGTTAGCCAGGCCATCTCTGTTGTTTTGTGGTAGAGGGTTTCCCTGGGTCGCGTATCCCTCAGATCAAACACCCAATCCACATTCAGCACCATGTCACCCCACTCTTTGCCTTTGCACTTATCCTTTAATTTCTCTTCCCACTCGGTAATTGTTGCCTTCCCCTTCGACGCAACCAGAGTATGGAAGGTGCCCTCTGCATATTTCGTTTCCTACTCCATTCTTTTTAACCGTCGTGAACTTTCCGAGAATTCCTTCCCAAGGGGGCTCCTCTTCCTATACGTATGCTTCAGTCGCACCATTCCTCTTTGCCTACCGTAGATCCTGCTTTGGCTACTCAGCCTGTACCTCACTTCACAAGTTTCCTTACTCTTTCTTCCCTTGAAACTGTAATAACCCTTTCTGTTGCACTCCTTCTGTTTTTTTCTACTCCCGTTGTCCCTCTTCTTATGGTATTTCCCCCACTGCGAGCCTATACTTCCAGCCATGATTTGCCCATGGTGGTGAGCACTTCCATCTTTATTTTCTGGTAAGGCTCGTTTGATCATGATGGTACCACCTTTATCCCTGTAATTTCCACTACCCTTACTCTCTTGTGATCCAACTGTGCCTATCCCCGTACATGTATTGGGGGCTGGTGGATTGTTCATGGTTATCACCATCTCCTCATGCCTTAAGTCATTCATTGCATTCAACTTGTTGCCTGGACATTCACCCGTGATTTACCCATGACTCTTACTAATGTATCGGCCTTGCTTCCGTTCACCCACCTACTACCTATTATGGTCTTGCATGATAATTGGTGGCCAAGTGTTAGGCAATCATATTCTACCTGGATCCCACGTTCCTTTTGAGAGGCCTTGTGTTGTCCTCCTCAATCTGACTTTCCATGCTTAAGTTGCCATCACGATCTTTTGCCACCAGGTGGCTGCAGTCTGTCCTAAGTTTCCCATTCGGTATTCTGATCTAGGCTTCGTCTAGTTTTGGGCCTTCTTTGTTGACCCCCTCATTGGCGAGTCTATCCGCTAGAGCGTTCGCTAACCTACGCACCCACCACAACTCTGTTGTGCTCAATGTTCTCAGATGCTCCTATATTTTATGCAGCGAGTGTTCTAGGTGCCAGTGTCGCTCAACCTTGCCCACTCTAGTGTCATTTTGGAGTTTTTTCGTCGTGTTGATTACTAGGGTGGAGTCACCTTCCATGATGGTGTTTGTCATCCTTTCTCGATGTAGGATTTCAAGGCTGAGCTCCAAGGCTCCAAATTCTGTTGTGTTATTTGTTGAGTTTCCTATGTTCCCAACGTACATTTGGATGATATTTCAACCACTGTCTTTGATCACTCCACCTACCCTTGCCACTCCCAGATTTCCTTTTTTTGCCCGTCAAAATTCAGTTTGAGGAACCCTGACGAAGGAGGAGCCCAGTTGCGGAATCCTATCTAGAGTTGCAGTTCACATCCCACATGTATGTTGTTGCTCCAATCTTTCAGATGGAAAAATTCCAGGATGCGGGAGTCTTGGTCTGTAAGTTGAAATTTCTCCTTTATTGTAGTTGTAGCTATGCACTATTTCTCTTATTTGAGAGACTATTGCATCCTTTAGCCTTTCTGCCAGTAGGCTATCATTCCTGAAGATGCGCATGTTCCTTTCTTTCCAGATCTCCCGTATGACCATCTCCGACGTTAAATTCCAACAAAGGTTCACCATTTCATTTTTTTATGTATATTTCATTCTAGTCTTTGATGGATGCGCTGATGTTCCCCCTGGCTCTATTGGATTCATGGTAGATGCATGCCACCCAATCCCAAATTTCAGCTATGTAGTTGCATTCGTCGAGGAGGTGATCAGTTGTTTCCTCCTTGACCTAACAGAGATGGCAGCAAGAGGGACCTATGAAACCCCTTTTCATGAGGTTCTCCCAAGTTAGAATTCGGATGTGTAGTACTAGCCATTCAAACATTTTGATTTTTGGCCATTGGGGACTCTTCCAGATCTTTTTCCACTGTGGCTCCGGATTTTCCTTGTCCTGGCCCGCGATGTATATACCATGCTTCTTTTAAGTTGAATTCGCCCCCATTTTTCCTGCCCCACCTCAATTGGTCATCTTCTTCCGAGACCCTGATTTTCCTTTTCCCCAATTCCTCCTCCACCTCTTTCATTATTGTTTCAATCTGGGCTCTATTTTGTGGATTAATCTTGTCCCAGATCTTCCATCTGGCGTTGCCATCCCCTTTCTTTCAATATTGATGGATTTTTGTTTTTCCTTGCCCAATCATTTCCTGTTGGAGCTCTTCCCTGTCCAGAGTTTCCATTTTGGGTTCATGTTTCCACAAGTCCTCCCAGAACCTAGTTGTTCTACCATTTTTGACTTCCCAGAAGCTATGATTCTAGATCCATTTATTATTTTGCTAGGCGAGATTCTAGATGGATGATCCCTCCCTTGTGCCCATGAACCGAATTCTCTCATGGTCTGTGGTGTTCGGGGCATACTTGGCTTTCCAGAGATTCGCCCACTGCACCGATTTGTCTTTTAACCATCTCCACCAGAGCTTTGCCACGTAGGCCTCGTTGGTTACCTGTGGGTCTTGTAACCCCAGGCCTCCTTTTCTCTTTGGTATGCATACCTTGTCCCAGGCCACCAGGGTCCATTTCTTTTTGTTTTCTGTGCCTCTCCATAGGAAATCTCTTTTGTAGTATTCCTTTGGGGGTTGGAAACACTAACATCATAAACACCAGAATTGCTTGTAGCACTGTTTTGGTGAGGATATGCCTTCTAGCTAGGTTTAGAGCTCTGTATGTCCAGTTTTTTACCCTCTACTGAAATTTACTGATAACTCCTTCCCACATAGCAGTTTTGCAAGCTCTATCTATCAGGGGGATTCCCAAGTATTTCGTTGGGAGTGTTTTACATTCAAACCCCAGAATGTTGGCCAAGTTTCTTTGAATTGTCGGATTAGTGTTGAGAAAATATATCATGGACTTGGAGTGATTGATTTCCTCCCCCGAGGCTTCCCCTAAGTCTTCTAAGATTTCTTTATAAGCCTTTGCTTCCTTTAGCGTGGGCATGCCATGAAGCAAGGTGTCATCAACGAACTGTTGGTGTGTTGAGGTTGGACAATTTTCAAACGGTTTGAGGCCTTTTATTTCACCAGGTGCAATTGCGCATTTTATACTTCTACTCAGCCCTTCCATCATTAGAATGGGCAGGAAGGGGGATAGTGGATCCCCTTGTCTGATGCCTCTAGATGGATAGAAAGGTTTGGTTGGGGCTCTATTTATTAACAATGAGAAACTTGTCGTTGAGACTAGAGTGATGATCCAATGCTGGTCGAAACAAAAAGCTTCCAGCGTCTTGGCCATGTAGTGCCAGCTTATTTTGTCATAATCCTTCACCAAGTCAATTTGGATTATCATCCCCCCTCTCCTTTGGCTTTTCAGCGTGTGTATTATCTCATGGGATTGGATGATATTGCCCAAGATTTGTCTTCCTTCCACATAGCTTTCCTTTTCCTGTGAAATCAGTGTGGTAAGGAGTGGTTTCAGTCTATTTTCTATGCCTTTGAAAATTATCTTGTAAACCACATTGCACAAGGCTATTGGCCTGTAGCGATATGGAGTCCTAGCTTTGTTTTCTTTTGGGATTAGAGTAATCATTGTGGCATTTAAATCTTTTAGGATGGAGATCGAGAATCTAGAGTCCTCCACCACCCCATATATGTCATACTTAACCACCTCCCAACAGGATTTGAAGAATTCCAATGTGAAGCCATCTGGGCTTGGGGCCTTTCCATTGGGCATCTCCTGGACCACTTGGTCAATTTCTTCCTCTGTGATGGGTTTTCCTAGGCTGACATTTTGATCCTTTGTGACCAATTTGGGGATGTGATGAGTTATCCTCTACATGGTCGCGGATCTGTCTTCGTTGGGCTCTTTGGCTATCCCCTGGAAGTGATTGACCAATGTATTTTCAATGTCCTGGTGGGATTCTCTTTCGATCTCGTCCTGATCCCTAATCTTCAAGATTTGGTTATGAGATCTTCTTGCGATAGTTGTTCTGTGAAAAAACTTGGTGTTCCTCTCCCCTTCCTTAAGCCACCTTATTTTGTACTTTTGGCGCCACAGAGTCTCTTCCTGCTTGCATCTTGCTTCCCATTCCTGGATCATTTGGACCTCTTCTTTTTTCCGATCCTCTGTGTATCCCTCTTCGATGAAAAGTTCTTGCAGCTTCCTCATCGCGACCTCGATGCTTTTTTTCCCCTGGTCTATGTTCCCAAAGACTTCTTTGTTCCACTCCTTAAGTTTTTGTTTGATGTACTTGAGTTTCTTGTATAGTTTGAACATCCTTGTCCCTTGGTCCAGTAGTTCCTCCTTCCACCATTGGTTGATGTTCTCCTTGAAGGTGGGATGGTCGATCCAAAATTTCTCAAATCTAAATGGCTTGTTCTTTGGTGTGGTCTAAAAATTCACTTCCGATTGAACTGACCAATGGTCTGATCCCCCCCAGGGGAGGATGTTGGAGTCCAAAGCTAAACCCTGCAAAATGATGGATTTCGACACCAGGAATATGTCTAGCCTTGTGGCTACTTGGTGGTGATCTAGTCATTTGTTGTTCCAGGTGAACTATCCATTGTTGGTCCTGATGTCCACAAGCTCCATTGTGTCTATGAAAGCTGAGAATTCTTCTCAATCCCTGCCCAGTCTCCTGGTGCCCCTTTTTTTCTCAGCAAGAGTAGTGATGATGTTGAAGTCCCCGACCATAATCCAATGGAGGTTGTTGGTTCATTCTTTTAGATTCTCTAGGTCTGGGAGCATTCTCCTTTTTTCCTCTAGCACCTGGGGGCCATACACATTCGTGCATAGAATTTCTGTCATGTTCCCTATAACTTGCATGTTAACAGAAAGTGTGTCTCGTGGCTTCTACTGCGAGTAGGTTCATCGATTGTGGGTTCCACAAGGTGAGGATTCCTCCCGCCGTTTGTTGGCTTTCTACATCCAACATCTTGTACTTACTCCAATGTTTTTTACTGATTATTTCCATTCTATCCAGTTTGCATTTTGTTTCTTGAATGAAACAGAGGTCAGGTTGTTCCTTCCTCAGACTATTTTTAAGAATTTGTTTCTTTCTTGGGTTGTTTAGGCCTCTTATATTCCAAGTTATAATCTTCATTTAAACATGTGGGGGGGAGTTGGGGAATAATTTTTTAATCTTGCCTGAATTTATCAACATGGATCCTAGTTCTTGTAGGGCTACACTATTTGATTTCCTGCCTTTCTTCCTCCTTGCCTGCTTGGGTGAGTGTTGTGGTTTTCCATCTCCTGTTTTGATTCCCATGTGTCCTATCTCACCATGCATTCACTTGGTACTTGGTACCTCTAGATTTTTCTTCCTCCCTTAGGAGGAAGAGATATTGAATGTGATCCAGTTGCTCCACTGGCACATTGTCAACTCCCTTCCTTTTCCATTGTTCCAATATGTTCGGGAGGTCTATTCCTTCCCTTTCCATAATGTCTTTGAGATATGGGTCTTTTGTTCCTACCTCGCTTAGTGTCATCTCAACATCTTTGTCTACCTCCTGCATTGGGGTGTTGGCGTCTTCATTTCCTCCTTCCATAGGACTCGCATTGCCTCTCGACTCTCCCTTGTTGTTTGGATTTTTTGTGTTCTCATGAGTTGCATGTTCGCTTGTTTCCCTAGATTTAGTCTTTTCCTTTCCCCCTTCTTCCCTTTGGTTGGGGATGCCCCTTCCTTCTACTCTATTCCTATCTTCTGGGTTGCTTCCTGTTGGGGGCTTGCCTTGTCTTTTGTTTCCTCTTCTTTTGTGATTCAGCCTCACAAAACCATCCTCATCCTGCTGTGGTTTGGTGTTTTCCGGTTCTTGTTTTTTATTGGGGGGACATTCTCTCAGTAGGTGTTCATCTTCATGACATCTCGTGCATCAAAACGTGATCTGCTCATAGTTTATACTTTGTATCGATTCCTCATCCCTAAACTCCAGGCTTATGGCCTCCGGCAAAGCCCCCAAGACATCCACCTCTATGCAGATCCTTGCATAGGATGTGTATCTTCCTTGTAATGTTGCTTCCAATGTATTAACATATTTTCCAAGCTTGTTCCCTATTGCTTCGAAGGTGGATGACAACCAGTAATCTAGTGCTAAGGAGTAAAGCCTTAGCCAGGCTGGGACATTTTTAAAGGTTTCTTTCTCACGGGAGAATTTTTCCTTCCATGGGTGCATGTACAACCCCGTTGAGGTGTGGAAATATGCCCCACCCTCAAAGACTTTATCCCTGTCCTTTAGGTTCATAAAGAATGTTGTGAAGAACCCTTTCGATCCCAGGTGGAGTTCAATTTCTCCACTCAGCTTCCATTGATATTTTATCCAGCTGCGCAATGTTTTTTCTGTGGGCCATAGGTCCATGAACTTACAGATCAATGCATGTGTCTTCATCTGATCCCAGAAGAGTTGTGTTTGGGGGTCTTCTAGTATAACTTTGGGGATCAATGATGTTTTAGGTTTACATGGATTGTGCCCACCTATCCCACTAGGGTTCATCATTTCTTGTGTACCGTTCTGGGCTTCTCTGACCTCTCCCCCACACGATCACTTTTACCTTGGTTGACCTCTTGATTCTTTTATGATCCTGATCCCGATGTGCCTGTTAGATGTTCCTTGAAACCGACGCCGCGTGGGCCTTTCCCTCTGTCCACCACTACCTGCTTGTAGGAGGGGGTTCCCCTCCCTCCCCCTTTGGTAACCATAACGGTCGCTGCTGAAACCCTGATTGTTAAACCCTAGATTGATTTTTTTGTCAGAGTCGTCTCCCATCACAAACCAAGCCCCATCAACTAATTTTTTTTTGTTTTTTAAATTGCATTTCTAAATGCATAAATGGATTTAGCGTGTTGAAAAACCCTAGGGAACTCTAATTATACAAACTTAGCCACTTAAGTTTACAGATCCAACACTTTCTCACCAGATTTCAGATAAAATTAAACAGAAAAAAAATCCCTATTACAAACAAATCAAAATAAAGATTTTCTTTTAGAAAAAAAATAACAATTAATTTTTTTTTTAAGTAAAGTTGATATTATAAATTCTTTTATATGAAATTAATAATTTCATAAATGGCTAAAAGAAATCTCATTTACACTCTTAAATGAGACCAAAATTACCTTAAAAATGGATTTTGTCATTATTTCATGATTGAGTTCTAGTAATGTGCAATAAAGTGATTAAGTTTGTATTGAATAGTAAATCTCAATTAARAAGTGATTAAGTTTGTATTGACTAATAAATTTCAATTAARAATTAATCAAYTTMATGATTGAGTAGATGTAAARTGATTAAATTTGTATTGAATARTAAATCTCAATTAAAAATTATAAAGTGATTAARTTTGTATTAATTAATAAATTTTAATTAAAAAACTAATCAACTTCATGATTGAGTATTCATGATTGAGTAAGTGTAGATGATACAAATAATCAACTTCCTTTATARGAGATTACTAATTTTATTGATTTCATTAATAATTACAAAATAATAATTAGTTCAATAATTTTAGTAATATTGCTTTGATAATATMTTAGTAATATTTTAATAATATTAATTTTATTAAGGACAATTATAATGATTTCATCCATACTTGCACATGGTGGAACTAATACATTAAAAAAGGAGTGGACGCCAAGAAAACAATGTAAAGTAAATATCATCCAAACTTAAATATAAAGTGAACTTTGTTTTAGCCATTGTAGTTGCTTTTCTCGTTAGTTGAATGGATTGTCATCCATCAAATGACAAAAAGGTGAAAGACAACACGTGTCAACTAATAAGCATGTTCATACTTTGGGAAAAGGTAAAATAAAACACTTGTGAAGTCACACTTTGGGAGCCGAGCCTCACGGATAACGTATCTCTTCTCACGTGTGAAGTCAAAGGGGATCCCACTACCTATGCAGGAGGGTCAAAATAGTTCATGTAGTCTTATTATTATTATTTTTTTTTATCAAAATTGGATTTGCAAAAAGGTTTATTTTTTCATATTTTAAAAATATTATTTTATTATTATTATTATATTTTAAATTTGTTTTTGAATATAATGTATATTGTAATTTTTAGGCATATTTTTTCTCAAAATTAGTTGAGTTAATTTTTTTGGACACACACATACATATTTGGATTTGAACTTGTGATTTTTTAGGAGGAAACACATGTTCTTAGTTATTAGGTCCACTTACGCTCTATAATTTGAACTTGTGACTTTTTAGGAGGAAATACATGTTCTTAACCATTAGGCCCACTCAGGCTGGGCCCACTCAGGCTGGGTCCACTTAGGCTGTATAAATATACACAGCTCGAGTACGCCTAATGGTTAAGAACATGTATTTCCTCCTAAGAGGTCACGAGTTCAAATCCAGAGGGGGGTAGTGTATGTATACCTCCGTAGACTTTAGAAGACAAATTGTTGCGTGGAGGGGATCCCTTGTCCCATAAACAAGGGGGTCTCATACACCAATTTGGTGTCTGGCTTGGCCATGACCTTAAAATAAGAAACACTGAAATTACATTAAGCATGGCGCTATGTAGACACTAAAACCAAAGGGAGGAATTCTAGAACCAATTCTCTAAAACAAAAATCCATGGAAAGTAGATCTCTAAGTTGCTACAACTATATCTATCAATTGAAAATCAAGAATCTTAGAAGCTACAAATCAAACAAAGTCTCAACAAAGAAACTATAAAGTAAGGCTAGACCATTTCTGGCTAGTTAATAATATAGCTAGTATAAAGAAACACACAATGTCCATTCAACCAAACAACCTAACACTCATACAAAAAACTTATCTAGCAGACAAAACATCAATCTCAAACTCTCTAGACTTTGTGATCTCCAGTAAGCCTACTAGACCATTCACATCCCTTTTGGAGAGATCATCAACAATTACATATAATTCAAAAAAATATGACAGTAGAATTGATCCAGCCTGCCTAGATGCTCTTTGACCTTCCTAATGAGATGTTCCAACCCCAACTTTAGTTTCCTAGTCTGTGTTGATAGCCACTTGATGACCAATTCCGAATCACCAAAGATTTGCAAATCATGACAACCTCTCACCACAACAATCTCCACTAACAAAAACATTGCCTTAACCTGTTCTACATTGTTGGAGCCAAAACCTAATCCATAGGAAAAAAAGAAAGAATGTTGGACTGAAAGATGCAAGATACCACCTTCCCCACATTTCCAGGATTTCCCTTAAACGCACCATCAAAACAACCCCATGACCTGGACTTATCAATGTGGACATGAGTAATCTGCTACAGGATCTTAGCAATGATCACCTCTTGCATATCTAATTTTGGAAAATACATGAAGTGGGGAAATCACCACATCTTCAAACAACATCTCATTCCTCGCTTTCCAAATAGCCCAACAAAGAAGGAGGGGAAATTCTTCAAATGCTTCTAGGCTTTTTCTCTCCCACCAAAGTTTGAGAATCTTCATAAGGGATTTCCCTCAACATCTACTAACCCATACAGTAAGAGTAATGGTTGCATCCCAAACTGCCAATTGACTATTTTTGGCCATTTTTTGGAACAAATGTTCGCCAATTTGGTTAAAAATTAACCTTTTATTTTACATAAATATGATTAAATTGATAATATTCACAAAAAATTTACACATTTTAATAGTAAATTATATGTTTTTTATTGAATATTCCCCTACATACCTATATGTATCATTTTTAAACCGAAATAATCGCCTAGAATAATATACATAGGTATAATATGTGAATCCTTAAAATATACCTTGTTGCAGAGCATGGCACTTAGCAATAACATGGGTAGCAATGTTGTGAAAGGTGCACCATCATCTTGGATGTGGGGAAAGGGTCAACCATGGGCAGGTGTGCTCGCTCTGGGAAGGAGGGGTGGGGTTAGGGCTTGGAATAGAACAACGAGGAATAGAGGGGTGGGGTTAGGGATTGGAATAGAAGAACGAGGAATAGAGGGGTGGGGTTAAGGCTTGAGATAGAAGAATGAGGAATAGAGGGGTAGGGCCTTTGCTCAAATTTGTGTTAAATAGTGAGGGAATTAAGAAAGCATGATCTAGGGTTGGGATCTCAAATAGATCAACTTCATTTTGAATAAGAAGAAGTCGACCATAATTGAACTTTAATATTGCATCTTCATATTCACAAATAAGTAGTTGGATGTGAAGCTTGGTTAATTCATTGATGTATTTCTAAACCGATTGACCAAGAAGTTGATGAAGAAGCAACCAATGATGCATGAGGTTCTACAGATATCCCAGTGGGTAGAAGTTTTCTCTAAGCACTTGACAAAAAGACTCCCAGGTATTGGTTTGGCGTTCTATGGAAGTTCCCTGATCCCTCATCATGAAGCTCAACATATTATGTTTTGGCTTTCTATCATGCCTAGACTACATGTTCAAGCTGACACTCAACGAATTGGATTTTGGTGGCCTCTATCATGTCATGTTTGGTTTTGAAGTGTGTTTAAAGACTTATCCAAGAATCTAAGATCTCTCCATCCATTTTCCCACCACTCTTTGGAAGAATGATGCATGCATTTAGCAATAAATTAAGATAAATTGACATTTTAAAATCATTTTTTTTAACTTTAATATTTGTACAGTTGATATGATTCTTAAATTTAACTTAATTGTAATATCTATTTCTTCAACTTCAATGAGGGCGAGGTTATTGAATTAACCTTGCTTACCTGTACGAAGAGGAAATCATACAACAAATTACAAATTCTATACATAAATTTATTAGGAAAAATCCAACCCAAAACGATAAGGATATTTTTACTTATGCCATAATCTATGTAAAGCTAAACCAAAGTAAAGGTCTCTTAGAGATGAAAATTTTAAATAGACACGAGAATGAAAACACAACTTTTATATATAGACTTTGTCAAGACCTCATCCATATGAAAGGATCTTCCTCAAGGTAAATATTTTAAAGACAAACAAATCGAAGATCAACAAATTAAACTTATGAAAGGAGTTAGTGGCAAAGCCTTAATGGACAGAATCAAAGAAAGATGTACGGGAATCTCAATTTATAGCTTCAGTAATAACCTTCTCACACCTTTGAGAAGTGTGATGTTTATACAAATACAACAATGGCTAAGGAGTAAACCCCTCCACTACTTGTTTCTTCATATGACTAAACTCCATGTGGGTTAAGAGGAGACATGGTTCAAATAATCCAGAGTGGGAAAGAGAATCAATCCTTCTATTAATGAAGTCGTATGATGCAATGCAATTAACATTGTTTGAGATTTTAATAACATAAAATCATTTATATAGATTAATAAAAATAAAGAAGAAAGAAGGTAGAAAAATTTATCATATCCATTCACAACATCCTAGTAAAGAATAAAAATAAAGAAGAAAGAAGGTAAAAAAAATTATCATATCCATTCACAACATCCTAGTAAATAGATTAAAAATAATAATTCCTTTCTTAAAATGTTGTAAAGAGATTAAAAATAATAATTCTTCTCTTAAAATGTTGTAAAGTAGTCAAATCATTATTTACATTTTGAAATAAAAAAAATTGCAATTAGTCTTATATTTGATATACAAAAGTTTGTAATTGAAACATACACGGCAGTAGCGGTAAGTAATGTTCAACGCATATTTAATTTACAGTTTGCACTTTACATCAACTTAATTTATTTTCTTGTATTATTTTTTTGTCCCCGCAGGTTTCGAACCGGTGACTTTAATATCACGGAGTGGCTTAACAACACACTCCGTCACTGACTGTCCTACACCTCTGGGACTTTGATTCATTTATGTTAATACTAAAGTAATTTATGAATTATAAATATATGTCAATTTTTTGGGTTAAGTTTTTAATTTGAAGTTTAGGTTAAACATTTAATGTTTTGGAAATGAATTCACCGTTTTGGAAATGATTTGATGTGTTGTTCATTTAGTTTCATAAATTATTTTAATTTAAAATATTGTATTTAAATAAAAAATTTAAAAAAATTAAAAAAGTAATTTTTTAAAAATGTTTTTCGGTTAAGAACATGTGTTTCCTCTTAAAAAATCACAAATTCAAATCTAAAAAAGATAAGATATATATACCTTAAAAATAAATTATTATTATTATTATTAAATCTATTAATTATTATTAATAATATAAAGTAATTTATGAAAAATAAAAACAAATAAATATGAAATAAATATCTAAAAATAAAAAAAACCTTAATTACATGTTAGAGAAGACACCCAAAATGATATAGTTAAGAGGTCCATACAACCACCCCCCTCATTAAGCACTCACACATAGGAAATTGTGTTTTGTTCTCGGGCATGTTACCATGAGAACAAAACACTTATAGCACTTTGCAGAATCACTTGGAGGTGGCCTCTAGGGTCAGAGAGTCCATTTCTTTCCACGATTAACACAATGTAGCATAAAACAAAGGCCCCACTCGTAGAGGCCCGTCTATGGTTTCGAAGGAAACCAAATCGTTTCAGAACATGCCAAAACAAATTGATGCTTAGTGAATAGTTCAGCGGTTTGTGGAGAGACATATTTTTCGGGGATATTATTGATGTTTAGTAAATATTTTAGGGGTTTGTAGAAAGGTATATATTAAATCTATTTCTACATTTAAAAAATATAAAATTATAATTTTATATAAATTTATGTTTTTAAATTAAAAAAATAAAAAATAAAAACTTAAAACAATTAAACAATAAAAAAATATGTTAAAAAAATTAAAAAACTAAAATGTTTAAATTACATCCTCTACCAAAATCTATCATATATCATATTAGTGTTTAAATTACATCCTCCTTTGTAAAAAGTTATGAATGGCGACTTCCTTTAAAAACAATGTGACTTATTTTGTAAAAAGTTATGAATATTTTTTTTAGGATAATAAATAAAAGTGCAATTCAATCATTTTTATATTAAATAATTTAATAATTTTTATATTAAATTAAAAATTTAATGAATTTTGTTAATTTATTTATAAAATTTTGGTTTTTTATTTTTTATATAATTTTATTTCATGGGGGCGAGGAGGAGACATGATCTAGAAACTTCAACCAAGGGAAGGGAATTAATCCCATTGACCATTACACTAAATGATGCAATGCAATTGTGATTGTTTATAATTGTTTGAAACTTCCATAACCTCAAGTCAACTAGTGAGATGGTGATCCGTAAACGGGAGACTTATAACCTATCCGTCTCACCAACATAGTGTCCTCTACAAAAAAAAAAAAAAACTTTGTTCTCATTGGCTTATAGAAAACTCGACCAGCAATGCCAAAGTCGCGTTGACCAGGAAAAAAAAACCAGTCGAATCAACCCCATGAGGAGGAAGACGAACTTCCTGGAGTCAAGTTTGAGTTAATACAAGTCGACCAAGTCAACTTGGATGAAATCAGGTCGACCAAGTTGAGTCGACCAAAGTCAAGTCGACCAATTCGAGTCAAATTAACCAGAGAGAAGCCCAATCGAACAATGAGTGGATATAATCAACTAGAAGTTGCGGACGATTGATTACGAAATAGGATAATGACCCATGAAGGAGATGAAATGCTCAAAGGTGAGTTGGGACAACCAACAATAAAGGGTATAACCCAAAGGACAAATTTAACTAACAGTTGTGAAGGAAAACCTTTTGGAGGTTGATTTTTTTTAACCCACTATGCACAAAGACGCCATGACAATTTTGGTGACCCAAAACAACAAAAAAACATATGCAAGTTGATTTTAATTTTCACCAACAAGGAAAAATGTGTGCAAGTCAATTTAAATGTTCATTGATAAGGAAAAACATATGCAAGTCGATTTTAATGTTCACCAACAAACAAAAATGTATGTAAGTCGAGAATATACTCAACAACTCAAAAAACGAAATTAGAAACCCCCAATGAAATAGCTACGGCTCGAGAAGGATGGTCGTCGATTCCCAACTCAAAATCAATGCATGACTATGGTTAAAGAGTTGTTAGGTTATCTTATGGACCCTTAATGACCATATTCATATAAAACAAGCTCAAGTCCAAACTGGTACGAAATTCCATTTGCTAAATAAAACATAGACAACCATCAAGTTACAATGAACACATTAACCATTCATGAATGGTACAACTACAAACAATCATCACGCATAAACTCAAAATTTACCCTGGAAACCCAAACGAGAAAACCAACATTCTTTTGGCTTCGACCAGGCTCTTATTTATTTAGCAATGGACAAGTTACAGGATCTTTGGTTCATCTTTGTGTTCCTCAATGACATTTGGGTAGGCTCTCTACATCATTCACATCCAAAGAACCCCTTTCTCATTGTGGGGACACATGATATAGAATGTTGAGTCGACTAGGAGGATAATTGGAAGGTCTTGCATCCCCAATGCTTCAACTTCTCTCCAATTTGTTTCTCCTTCTTTTGTTTGTTTGTTTGTCTTTTCTCCCACGTGGAAATTGTCTTATGAACGTCATTATTTCTTTACAATGTGTCGTTTGACTTTACATATATTACATACAAAAATGGGCATCATTTGTGATGGCATGGGGCCCTTCATGCCAACAAGTCGGTCTCCTTCTTCGTCCCTAGCCTTAAACTTTGCTTGTATGGATAATCTTAGAGTCCTGTGTCGATAGCCAATAGTTCTTGTCAGATCCGATTCAAATCAGATGGAGAAGTAAAGTATATACAATAAAAAAAAGACCAATGGATCAATTTGCATATTTTTTAGTAAAGAGATTCAAAAGAAGGATGCCTTTCTTTAAATGTTGTAAAATACATAAACCGTTATTTTTCCTTTTACGACTCAAAATTTATAATTAAATGTAGATATGAACAAAAAATTAAAATTTGATATTTAATTTAATATTTATTTTGACCAATTTAAAGTTAATACATTTGTTTTGACCAATTTGTATGTATTTCGAACTTAATGTGGCTTTCCAAAATCTGAATATACCTCATTGAAAAAATTTAAATTCATCATCTAATTATCTAACTTCAATTATCGTTTTTTTTTGTTTGCTAGCGTGTCTATTACTTGTGGGACTAACCCGTGGTCCAGGAAACCGTGACCTAGGGGCATTTAAGCCATCAAAATTATTGGGGGATCGCACCTAACCCGAGCCACACCAACCCTTAACATGGATGGATTTATTTGGGTGTCTCCTTCTGATTACCGCGAGTTTCGAGCCTTGACCGCCTTACAAAACAAAACCCTCAAAATCCCATCACACTAGCAAGATTTGACCTAACTTCAATTATCGTTAAATTACAAGCTATCAAATCACCTTTGAAGTTTTTATTTTAAGAGATTTAATTGAAAATCATCTATATTCTAATTTTTTTTAAATAAAGTTGTTAACAAAGATGATTGTTTCATTGGAAATCTTAAACAAAGTTGCTAACAAAGATAAGCTTAAGAAAAGTTGTTTCATTATTTGTATTAAAGTTTACATAGTTAATTTTACAAGCTTATATATATATATATATATATTTTTAAATATTTTTATAAAAAAAAATATAATTTAAATAATTAAGATTAATACAAAGAATATGTCTCTTTGTTCATACAATTATAAGATGCATTGTAATTAGTATTATTTGAAATTTGAATAATTTTAAAACATTTAATTGGATAAATAAAAATAAAGAAGAAAAAATGCGGAAAAGGTGAATGTATTAATTCTTGACATCTTTAGTAAAGATATTCAAAATTAAAACGCTTCTCCTTAAATGTTGTATAGTAGTCATTGTCCTTTGGCACACAAATTTGCAATTAGACATATAAATTCAAACAAAAATTTTTAAAGTTGAATTTCTATATAAATTTGAATTTTATAAGGATCAGAGGTGAATGTATTAATTCCTGACATTTTTAATAAAGATATTCAAAACTAGTGTTGCATGGCAGCGTAGTTCCTGCTGGGTTGGAATGGGAATAAGTGCACATGGATGGGGGAATAAGTAGCGGAGGAAAATGGAAACTGCAGCGGACACATGGCAAGCAACATGAAGTACAGGTGGTATCCATGCAGAAAATGACACGTGGCTCCTAGAGCAATTCTGGCATTGAAACCATTTAGTTTTTTAAAGCATTTTTATTCTAACTATACTGTGTTTTTCATAATCCATCTTGCTTTTATTTTTACCTGTAGTACACCAGACAGAGTCTGACTTGCCATGTTCAAAATTTCTGTTCCTACCTTGCATGTTTTATATCTTCAATGTATTTATGAAATTCATTCATAATGATTTTTGTATACTTCCAACTGGTTAGAGTTAAGTACAATTTTCATAGTCACTTCTTTAAATAGATCATCTGGCTTGTGTGTCTCTATATGTGTTAGGATAGATAAATTTATATACGGTGGAAAATAAACAAATATATATATTTTTGAATCCTACTGCGTTCCTATAGATGTGGTACTCCTCTATAAGTTTTTCTTGTGGCATGTATAGTTCAAATGTGCGACTTAGAGAATATTTGTCGTAATGACTTGAAGAATACAAAAAGATAGAAAATGTTTTATTTTTTTTTGAAATACAGGTTCCTGGAAAATAGGACCAGGAATCACACACATTAAACATTCAAATTAAATAAACACAATCTCTTGACATTCAACATAGTTGAAGATAAAAATTTCTAAGCACATAAAAATAAAAGAAGATAAAAATAGTTTTCTTTGAAATATATCAAAAAATAATATTCCCTGTTACAACATTCAACACAGTTGAAGATAAAAATTCCCGAGCACATAAAAATAAAAGAAGATAAAAATAGTTTTCTTTGAAATATATCAAAAAATAATATTGTCTGTTACATATTCCTGGAAATTTAAATGTGTTTTTCATATAGACTGGGATTGGGGTTCCCGTGGACCATAAAAGAAATAAGTGCAAGAAATTGGATTGTAGAAAGAAGAAGTGGGTGACGGTAGAGAGCAAGACCTGAAAAGAAGAAATTGGAAGTTATCAGTCTTTGGTTAGACATTTCTATTTAAAGAGGTGGAATAACTGGATTGATAAACAAAGCAGGATGTGATCAATATAGACTTACACTGATGGTATATATCTCCCCCTTTTTTATTTTCTTACTGATGCCTTTTTATTGCTATTGTCAACACCTATTGGAATCGTGCCAATTGTTTGTTTCCCTTCGTCAGTGAGCTTGTCGATTTCCCTCTGGAGCCATTCTTCAATGTAGCATCTCATGGGGGCCACGTTGATCGCATCCCAGATTTTTATGTGGAAAAGATCCTTTTCTAATTCCCTTAGATCGATAGAAAGATTACGCAGAGCTTGATCAATTTCTTAATTTTGTACTGAATAGTCCATTAGCCAATTGTCCACATCATCTTCACCATATTCAAGGATGTTGTAAAACTTTTCTAAGGACAACCCATTAAAAATATCAACTTGTTCATCGAAGGCTTGCTTGGTTAAGGGAAAGGATTTGATGATTAAGTTGGGGTCTTGGACCTCGTTGGTACTTCCGACTAAGTCTATTGTGGTCAACTTTCTGAATAATTCTTCTTTCTTTGATATGGCTTGTTCACATGATTGGACAATGAGATGAAGGTTCTTCACTTTCTCTTTCCAGCATGCATTTAATTGAGTGATCCGGTTTGGGAAGAGGAGATCTTTTTGTCTTCTTCTCATATCTTTCATGTTACTGACATGAACGCCAAAAGGGATGATCATCTCTATATAGAAACGTTCTTCATTTTTTAAATCCACCTGCAAATGTTCGTGCAAAGCATGTGCCCTCGTTCCAAGGGAAGCCATACTTTGTGATGTTTCCCATGCCTGAGTAATCAACTCCATTATTTTCTTGATACTCTTCTCCACATAGCCTCTACACGATGTGAGAAGGCTAGAGGATCCTTTTAACTTGGCTACAGGGGTGTCAAGCATGGTTATTGATAAAGGACTGGCAAGCAATGACATAGGAATCAAATCTTCCTCCAATTCTTTGAGCCAGTCCTTCAGTCTGGCCTTCTCGACCTCAATGCCTCCAATGGAATCATCAAGAGCATCTCTATTTTCTCGGTGAAGTCGGGAGATTTGGGACGGACACATGTTCCTAAGGTTAATCTCTGAACGAGAATTCCCTTTCTTATTTCCTACATCTCTCTTTTCAATAATCAAATTTTTAGACTCATTGTCAAAAACAACGCTCTGGAATACGAAGGATTCATCTTCGTAAAAAAATTTGGTCTCAACTATTTCCATTGGGGGACTATGGTAGATCACGTCCCTGGGATGATCAACGTTGCAGAATAGACTATCTAGATCAGTCTCAAGTTCCATGTCTTCACTTTCAATTTCAGGCTCTTATCTCCTCCTCTGTTTGAAGAATTCTAGGTTGTTTTCTTATTGGGGTGGGTCATTTGAGCGATGCTTCGGGATGTCGTACTCTTGGGAGTGGTAGCCGAGGATTGAAAACTCTTCTCACCAGGGCCTTTTCTTTGTTGTTTGTACAATTCAGTGGTGCTTTGTAATGTCTCTAGGTCGCCAACGTCAGAAGCAAGAGTGTTGTCATCATTGTCTCTGTCTTCGTTTAGGCGTGTCTGGAAAAAATAATTGTTGAAGCCAACTTCTAGTAAATGTTCTAAAAAAATCCCATTAGGGTCAAACCCTCTTAGCCTTTCAACATATATTAGGTTCAATTTGTTGAAATGGTCTGCGAATTCATCAATTTGTTGACGTTCCTGAAAACAAAGTCCCCAACTTTCCAAGGCAGAGGAATGAACTACTTTTTTCTCTTCTCATGGAATGAATGCAACTAGTAGTTGTATTTCCTTGCTATTTTTGTAACAAACATTATGTCTGTAATGTGACATGGAAGGAAAACATGATTTTCCTTGGAGCCAAAAGTCATTATCACACTGTAATTCTCCATTTGTTCAAGTGTCCCCTTCCTGTCCAAAAACTTGGTTTCCTAGTCAGACATGCGGGGAGCATCCTTTCCTAACAAAAAATCTTTGAAAACTAAGACAAAGTCATTAAAACCCCCATAAAAACAATGGGAGGCCTTGTGCCTCTACAAGGCATGTTACCAGAAGGTTATTGGGTCGAATTCACAGTTTACCTTATTGGACACAAACAGTTTTGGAAACTGATAGCAATGTGCTATTGCGAAAACCAAGTAGGATGACGTATACAATTTCTTCTCCTCTTTGAATCGTGACAATTGGGAACAAATTTCAATGGAAATTAGCTTCCCCCAATAAAAAATGGCTTGTTCCTTGACTATGAAATACAAAATATAAAGAATCATGCGGGAAATACTTGCTGTGGATTCTTGTCCCGTTATTCTTGTAAACGACCCGGAAATTTCCAGGAATGGATTTCTAAATGAACTTACTTGCAATCTTGTGATATCTTCAGGAACTTACATCAGGTCTTCTAGGAACTCGGGCAAGAGGTCCAACCCGTTATCATGTTTTTTTAGGAATTGCTTGCAGTATTCTCCTCTGAAGGTCAATGTTGGCTTCGACAATCTTAACATCTTGCGAAAGACCTGAGGTGAAAAATAAACAAGAGAGTGGTCCCACAGTGGAATAATTCTTTGGCCTAAAATATATTTCTCGGCGCACCAAGAGACCACCTCCTTATAGTAAAAAATGTCAGGGACATAGCCTGCATGAGCGATTCCAGAGGTCCAAATTACTTTGTTCTAGGAGGAAGGGGATGAGTAGTAAGAGTATGCCCTAGAACACTAAAAGTTATGTTCCTCATGCCCGGATATGTTCACTATATCTCCACAGAAATGTTGTTGATCTGGTGCCATAAGTTTATGAGAACGTCTATTTTCTTCAGACAATGCTAGAAATGAACAGTTGGAGGGGATAATATAACCCTCCACAAATCTTGGTCCAATGTATGTGAATGGGATATCTCCTCGAGCCTTTCTATCATTAATGATAATCTCTATTGTTGTTGCATTATAAGATGTTAGCATTAAATCTTAGTAATTGCATACTTATAAGTGTGAAGGTGGAGGGTACAATGAAGAGCAATTAAGGATTGGAGGTTTTGTGAACCTGCCAACCTGACGACTCGTGGAAGACATTCCATGATGTTTGAAATAACACTCGGAAGGGATAATATAACCCTTTGCAAATCTTGGTTTAATGCGTATTAATGGGAGATCTCCTCGAGCCTTTGCTCATTATTGAAAATCTTTACGGTTCCTGCATGATGAGTTGTTAGCATTAAAGCTTACTAATTGCATATTTAGAAATAAGACTCTTATATATATATAATGTTTTTATAAACAAATTTTTATTATAAACAAGTGTGAAGGTGGTGGGGACGGGGGAGAGCAATTAAGGAATGGAAAAGTGTGAAAAGCGGTTGGACGGGCTTCAAAATAGGGTTACAAGGGATACTGAGGAGAGATGAGGGCCCGATGGTCAAATTGTGTGTCTCAGAAATTTTGAGTGCAAAATGCGTAAAATGAAAGAGGGCATGATGGGGCAGTCCAATGACCAATTTGTATATCATGGAATTCCAGGTGTTGTTTGCAGGTCACAGAACAATGAAAGAGCAATCTTGAGCCCGCCTATCTAGGAACCCACAATCGAAAAAGTGGCTAAGTATGGAATAGGGAAACGGTCTGTCAAACTCATTTTCGCTAATATATTGAAATTTGTAATAGATATCCCATTACCTGGAAAGATCTTTTCTGCATGTTTCTGGACAAGTTGTGTAGGGATAGTCAGTGTGACTGTCTCCTCGAGGCTTTTACTCATTAATGAAAATATTTATGGTTGTTGCATGGTGAGTTGTTAGCATTAAACCTCAGTTATTGCATACTTGGAAAGAAGTGTGAAGGTGGCGGGCACAAGAAACAACGATTAGGAATTGGATATTTCATGAACTCACCAACCTGACGATTTGCGAAAGAGATTCCAAGAAATGGCGAAGTATGGAAAGCGGACTAACGAGCTTCAAAATAGGGTGACAAGGGTTCCTGAGGAGATGTGAGGCCCCAACGGTCAAATTGTATGCCTCAGAACTTTTGAGTGCACAATGTGTAACATGGAAGAGGGGATGATGTGGGAGTTCGGAAATCAATTTGTATATCACAGAATTTTGAGTGTTGTTTGTAGGTCACGAAACAATGGAAGTGAAATCTAGAGCATGCTTGCCCATGAATCCACGATCGAAAAAGTGGCTAGGTATGGAATGGGGAAGTGGTCAGTCGGAGTCGCGATATAAAAGAATGAGTGCAAATGTGAACCTGTGAGTCCACCAACCCGCACTGTTAGACATTTTCGGAAAAACCACTAAGTAACCAGAAAGAGAAAGTAGAGGGGGGAAATAAATGAGAATTTGGTTAAGTATAGAAGAGGGAAAAGAAGGGCTAATACATTGAAATTTGTAATATATATCCCATTACCTGGAAAGATGTTTTCTGCATGTTTCTCGACAAGTTGTATAGGGATAGTTAGTGTGGCTGTCTCCTTGAGCCTTTTGCTCATTAATGACAATCTTTACGATTTTTGTATGATGAGTTGTCAGCATTAAAGCTCAGTTATTGCATACTTGCAAAGAAGTACGAAGGTGGAGGACACAAGTAACAATGACTAGGAATTGGAGATTTCGTGAACCCGCCAACCCGACGATCCATGAGAGAGATTCCAAGAAATGGCCAAGTATGGAAAGCGGTCGGACGGGCTTCAAAATAGGGTGACAAGGGTTCCCCAAGAGACGTGAGACCCCGATGGTCATACAGACGTGAGACCCCAATGGTCAAATTGTATGTCTCAGAAATTTTGAGTGAAAAATGTGTAACACGGAAGAGGGGACGATGTGGGAGTCTGGAAATCAATTTGTATATCGCAGAAGTTTGGGTGTTGTTTGTAGGTCACGGAACAAGGGAAGTGCAATCTAGAGCTCGTCTTCCCAGGAATCCGCGATAAAAAAAGTGGCTAGGTATGGAATGGGGAAGCAGTCGGTCGGGATCGTGATATAAAGGCATGAGTGCAAATGTGAACCAGTGAGTCTGCCAACCCGTGCAGTTAGACATTTTCGGAAAAACGACTAAGTAAGCATAAAGAGAAAGTAGAGGGGAAAAAGAAATGGGAATTTGGTTAAGTATAGAAGAGGGAAAAGAAGGGGATAAAAGAGAGTGGGAAAATAGAAAAGAGGAGGGAAATTTTCGTAAGCTAGAATTGGTCTCAAACAATCCCCATTGTTGCAAAATCATCATTTTCTAGTCCAATATTTTATCCACTTACTCGTTTTCTATTGTGCTTGTACCATTAAAAAGGGTGTGAGTAAATGCTTTGTTGAAGATTTGTTTTTATTGCAACTTGTGGGAGTAATTGTGTTCTTGATACATTGTTCAATGCCTTGAAATATTATTTTAAGTATTAAACTTCCTGCATGATGAGTTGTTAGCATTAAATTTTAATAATTGCATATCTAGAAATAAACTTATTGTACTGTCAACTTGGCCGTAAGTATAACAACAATGAACTTGAATTTTAATATTGTGGTTGATTTCATAGCCCCATTTGACCTTAGCTACCATATATCATTTTGTTTTTCAAAATATTTGCGAAGAAGAAATTTGGTAATTTTATTAATAAAGTAAAAGTGCTCAAATAGATGCCAGGGGATGGACAACTAATAAAACATTTCCTTTTGGAGTAAAGGAATCAAGGAAGCAAAAGTGAAATAAGAGATTGTTTTCTCAACAAGGTTGAGATGAAAACAAAACTTATTGGGCGGGGCCCCAACTCTTGCATCATGAATTAGTGTTGCTATGTTCTATTTGCATTACTAATAGAATTGAATGTTGGTTTGAAACTGTCTGAAATTCATTTATGTTTCCATATAAGACTCATGGGATCGACACAATGCATTTTCATATAATTGTTCAATGTTCCATATTAGATCAAATTACTTGAGTCAATACAATATTTAAGAATTATGAGACTATCAAACCATGCAAACGAGAAGAGGTGTTAAATCTAACAAAGAAGCACCAACCAAGATTCCAAGGATTTTTTTTTAATAGTAAATCTATACAAAAATAGTGGGAAATATATATTTATCCATAGACATCGGATTGAGTTTTTTGCACTGAAGCATTGAACGTATTTGTCATAAATATAGGTACATGAGTTTCCAATCCCCAGCCACCACTGCCAAGAGTACGACATCCCGCAACATCGCTCCAATGACCCACCCCAGTAAGAAAGCAACCCATAATTATTCAAATGCAGGAGGAGATAAGAACCATCCTCGCGGTAAAATTGATAGTTCTCACAAGCTTCCTATGAGGAAGAAGAGAAAAAATGTTGTAGGGAAAGCGAAAGAGCTCGAAAATGAAAGTGAGGACACGCCAAGAGACCACCTCCTTACAATCAAAGACTTCGGGGACACAACCTGCACAAGCAATTCGAGAGGTCCTGATTACTTTGTTATGGGCGGAAGGGGACCAAGAGACCCCCTCCTTGCAGAAAAAGACTTCAGGGACACAGGCTGCACAAGCAATTCCAGAGGTCCAAATTACTTCGTTCTAGGCATAAGGGGATGAGTAGTAGGAATATGCCTTGCACCACTGGGAGTTTTGGTCCTCACCCCCTAAGATGTTAATTGTATATACAGAGAACAAGAGAGTGGTCCATAATTGAATAATTCTTTGGCGTGAAATATATCTTTGGGCGCACCAAGAGACCATTTCCTTACAATAAAAGACTTCAGGGACACATGTTTCACTAGGGACAAATCCAAACCCAATCCAAAACCCTAAAAATGAAAGGAAAGGATACATCTCTAAGGGAGAGGACCGTCATCCGAGATGAGAGACTCAAACTCTCGAGCTGAAAAGTGGCTATTGCGTTCAGTGTCGGTTTCTTTTATGAAACCCCTTCCTTTGGTCTTGTCAAGGCCGCCATCGCCGATTCGGGAAGTTCTCCTGTTATGATGGATTTCAATTTGGATGCAGGAGTGGGAACAACATCTGCATTTCCATCATCCATCGTCGTATCATTGTCCATCAAATCATCTTCTTCTAGCTCGAAATCGACCACATCAACCTCTGTGTCGGCCATCAACGCAGGGGGGCAGGTTGTCTAAGCAGGGGGGGTTGCCTTGGAATTATTTGGCTTGAAATATATCTCTCGACGAACCAAGTGAGCATCTCCTTCTTTGCTTCTGGGAAGAAGGAAGTGAGTAGTAAGAATATGCCCTGGACCACTGGAAGTTCTGGTCATCATGCTTGAAGGTGTTTACTGTATCTGGACAGAACTATTGTGGAACTGTTGCCATAATTTAACGATAATGTCCGTTTGCTCGATATGATGTTTGAAATGAACATTTGAAAGGGATAATATAACCCTCCGCAAATCTTGGTTTAATGTGTATCAATGGGAGATCTCCTCGAGCCTTTCGTTGATCAATGACAATTTATATGGTTCCTGCATAATGAGTTGTTACCATTAAATCTTACTAATTGCATACTTAGAAAAAAGTGTGAAGATGGCAGTGACGACGAAGAGGGATTAAGAATTGGAGATTTCATGAAGGCACCAATCGGACGACGCGCGAAAGATATTCCATGATGCTTGAAATGAACACTCAAAAGGGATAATACAATAATCCGCAAATCTTGGTTTAATTCGTATTAATGACAGATCTCCTCCAACCTTTCGAACATTAATGACAATCTTAACGGTTCCTGTGGGATGAGATATTAGCATTAAAGCTTAATAATTGCATATATAGAAATAAGTGTGAAGGTGGTGGGGATGGCGAAGAGAGATTAAGCATTGGGCATTTCGTGAACCCGCCAACCTGTGAAAGAGATTCCAAGAAATGGACAAGTATGGAAAGAGGTCGATCAGGCTTCAAAACAAGGTCACAAATTATACTTAGGAGACATGAGGCCCCGATGGTCAAATTGTATGTCTTTGAACTTTTGACTGCAAAATGTGTAACATGGAACAGGGCATGATGACGGACTTCGACGGTCAATTTGTATATCGTGAAACTTTGGGTGAAGTTTGTAGGTCGTGGAACAATGGAAGCACAATGTTGAGTGAGCCTGGTCGGGAATCGACGATGTAAATAGTGGACAAGTATGGAATGGGGAAGCGGTTGGTCGGAATCGTGATATAAAAGCATGAGACATATTCAGAAAAATGACTAAGTAACCATAAAGAGAAAGTAAAGGATAAAAATAAAGGGGAATTTGGTTGTCTATTTGTAGATCGGGGAAGTCTGGGTATTATTTGTAGGCGACAGAACAATGGAAACACAATTTTGAGCCTGCCTACCTGAGAACCTGCGATCCAAAATGTTTTTGAATATGGAATGGGGAAGTGGTCGGTCAGACTCGTGATATAAAAGCATTAGTGGAAATATGAACACGTGAATCCACCAATGCACGCACCTAAACATTTTCTGAAAAATGATAAGTAACCAGAAAGGGAAAGCAGAAGGAAAAAAGAAAGGGGAGGGAAATTTTCGGAAGCGAGAATTGGTGTTAACAAAGCCCCATTGATGGTCTTAACAATAACTATGAAGTGCATTAAACATGTGAACATGCTCTTCAATCAAGGAATAGAGAAAGTGAGTCATGCTTATACTTTCCAGGATGTGTTTGCATAAGAGAAGTATCGAAAAACTACAGGAAAATCAATTTTGGGATGTTCAAGTAAAATTATTATACTATCAACTTCACTATAAGTATAACTACGGTGAATTTTAATTTTAATTTTCTATGGTTTATATCATAGTTCCATTGGAATTCACATAGCATATTTCCTTTTATTTCAAAATATTTATGAAGATGAATTTTGGTAATTTCAGCGATCAAGTAAAAGTGCTAAAATGAGCTACATATTACATTTTCTTCACACAGCTTACATTAAAAGGAAAATCAGGTCTTGTATATTCTTTAAGACCACAGAAAAACCGCTAATATCCTGAATGCATCATCCATCCATAATCCATAAATCAGGCCCAGGAGAACCTTGAACTACAACATGAAAGCACATGAACAAAAGTCCGCCAAACACAAGGCATGAAAAAACCAACGGAGATTGAGCATTGTATCCCAGCTATAACCAAATCCCCAAATGGGAACCAAGAAATTTTTCGATTACTATATTACCATGAAGCAAGATCACTATGAACATTTGCTTCTGATAGTACTATGAACCAAGATCACATTGACCTGACAATGTTCTAACATTGCCAGTCTTGGAAAAGAGTCTCAACATTTAACTTAATTGAGTTCAAACAATGCCAAATTTGCAATATTATTGAAAATTCCTTATGATTCCATTCAGAGGAGCAAGCCATTTTGACGGTTCAAAGGATGGAACTGATTTATTCACAGTTGGATACTTTGTATGAAGTTTGTTGTCATGCTTCTCATTCCTAGACTGAACAATCTTATGCTCTTCTAGTTCAATTTTCCATGGCACTGCAAAACTCTATTCATATCCTCATTGGGTAGCATGGACAGATACACATGAGATTGTTTTGTTTCCTACCAACGCTTGATATGATTTTTTTATTTTTTATTTTGGTTCAACCGATATGCAGTATGGCATTGTCTTTATTTAATGTAAATTTTCTATGGATCCGAAAGTCATGTAGCATGTAGACACTGTTTTCCTTTTTCTGTAGGTATACTTCATATGGAAATTTTGCTAACCCATGAAGCACATATTCTAACAAAGGTTGTCTAATTGTACAATGTATGATTTTGTTGCTGACGGCTCAGATGGCAGCGTTGAGTCAATGTTTATATATGTAAGGGAATTTTTTACTGCATCGTAGACAATCAATTGTACCATCATTTATGAAAGTAGAGGCGAAAGAAGGAGAGTTTCACTTGGCACATACATGATTGAAGGGGGTGGAGTACGCATTCACTGTAACCAAAACACCCTCAACCTGCACACGTGAGCATAGTAGTTAATATATTGAACAATATAATATATCACTGTACAACAAAAAAGTTGCAGAAAATTGGTCAAGGCAATTTTTATGAGAAAAGTGTGGATGGAATTGTAGATGTATACACACAAAAGTTATCGAGCTAGTTAGTTTCTTGAGATCTTGTACTATGT
>ML793621.1:27702-56355 GCA_009831015.1 Picea engelmannii | reverse complement strand
CCGCGTTGGCTGGGGCCGTGGATGTTTCCCCGTAGGGGTTTTACCACGTGAAAACATCGGTGTGTTGATCTTTGATCTGGTTATGTGAGTGGTTACTGAAGGTGTTCATCCTCTGTTGGAATACCTGTGTTGTCGAACATGCACACGCATGCACCATTGCTTATGTGCATTTCCAGTGCCACAACCCACAACATCCTAAATTTAGTGCGCACACTTGCACATTTTTATCTCAAGCGCATCATGGCCACACTGAAATTCCAAATTCGACCAGTTACAATTCCGAATTTTTCCTTAAGTAGAACTTGACCCATGCAGGCTCAGTGTTGAAACTGGATCTTTGATGCTTCTTTTTGAACTCTAGCCCATACATGTCCAGTGTTGAACTGATTTCTATGATACCATAATGTAACGTCTCTAGTCTCCCAACTGAGTCCCGTTACCACCTTGTAAAATTTCCCTCTACCAACACTTACAACATGCTCTAATACCATAATGTCACATCACCCAACATACTACTGAACAATGCTACTCTGAAAAATCCACTGCACAAATTCTATACTAAGCCCTAGTGTGCGCGGTATCACTTGAAGTAACACGCTCAATTCTCGAGTTGAGTCATGCCACACTAACTGTATCCTTTTAATACAAATTTAAACATCGAAAGTTACTAAAAACAACTAAGCACAAGTATATGTAATATACCAGATATAAAAAGTGTGCAGAACAGAAATAAAATGCTAGAAATGGCAGAATAACAACAATATAACCAAAACAATCACCACAATAACACTGAAATGATATAAGAATAACAACAGAAATAACACTTTGATTCTGAAAGAAATGTTCACGGGCCTCTTCGAGGGGGAAACCTCCAGTTGAGAAGAGCTCTATTACAATAATATCCAAGCTAGGGTTCTCATACCCTTGACTCCTATTTATATTAAATATGTCTATCAAAAGAAGCATCTAGAGGAAGATCCCTCTAGAAGCGAAATCTTCTATTAGATCTTCTTACATTCAACTTATTCTATTTTATTGCAAGGCCTTATTAATATTGACCTTTATTACATCTGAATATATTGTTCTACCTATGTGCAGGTTAGGACCCTAACATGTCCTCCCCCTTAAAAACAACCTTGTCCTTAAGGCTTGAGATGTGAAAATTGTTGCAGAATGGTAGCTAGTTCCCAAGTGGCATCTGCTGGAGTTGTATCTTTCCACTAGACTAACACTTCCTTGATGGTTCTTTGATGCAGGCGACACTCACACTGGTCCAAAACTGCTTGTGGTTGTAGCCAAATGGATCCTTCTTCAGCTAACTTGAGAAGGTTGGTTTGAATTTGGCACTTAGTTACAATCACCTTCTTTAAGCATGAAACATGAAAAATAGGATGTAGCTTCAAATGACTGGTCAAAGCTAACTGATAGGTCAACTGTCCCACATGCTTGAGAATGGTATAAGGACCATACAATTTGGGCGCTATCTTCTGACAATGCTCAACCTTCAGGGGATTTTGCTTGTAAGGTTGCAGTTGAAGAAACACTTGATCCCCTTTTGCAAATTGATGTTCAGAGCGACCTTGATATGCTTGTTGCTTCATGTGATTCTGTTCCATGACCAAATTCTCTTTGAGGGTACAGGGAATAGCCTCTCAAACTGTAAGTGTTTGGTCAACCGCCTGTACCTTCGAGACACCCGGTAGGTATGAGAGAACTGAAGTTGGCTTCTGTCCATATACCGCTTCAAAAGGAGTCATGTGTGTAGCTGTATGGTATGAAGTGTTGTACCACCATTCAGCTAGGGGTAACCATTGAGCCCATTGATTTTTCTTTTCCGAGGCAAAACACCTCAAATATGTTTCCAAACACTTGTTGACAACTTCCGTTTGACCATCAGTTTGGGGATGATAAGTTGTGTTGAGATGCAATTGGGTGCCTTGTAGCTTGAACAGTTCTTGCCAAAAATTTCTTGTGAAAGTTGAGTCATAATCAGAAACAATGGAGTGTGGCATGCCATGAAGCTTGAAGACCTGATCCATGAAAATTTGAGCCACTGTGGATGCTGTAAATGGGTGTTGAAGAGCGCAGAAATGAGCATACTTGGAAAGACAATAAAAAACCACCATGATGACTGATTTATTTCTCGATTTGGGTAAGACTGTAATAAAATCTATAGAGATACCCCTCCAAATAGCAGGTGGAATCGGAAGCGGTTGTAGTGTGCCCGAAGATTTGACTGTTTCTCCCTTGTTGCGTTGACTCACATCACATTCAACAACAAAATTAAAAATGTCCTATTTCATACCATCGCAGAAAAAAGAACGTTTGACCCTGTCATAGGTTTTGGTGAATCCTGAGTACCCCGCTGTGGGTGTAGCATGAAGATCAAAAAGTACCGTGGATTTAAGCTTTTATTGTTTACTTAAATACAAACGGCCTTTGTATTGAAGCTCATCATGGAGCCAAGAGTACCCTGGGGAAGCTGGAGCATTGGACTACAGTTGTTGTATCATATGTGAACTTTTGGGATCTTGTAGCCATTCTTGGCGAATGGCTTGGAACCAATATGGTATAATGAAGGAAAGAGAAAAAGGGGATCCTTCGTCTTCATTTTTTTGGAAAGTGCATCCGCAACCACATTGTCTTTGCCTTTCTTGTAAATGATCTCATAATCATATCCAAAGAGCTTAGTCACCCATTTTTGTTGCTCCAGGGAGGAAATGTGTTTTTCCATAAAATATACTTGAGGCTTTGATGGTCTATCTTAATTTGGAAGCGTTGCCCCAATAGATAAGGGCGCAACAGATCAACGACATGCAAAATAGCCAACATTTCCTTTTCATAGATTGATTTGCCCAGATTTCTTTCAGATAGTTTCTTGCTGGTAAAGGCCAAAGGTTGACCCTCTTGCATAAGGACAACACCAGTTCCTTTCCCTGAAGCATCACATTCCAAGACAAAGGTCTTTGTGAAATCAGGAAGGGCCAGGACTAGAGTGTTGCACATGGCCATATTCAAGGTTTGAAAAGCTTGAGCAGCGGCTAGGTTCCAAGCGAAAGAGTTCTTTTTTGGGAGAGCAGTGAGAGGTCCTGCAATCTTACCATAATTCTTAACAAACTTGCGGTAATAACCTGTTAAGCCCAGAAATCCACACAAGCTTTTGAGAGTCTTTGGGTGAGGTCAGTATTGCATAGCTTCAATCTTTTTAGGATCCACCCTGATGTCGTCCTTGCCAACCAATTGACCCAAGTACTCTACTTCTGAGGCACCAAAATCACATTTAGACTGTTTCAGGAAAAGTTGGTTCTGAGAGATTAGATGGAGAACTCGATCCACATGAGCAAGATGGTATGTCCAGGTTTTGCTATAGATGAGGATATCATCAGAGAAAACTAAGACAAAATGACGTAGAAAATGATGGAAGACATGATTCATGAGGCTTTGGAAGGTGGAGGGGACATTAAACAAGCCAAAGGGCATTACCAAAAACTCATAGTAGCCCTCATGAGTTATAAAGGTAGTCTTGGGAATGTTTTCCTCTTTCATACATATCTGGTGGTAGCCCGAATGAAGATCAAGTTTAGTAAAGAATTGGGCACCACTCAATTCATCCAAGAGGTCATCAATGATAGGAATGGGAAATTTTTCTTTAATGGTAAGTTTGTTGAGGGCATAGAAGTCAGGACACATTTTCCAAGAACCTTCTTTCTTCAAGACTAAGACCACGGGATAAGAGTAGGGGCTCGTACTAGGGTGGATAACGCTTGCATTAAGGAGTTCCTGGACCATTTTCTCAATTTCATTTTTTTGATAAAAGGGGTGACGATACAGATGGATATTGGGAGGAAGGCTTCCAGGTACAAGGGGAATGGAATGACCATGAACACCACAGGAAGGAGGGAGTCCATGGAGAGTGGAAAAGACCACTTGGTGTTTAGAAAGGATGGCTTGGAGGTCTTGCGACACCGAGGGTGTCTCTGTTGCTTGTATGGCATGGAGTTGGGCAACAAAACCAGAATGACCTTTTTTTAGCATCTTTTCCATGCGATGGGAACTAATGATCTTAGTTGAACCAGTGGTGATGCCTTGGAACTTATATTGGTGGTCCTCCTGGTCAAATTGCATGGTTAATTCCTTGAAATCCATGAGAATGGGACCCAAAGTCCTTATCCAGTCTGCACCCAACACAATGTCACAACCGCCCATGTCGATAGAAAACATATGATATTTCAGGTGGTAGTCACCAATTTGGAGACGCACATTTTCACAACGGCCTCCACATTTCATGGAGCCACCATTGGCAATCATGATTTGGAAATTATTGATGGAATGGATGTAGCAATGAGTTTCTTGGGCAATGCGGTGATGAATAAAATTATGGGTGCTTCCACTATCAACCAGAATGATGACCTTTGATGCTTGATGTAACCGATTAGCTTGAGGGTTTGGGGAGTAGAGAAGCCAGTGAGAGCATTGAGAGAAATTACCGGTTCTACTTCGGGAGGGTCTAAGTGAGGGGTTATGTTAGTAGTTTCAGGTGACTCAGACACAAGGGGAGTTTCAACATCCTCTTCCGAAATATCCTTGGAGATGGCCATAAAAAGTTTTTGTTCCTTACACTTGTGGCCCGGGAAATATTTGTCATCACAATTATAACAAAGGCCTTTGAGTTGGCATTCAGCCATTTCATCCCTGGTCAATTTTTGGATCTTTAGTGGAGTGGAGGGAGTAGTGGGATTTACTGGTTTAGGGTGAGGGATAAAGGCGAGTTTCTAGTTTTGAGAAGATACAACCTGTTGTGCTTCTTTATCTCTTTTAGTAGCCTCCACCTAACTCCGAGACCAAGCCATGAGGACATGGGCCCTAATCTCATCCTTGAGGCCATTGATAAAACACTCTTGGAAAAAGGCATTAGACATGCCCTCTGTCCAAAAATCCAGACGCTCAAAGGCAACTATAAATTCTTCCACTGTTCTTAATTGTTTCAACTTTGTCAAATGGCCCAAATGGTTGGTATCAGTGTCAAAGAATTCATAAAGCTCTGCCACAAAGTGTGTCCAAGCAATATACCCTTGACGGGAAGTTTTTCTCCATTGCCACCATTGTCAATGTTCTTGATCTATATGGAGAACACCATACCAGATTTTGGCCCAAGTCATATGTAATGTCGTATAAAGAGAAATAATGTTCCAATTGGTTTACCCAACCAATGGGGTCCGAGCCATCAAATTTGGTCACATCCACTCGCGGAAGGTGTAGGTCATGTTGAAAGTGATGGTGCTGAAAGTTATGGAAATGAGAGGAATCTTCACCTTCAGTATGTGGGGGTGAGTTAGAGGAAGGGTTATCTATAGGGATATGAAGCTTGGTGTAGAGTGACGAAAAGACAAATTCAAGCTGGGTGGTCGGGTCTTGTTTGATTTCCTCCATTGAGGACTGCATGGTTGTATTGATGGTGGAAACATTGGCACTGGGTTGTTTTACTTCTTGTTGGGTCTCGATGAGACTAGATTGCAAGGTATTGAAGTGATCTTCCAAGTCATGGCTGCGGGTATGGTCCATGAGGACGAAGGAACCAAAAATGGGCGGGTGGGGTCAAACATTTTGTCAAAAAATGATATGTATGAATGTGATAAGGGCAAAGAGATGAATCCAATGGAATAGGTCTCAAATAACGGTGAAAAAATTTCCAGACTTTTTATTTTATTTTTATTTTTATTTTACACCTACGGAGTTATACTCCGGTCTGAATAATACTGCAGTGATGAAATGACCAAATACTTAACCAGCAAGAAAAGTGTAGTTACTTGGCAACCCGAACACAGTTGTGCGACAATAGATCTTGTATGTTTTAATTTGTTTATGTTTCTGTCCCCAAGGGTTAGGTATTCAAGGGTTCTACAAACAAGGGTTTGCCTTGTGCTATAGCTCTCTGATATATGTGCAGGGTCCAACAGTAGTACTTGGCCCAATATCTCAGGGCACTAACTAAGGAGGATAGACCATACCCTTAGCCGTACTACCCAACTACCTAGGTACTAGAGAGTATCTTCCTAAGTGTTGTTCTCAGTGGCACTATAGAATTTATGTGACCATTTGGTTTATCTAAAGAGGGCTTCAGGAAAACTAGGTCGATCCATACACAGGTGATGTTTGATGCACTACCACTCGAAGGGGTACCAACAGGGGTTGCAAGGGTGGCCAACAGATGTGCGCTTAAGAACCACTTGTATTTCCTGCATGTATGAATCCCTCAACCACGGGTTTATGCACGTAACGACAAATCTGTGTGGATTAAAGACGTCGGAATACGTCTCTACCCTGAAAAAAAAATCACCCACAATTTCTGCCAAGGAAAGTGCTCCGATACCACTTGTAATATACCAGATATAAAAAGTATGCAGAACATAAATGAAATGCTAGAAATGGTAGAATAACAACAATATAACCAGAACAATCACCACAATAACACTGAAATGATATAAGAATAACAACAGAAATAACACTTTGATTCTGAAAGCAATGTTCATGGGCCTCTTTGAGGGGGCAACCTCCAGTTGAGCAGATCTCTATTACAATAATATCCAAGCTAGGGCTCTCATACCCTCGACTCCTATTTATACTAAATATGTCTATCAAAAGAAGCATCTAGAGGAAGATCCTTCTAGAAGCGAAATTTTCAATTAAGTCTTCTTACATTCTACTTATTCTATTTTATTGCAAGGCCTTATTAATATTGACCTTTATTACATCCGAATATATTGTTCTACCTATGTGTAGGTTAGGACCCTAACAGTATACTGATCACACCACACTAGCGAGCGTACAACCATCATGGAATCACATGCCAATTCTGATTTCCTTATGCATGAGGTCTATTTCCCTATCCACACACATGAGTTCTAGCCTCATGTGCACACATGCTACTTTCCTATGCACTTGGCCATTCAATCCTTGCCTCAGAGACTCATGACCAATATCAAAGGATAACTTAACAAGAAAAACTATCAACATTTGTCATACTCATGCATAACTAAAAATAATGACTATCAACACCACACTTACATGTACAAGAAACATTAGACATAATAACAACAATTACTTATATGCGACAACATACAAGAATTAACCCATGTCAAACACATATAAGTAAGTACACAAAAAACAAGACTAGCACATAAAGAACACTTATCTTTTATGAAAGTCACCAACTACACGCAGAACTCAAACGTTCCTTCCAACCATAGACTTTTTTGTTCATAAGCATTTAGCAACAGGTCACCCACAATTTGGGGCTTAACTCCACCAGGGAAAAAGGGTTCCTAGTGACAAGCTAAGGTTTGTTTCTTGACAGAATTGCTCAGTCCAAGGTGCCCGCTGCTGCAACTAGCCTACAATCTCTCATTCCCCATGCACCTATCCCACTCTAGGAAGTGTTTCCCTTCTCTGCTCAACAGTCCCTTAGCTTCCCCACTTCCCTTCCAGGGCTTCAACAACAAGTTGGACAGGAAGTCTCAAAGTACTGTAACTAATGCCCAACGCACCAGGGAATAATTCCTAGCAAATCTCTCACCTAGAGAGAATGCTCACGGGCCTGACAACCTACCTCTTCGAAAGAAATTCTCTCACATGGAGAGAATTCTCACAGGCTTGACAACCCACCTCTTCGACATAAAATCTCTCACCTGGAGAAATTTCCCATGGGCCCGACAACCCACCTCTTCGACAAAAAATACTTTGGTTACAATATGAAAAACCGTTTACAATATTTTCTCTATATATAAGGTAATGGTTGTCCTTTCTCAGAGTGTTTGACCCCTTCTCGCACATGAGAAACAAACTAATTCCCCCAAAAATACACTAAGGCCAAAAATATATATTTCATGCCTTAAACTAGACACTTGTCACCTTCAGACTTATCTTTATCCACTTGGTGACTCGTTCCCATCCCTCGGAAACTTAGGATAAATAATATCCATAATTACACTTTTCAGAAATATTAATAAAATATTCTCTTGGACTTAAGTCCCCTCTTTTCCTTTTTCGGTGGAGTTAGCCCCCCATCTCTTTTTGTCTTATCTATATGTGTACAATGATGTGATATTATTAATAACTTGAGTGTGATTACATTTACAAGGATAGGCGCACTGGCCTATTTGCATCTCAGTTCACCAACCCCATAACCACACAGGATCTACGGCCTCAAATACACACACACACACACACACACACACACACACACATTATATAAAACTCGATTTGATGTGCACTTCAGGGTAATCCCCACGCACTTACTCAAGTGCACACAACACTGAGAAATGTCTCCACCCTTCCTTTGATGAGCAACAACACACACTCACCTAGGTGCGTACAACACTATGAAATGTGCACACCCTTTCTTTGATAACAATCCTTGTGCACTACTCAGGTGTGCGCAAAACCAAAAATTGGTGTCAATGAATCTCCAACCTATATGCACATTTACATTTACAATTGGTTAAAACGACTCACCAGCCTATATGTACAATTACAAATGGGGTTCATATTAGGGACATTACAAATAACAACAAATTGTGTGGTGAAGATTTAATGTGTGTGTCCATCGGTGATTCTACAAGACAACGGGTAGCGATACTATGATAATGGTAGATTCCACTAATATGATTATATGATTGATAAAGTGTTACCATGCTATTTTATCTAATGTCTTTGCTTGTTTTACCTTATATTTCATTTTGGGACTCGAAGTGATAATGAGGACAAAAAGAGGTATAGACACGGTCTCCTAAATTTATTGTGCTTTTTTTGTATGTAGTTTATGTAGTAATGTGACCTTTTGAAGTTATTCCTAAACTATAATACACGTAACAAAATTTTGCAATGGTTCCTCTGTCAAATCCATTGATAATTTATTGTATGAGTAAATTTTATCCAAATTGATCCATCAAATGAATTGGAACAATAAAAAAAGAGTTGAGATACCTATTGTTGTAAATACACATGGATTGAAAAAAGGTATTGGCTATGATGCTTTGGTGGACATGGTGTGCTACATGATACCCACACATCTTGTGTAGATATGTTTGTCTGCAATCAGCAAAAACCTTATGTTTGGAAAATGTTGGGCTATCGACAATGACTAATTTGGTTGTCGACACTTCAATATTGAGAGTTGACAAATTCTCTGACAGTATTTAGATTTTTCATTTAAATTTTCTATGAGTGGGTGTTGTATGTTGTTGGTGGCTGCTAAGCATGAGGAGTATTGGTTTGTCTTTATTGGTTAATCTAATTTTATAGTACTATTGATTAAAATTCCAATCTCGTACCCTCATACATGATAAAATGCAATGGATACATTGCAATTTTTCCAACCCTAAAATGGTGAAATGTTGTTCACACTGCAGACATAATTGCAAATTTCCATTGATTGGAATTCTATTTTTTGTTTTTTGCAATTCTTAAGGAGGAAAATCATCAACATTTGTATTCTATTAGGCATTGCATTTTTTATTAAGGGTTGGGTATTTCTTTACATTGTAAAACCTAAACATGTTTGAGCACCATGTATACCTCCTGGTTTATGATAAAGATTTCACTAGTACTTACATCTACACTATTAATCTATAAGAAAATAAAATTGTTGTAAACTATTTTAAAACCAATATAGTTTCATCTGTTTCAAATCTCAATTCTCAACAACTTGTCTTTGTTTTTTTTAATGATATTTTAATGCTCTTGATTAAAAGTGACACCCTAATTCTGGTTTTGAAGGCAATGCCTCCACTTGATAATAAGGGCATCATTCTCCTTCTTCAAAACTTGTTTAGTTGTTAAGAATATGTCCAATAAGAATTGACTCATACACCAAGTAAAGTCACCAATGATCTTCTATTTTGGATTTGAGCTTGCTTGACAAACAAGAACCAATGGTTTGATGGAATTGTGCCTTAAGTTTACAGATACACTATTTGCTCTTAATCTTTAAATTATACTAGAAACCTTGTGTCAGTGACTTAATCCACAATAGATCATTTTCCTGTAGTGAGAAGACTAATGAAATTCAACTTGAGATTTATCAAAATGGGGGCATGATGAAAACTTGTTCAATTGGTCAATGTATTGTTTCATTTTGGAGTTTCTACAACACACATAACATAATAATATATCAAAGTTTCTTGTGAGATATGGTGTAACCAAACCTCATGTGTTAGAAACAGTGTGCAAACTGAAATACTACCTTATGACAACCAAGATAACTAAGACATTTCAAAAATGTGTAAGCTTGACCATAAACTTCAGTACTCGAAGAATACCAGTCATCGTGGCAATAAATATGAACACCTAAATACAATCATTCATTTATGTAGTGATGAGACCATTAAAATTCAAGGACATTAGAATTTAATGTGAATTGACATGGTTTTCAACAAGCGGTAAGGGAAACCTCTGTGTTTATATATCATTAGTATTACTCTTATAAACCAACATCAATGTTTAAGAATAGTTGTACCATTTGTTTTTACCCTTGATTAATGAACAAAGCAACCAACTTTAAGTTTGGGTTATCTAGTGCATGAAAACTGGTCAATTATTCACGATTTGGATTTCTTTAGATATGAACAATATTAAACAATTGAATATGTTTAAGTGTGTCTCAAGAAATTATTAATGTTTCCTTATTATTGTTGTTGAACTTAACCATAGATGTCTTTTATAGTTGTTTTTAAAGATAAATAGGTATTGGTGGCAAGCCATAAATACCACCTATTCAACCCATTTTATTGAATTTGCTTGTATTTGGCCAATTCAGTGGACAACATTTCAAAATGGCAAACGAACCTGCTTGTTTTCTTCTCATTGGAGTTGCTGGTACATTTATCCCTCTTCTTATTATGTGGTCTGCAAAGTGTTATTTGGGTTTACTTCAGTGGTGTTCCTCTTTTCGGTTTTATTTGAGGTGATTTGTCTAGAATTTGACATCTTCATAAGTATGCATAGGGATTTGTGAGATTTTCTAAAATGTTTCACTGAGAATTGCTACTGCTTAGGCCATTTTTTATCATTTATCTTGTTGAAAATGGGAATCTGGGAGCTATTTTTGTTAATTTTTTGGGGGCCATTTGATTGGAAATGACTATCTATTGATATGGGTATTTGAATAGTTTGATATGTAAGGTTGTGAAAAGTATGATGGAAAAAGGTGAGAAACTTCCACCCACATACACATAGATATAAGCATGTTCCATTCTATTCGGGCCACATGGTTCTATTAGGACCAAATTACACACACACACACACACACACATGTAACTGGTCTAGAGGACCTCTTTTCTTCGAATAAAAATATAATTTCATTGGAGATTTGATCAAGAATGTTGAGATTTTAAGATATAGTTTCAATGGTTGGATAGCTTAGTTATGAACCCGAGATTTGGTTTCTGAGTTTGAATAGCCAAGGTATGAGGTTTCCTATATAGCTAGTTTATAAGACCTCTTTTCTTAGAACCAAAATCCAATTAATTTGAGATTTGATCAAAGATGTTGAGTTTTTATGGACCTCTTTTCATCGAACAAAATTCTTATATCGTCAAAGATTTGATCAAGGATGTTGGGTTTTTCATATCTAATTGCTATGGTTGGATAGCTTAATTATGAACTCAAGATCGGGTTTTCAAGTTTGAGAAACTCAATTATGAAGTTTTGTGGTTCATTTTTATTTTCATGAAATATGATGGACAATCTATTATGGTTAGTTGGGTTTTTAAGCTCTTGCTTTTGGGTTTGTAAGATCTCATTTCAGTGGTTCAACAACTCAACTATAAAGCTTCCTACTTTTTATTTTTCGTGGTATAAAACTTGACAGTCCATATGTTTTTGGGTTTGTAAGATCTTGTTTTTTGGTTGAACAAATCAGTTACAAAGTTACTTGGTTCATTTTGGTTTTCTTGGAATTAAGATGGATAGTCTAGGAGAAAGTGTTTTCTGTCTTCGATGTCTTATATTAGGAATAGTGCAATATTGGGACTTCCTGGGAGGTCATTGTTACAGAAATATTCCCCTGTGGACATGTGAACTTTCCCTTGGATTATAGACCCCTTTACCAAAATATACAATTACATTTGGACACTACCATTCCTATAGATTCATTTTATCCATCTAAAAAAAGAGAAAAAAGGGAAGTATGATGTACCTCATTTATGGCATTTGTCCAAATTGTTCCAATTCATGAACTCTAAACAATACCTACAATGGACAACAAGAAAAAAATGACTATCTCCTACTCTAATGGATTAGACAAAATCAATCGATCTGTGAAGATTAAGACAAGCATAGACAATCACTTGTAAACACATACTTGAAGGAAATAGGTCGTTTATTAATGAGAACTTCAAAAGGAAACTTACAATCTTCAGATGATGTTGCAACAACTTCTCCAAGTCCTCCTCATCCAACCCTTTCTCGAAATATCCACAATCAAAATAACAACGCTTTGTTGATTTCTCCTCCCTTTTCACCATGGGAATGCCTCCATGTATAGGATTTGAGAGGCTCAAATACCTTGGGTATATTTGGAATTAATTGAGGATATGGATCCAATAGTTGTGATATCTTCCTTAGATGCAACCCTGGAGTTAGATTTGATCCAAACTAACCCAATCCATTCATAGTTGTCTTTAGAGGAAAGTGGGATTTCCTCCAATATTCCCTAAACCAACTCAACACTCTCTTAAAATGGACAACAAAGTACTGCAACACTCCCCCTGAGATGGAAAAGGAGTGCTAACACTCCTTGTGTATGAGAAAGGGAGCACTAATCTTCCAAAAATTCCTCAAGATGAGTAAATCCCTAGTAAAAATACTTTTTCTGACTATCAGATGATGGGGCTTCCTCTTCTAATATGTTTTATGGGTTGTAGCAAGTGTTTTCATGGTGTCGTTTGAGATGCAACACCTAAGAAAAGTGAATGTGACACTTAAAACACTTGCAACACTCATGACACTTGCAACAATGAAAGTGCGACAATGTCGAAGTGAGGAATTTTTATGTGTAACAGATTCCCCCCCAAAGTGTGAAGTCAGAAAATGAATGTTGATGGTCGAAACACTTTGTAGATTCTTTGAAGAAAGGGCATGGATTTGGAGAACCTGGAAGAACCTGTAGACAATCATCAAACAATGTTAATATGTGTTCCATTCCTAAGGCAGACATACCTATGCTCGAAATACAAATGACTCAAATCATGACTGCCAATAAATACACTGTGGATCCATGATGATATTGACTAAGGAGATGGCCACCAAAGATACAATGTGGATCCATATCTCTACAACCTGACTTGATTGCAACCACGGAAGAATACACAGTGGAGCTATGATGTGATAAGAACATAGCCACAGACCAATACAAAGTGGACCTATGTTAAAACATGTGTATCAATTGGATAGTCTCCATTGCAACCTGGGTAAAGTGTATATGTAGATGAATACTCAACCCAAGGTCTGCGTCTTGATCCTATAACAATACGATTTTGTCTTTGTGAATAGATGATTTTATGTCGACCATGACATAAACCACTTGATTACCGGTCATTAAGGTATACCATTAACAAGTGCGAGAGAAATCACCATTGATGTCGATGATTCTCAAGGTACTTTTAAAGTACAATACAGTGAATATGAATAATGAGCTGAAGTTGAACACTCGTGGAATCAGTCAGTCAGGGGTCATTGATTCATATCCACTGTCGAATGTGAGGAGGCCTACCATTGTGGCATGTAGGTCCCAAGGTATTGATGTGTTCCTAAGTCTATTTCCTAGGTAATTTTTTGAAGTCGATAGGAAAAGACTCATCGAACGAGGGCATTCATGTATCCCCCATCAATCGACACAGAACTCGTCATAGGAAAGTGATAAGATATAGTAGATGAAAATGAACTGACATGGGTATGGGAACTGGTAACATTTTAGATGGATGAATTTTGAGGTGAAGACTTCCCTTGGACACTGAGGCACGACATAAGACTTGGAAGCATAGACTCAGAGTGGACCAAAACATAATGCAATGAGTGTTGGGGAATTCTTTGGATGGGCCAAAGGAGTAGAAAGATTCATAGGATTGGTTAAGTGCCGAGACTAATGGATTATCCAAGTGTATGATGAGGTGAAAACAAGTGTCGTGTTCAAGGGAGACCATAAGAGCTTCCTTAAAATATTTCAAGAAACTCGACCCATTTCCTTCAATTTTCCCCCATATAGATAGATGAGTATATCATTTTCATTTAATGAGCTCAAGGAGGGTAACACTTGCTCGATATAAATCACGTTTGGTATGTTCCTCTTCCTTATTTTAATGAACTGGAAGAAGTAAGGGTTCGTCCCCAGAAGGGATCTTCAATGTGTAATTTTGCGAGTCCAGAGAAGGAAAACTTGGTTGTTTTTCATGTTTAGGGAGATTGAAAATAACTTAAAGAAAACTTCAGGTGTCCTTTTTCATAATTTTAGTCTCCGAGGTCCGAAAAAGTATAAAATGATACAACAGAGAAATCTTCTAGCTGTGTTTGACTAGAGCATTCCTTTTTCATAGTTATTCTGTTGGGACCGAAAAAGGGGTAATCTATCGCCGAACATATGACTCTTCATATTTTAATGATCTCGAAGTACGATGAAGTTTTCTCAATAACGTCATAAGGTCATCAAAAAATCTATGCTCCATAATTTCCTGCGTAATTAAGTCATTATGGGAAAAAAATGTCAGCATATTCTTAAAAATCAACAATCATTTAGGAAAAAACTCGAAAATAAATATTATTAATATGAAAAAGGGTGTAAATGACTATATTTGGAAATATTAAAATATCAATTAGGGAAAAAAACAAGTCATTTTCACCTTTGATTTTACCATTTGCCCTTTTCCTTAAGTTTTTCCCCCTTTGGAGTGATTTTTTCGGCGTTGATTGTGGGAGTTACAAGCGACCATTCACGATTTATTCTAGACCATATTAGTACTTTGGTCGTTCTCATTCATTTGCATGCCTTTTTGTTCAATTTCATCCTTTATTTCATGAGTTTGGGCTCCTTAGAAATCCCTAGAGCACCGAACATGATCGACGCTCCCTTAAGCAATCGAGGGGGGTGTTGTTCGAGATTTCAGTGCCTTGATATGTTTTCTAGGGGAGCGTTAGCACTCTATTCTTAATTTCTTGGGAGCGTTGGGTGCAAAAAGTTGATTTTTTTTTTTAGTTTTTAGACTGTGAAAAAGCAATTTCTCTTCTTGAAACTTGGCTAATGTGATTCTTTTGTGGATTTGCAGGATTTCACTAGCCAATATGATTGAATAGAAGGAAAGAGAACATGAATTCAATGATATGGATGCCTTACAAGACCCTCAAGCGAAGGCATCTCTACGAAACTACGGTTTTTTGAAGTACTTCAAGATACAAAACATGCGAAACGAAAGCCTTTTGCTCGAGTATATGATCGATTTATGGGACAACGATGAGAAAGCGTTCCAGATAAGATATCATATGCTTGAGATCGGCATTGAGGATGTGTATTTCCTGATGGGGTTCTCAAAGAGGGGAGCACCCATCCTTTTTGTTGGACACCAATCTACTCCATTACCAACAAAGGCATATGTTGCGTAGTATTGTGTGACGGGATCACGCTTAGTAGGGAGAATAATCGTCATCAAAGATGTGATGGACCTATCTCTATGATCCATTCTCTTTACTATCACTAAATTGGCAAGAAGCACTAGTGCACATCTTGCTTCCAAATCTCAGATATCATATGTTATTCAGTGCTTGGAGCCCAGGATTTTTAACTGGAGTGCAGGGTTCTTAAGAAACATCAAAGAGTAGATTTCTAAGTGTATAACGGAAAGAATAAACAATTTGGATACATATATTTCTTGGTTTCATTCTTTCTAGAGAGAGTACCACAGATCCAGTCGTAGGTTGCATTGATAGCACGCCCCACATCTGAGCCCCAGATGGAGCGGTGGATGAGTCTTTCACCTCGGTTGGGGAATGAACCCTCAGCCTTCCGCTTTACCACTGACTTCTTCACATGGTGAAGAAGACAACTCATGGTTATAGAGGATTTCCCATATGTCATAGTTAACTTTAGGGGCAGTGCAAATTTAGTGCTCCCTGAAGAGCCACAGTGGGATACATTAGATAAAATATGAAAGATCATGACCTTGCAACAATGTTTTTGGTTTTTATATATATATATATATACTGTTGTACAATGAGGGATCTAAATCATTTTTTTCATCATGCAGAAAGAGGGACATCACGTCCGACAAGGATGCTAGCACTAGGACGTCGTGGTGATGTTCAGTAAGCAGTGAAGGTTGGCATCAGAGTAGGAGGACTTCGTGATATGGAGAGGAAACTCGGTGGGTTGACCATGGGTATTCCTTCAATGAGGATACAAGATGTAGCCTTTCATCTTCAGAGACATATAGTTGGGGTGCCTAAAGGCCTTAGTCATCTGCTGTGACGAGTGGCCAAAGCAGTTGTGTGTTATGCTAAGCACAATGTAGTGCAAGAATACGAGTAGAGTCTCCCGACACATTAGTATTTTATGATGATGTCGTGGGCATAATGGCCCACATTTTTTCCCTACTGTGTACTTTTTGGATGATGTATTTTGACATACTTTTTCTATTTTAATATATACAAGAAGATATATATGAGTTTTGTTGTGGCTACTTATGTTTTTCAAATGATGTGATGTTTTTATTTACATGCTTTATGTTATGAATGCTTATCTATGTGTAATGTACCAATCCAACATATAATTTTCTAACGAATATGTAGTTGTATTAAGTTCTCTCGATATATGTCTATATTCTAGAAATTCAAAATATCTTTTGAGACAATGAACCCTTAGATGGAGACATAGAAAAAATAGATTAAGAATAGTGTATTCACAGTTTAGTTGATGGACCACGAGTTGAGAATCAAGGTCTATAATCAGTTGGGATATACCTAAAGAAGAATCATCTATTAAAATTCCAATGATGACATGATATTATGCAATGTTATTGGTTGTCGATCCGAGGCAAATTCCTCCTGAACTCACTAACTCGCCATAGTGGTAGATGACCCAAGCTGCAGAGGTAATATTCTGGGTATGTCAACTAGCCCCATTTGCAAATCCAAAATAGATAGGAAAGGATGATGACATCTGAATATTCAAGCACAAATAAAAGTATAAGCAACTTTAAATAATGGGGAAAAACTTGTGCACGCAAAATAAAATATACACCAAACCAAAAACACATAGTACAATAACGTACAAAGCACAAATGTGAGATATTCTATGCATAGTACTTATTTAGGTAAATCCCATTTTGGGGCTCATCGATAGATAATCCATCGTAATCCACTAACTCATAGGCGCCTCTCTGTAGCACACACTTCACGATGTATGTCATGTGCCACATAGGTTCTAACTTACCTACATAATGTTTGTTATAATCGTGGTCATAGACCAAGACCAAATCTCCTTTTTCAAAAACATGAGGTTGAACAGACTTATCGTATTGAGTCTTGATGCATTTTTTTATGTGTATCGTTGATGAGAGAAGCATCACGACGAGTTTCATCCAACTTCATTAGATATAAAAATCATTCTTCTTCGACGGAAGTATGGGGTAGGAGTTCTACAGTGAGTTTCAAGGATGGAATCTCGCATTCAATCAGAAACATTGCTTCCAACCTGTATACCAACTGGAAGGGTGTAAATCCGGTGGAAATTTTAACTGAAGTCTGATAATCCCATAGTGCAGAGAAGAGTTGCAAATTCCAAGAGGTTTTGTTCACCCCCACCATGCGTTGAAGCATGGTCTTTAGGACTTTGTTGATGGCTTCAAATTGTCCATTTTCCTGAGGATAGTAAGGGGATGAATTTTCAAGATGAAAACCCAATGCGGTGTGTAATTCACCCATCATCTGGTTTTGGAAATGGGATCCATGATCGGTTACAATAGCTTGTGGGACTCTGAAGCGAGCGATAATGTGATTGAACAAAAAAAGTGTTGCAATTTAGTCATCAATAAGAAATGTAGGCATAGCCTCAGCCCATTTAGTGAAATAATAGACTGTGACGATAATATAACCGTGCCCCCTGGCTGAGGTAGGCTTACATTGCAAGAAATAGATACTCCATTTGGCAAAGGGCTCAATGGAGAAAATGGGATGGATTGGAGCTAGGTGGGTACGTTCTTTCTTCTGAAATATTTGACACGGTGGGAATTTTTTAACGACCCCGATGCAGTCTTTGAATATGGAAGGCCAAAAATAACCGGCATGTAATATTTTTTGGGTTGTAGCCATCCTAGAAAGATGACCGCCACAAGCTCCAAGGTGACAATATTTTAAAAATCACTCAACTTGTTCATGGGTCAAGCAACGTCATAGAACAATATTGATACTATGATGATACAAAATGTCACCAACCATAAGGTAGTACTGAATGGTGTCTAATGTGACGTCGTTCATCATGTGAAATGCCAGGATGGAAGCGTTGGGTCTGGAGATACATAAGAATGTCTCCATACCATGGATCAAACATACTAATGAGGAATAATGAGTCATCGGGAAGGGAATTGGTAGGCTCAGTATTCTCATCAGTATGGGGAAGATCGCAAATTAATTCCGCAAAAACCAACGATTTCTTAGCTTTGGACTTGGCAATATCAAGATCGAATTCTTGGAGAATGATGATCCATTTGGAATATTTGTACCCAAGTGTTGGACATATTGTCATTGATGTCAATATCCAATGATGCACTTGAAGCTCAAAAAGAAAAGCGCATTGTAGAAACATGATCAAGATTGAAATCCCCATAGGACAAGTCAGGATCGTTGAATACGCAAGTGCCAAATCAACGACAGGGATGGATTGTAGAGAGAAAAGGGAGAATTAAAAAGCATCTTATTCCCAATCCCGCAATCAATCTAGACCGTCATATTACAAGAGAAGGATCGTTGGAGGACAAGTCAATGATCAGATCAAATCAGGACCGTTGATACGCAAGCGCCAGATCAACGACAGGGATAGATTGTGGAGAGAGAAAGGAGAATTAAACAACGTGTTATTTCCAATCCCAAAATTATTCTAGACCATAAGATCTTATAGAGTCAAAGATCGACAACTATAGTTGATCCACCAAACGATCAGATTAAGTTGTGACCGTCGGATATGCAAGCGTAGATCAAGGGCAGGGATTGATTTTAGAGCGCGAAGGGAGAATTAAAAAATGCTCTAATTCCAATCCCACAATTAGTCTAGACTGTAAATCATCACCCGCCAAATAGATCTACGGTTGGCATCAGTTCCACTACCAATGAGCAGTTTTCCATTGCGGAGCTCGACGATAGTTTTAAACATTGTGCTAGTTAGGACCCCATAATCATTCTTGATTGTTGATCTACTCTGGGACCATTCTCATCCATTGGATCACTTTAAGTGGAAGGACAGGATAAGCAAGGAAAAAGGGATAAGATCTTGAATATTCGAATTCTCGATAGTCGTTGGATCACTTTAAGTGGAAGGATAGGATAAGCAAGGGCTAAGATCTTGAATACCCAAATTCCCGATAGTTGTTGGATCACTTTAAGTGGAAGGGTAGGATAAGCAAGGGCTGAGATCTCGAATACCCGAATTCCTGATAGGCGTTGGATCACTTTAAAGTGGAAGGATAGGATAAGCAAAGAAGAAGAGTCATTGGATTTAAACCAAGGCAAAGCAACATCGTGAATAGATCGAGACGCCGATCTAAGATTGTGATCAATGAACAACATTCATTTCAGGTTAAAATTTGTGAGGAGGTTACACTTTAGGGAATCTCACTTTGGGAGAACTCGAAAATGGAGAGATCAAATTACCCGACGTCCCAAAGGCCGAAATTTTGAAGTCACTCTCAGTGGTCGATCTGAGATACATTTCAGATAGTATCATGACCTTTTCATCAAGGATAAGAATATGTTCCACATCGGGAGATCTACGTCAGTAGGCCACGTCAACAAGGACATGTGGCACAGTGATATAATGACAAGTGTCAAGATGAAATCAACATTTAAAGTATGTGTAAATCACGAATCTGAGTGACACATGGTAGCCACTCAGCCTGTGCCACGTCATCAAGTGACGTCAGTGAGTTACGTCACTCTGGTAGTTTTACTTTGGGAGATTTGAAAGGTTGCAAAGTCTTTAAGTCCCAAAGGATGAAGTACCAAAGAACATGGTCCCAACAATGGACATATGGGGGCTAAAAGGAAAAAGGCAAATGAAGAGACAGTCCTTAAATTAATAAGCCCATGGTTTTTCACCTGTGGTCATATGTAATGGTTTGAAGGAAGTGCCTCTGCAAAACTCGGTTTCTGCAAATATTTACAGGAATATGGAATCAAGTTAAAAAGAAACCGATCCATACCTGTGATCGATTTACAAAAATCACTCTCACTAAATTAAAAGAATTAACAATAAATTTTTGAATAATAAAAGTGATTATTGTTAATGTTAAAATGAAGAGGTGCAATGGTCCAAATAAAGGGACACAATGTTTCATAGCTCACACCAGTTGGAAGAGTATATAAACGAGAAGGAGTGATGAGAAGACGGTGTCTCTGCAGTCCAGATCAGAAGATAAAAAACAAAAGCAAATTCCAGGAAATAAAGATACTTATGCAGAGAGGGTGGAAGGGAGGAGCATGGAAGGATTCATATCCTTACTAAGCAAATTGTAAAAGATAAGGGAGTTGGAGCTTCCAAGGGTTGGTTCCCTAAATACAAGGGAGTTGGTGCTTCCTAGGATTGGTTCCCTAAAGACGAGGGAGTTGATTCTTCCTAGGGTTGGTGCCCTAAAGACGAGGGAGTTGGTGATTCCTAGGGTTGGTGCCCTGAAGAAGGGGATTGGTGTCTCCTAGAGTTGGTTCTCTAAAGAGGATTGGTGTCCTTCACTATTCTTTATAAAACCTTGTAATTGATGTTAATATATTTATATAATTGATTTTACATACAATTCATTGTTGATTCATTGTGGTAATCAATAAAATAATAAAAAGTAATTTCTAATTGTTAAAAAGGGTAATACTGATTCACCCCCCCTCTCAGTATTTCACCAATTGGTATCAGAGCAAGTGCCTTCAACACAGTCTAACGATTGAAAGGTAGATCATGAAGATGAATCAACAAGAGGGAATGACTAACAACAAAGAACCATTGTTCAATGGAGAAGGCTATGCTCTATGGAAAATAAGAATGAAAAACTTCTTGTTGGCTCTTGGTTTTGATATCTGGAAATCTGTTAAAGATGGTTACATTGCACCAACTACTCCACCCAAAGACGCTGCAAGAAAGAAAATCTATAATGACAACTCAAGATCAGTTAATGGAATTCTAGGAGGGTTAACTAATTCTATATGTCTGAAGGTTATGCATTGTAAATCAACCAAATAAATCTGGGACAAGTTAGAGGTTGTATATGAAGGAGATGACAAAGTCAAGGAAGCCAAACTATAGACCTATAGAACTTAGTTTGAAAATCTGAAAATGAAAGAAGAAGAAAATATTGTTGAGTACTTTCATAGGGTACATGAAGTGGTTAACTCAATCAAAGCGGCAGGAGAATAAATTATAGATAAACCTATTGTGCAAAAATTACTAAGATCATTACCTATGAGATATGATGCAAAGATTTCTACAATTGAAGATAGAACTGATCTAAGCACACTCACAGTGGATCAACTCCATGGAAATTTTACAGCATATGAAATGAGAACAGAGAATGATAAATCATCAAAAAATGAAACATCCTTTAAAGCATATAACACAAATGTGAGGCAGGAGCAAAAGAGTAATGATAAGTTGTCAGATATATCAGATGTAGAAGAGGCAAACTTTATAAAGAAACTCCAAAAAGAATTTGGAAAATATAAAGGAAAGTTACCTTTCAAATGTTTCAACTATTGCAGAATTGGACATTTTGCCAACAAATGTCCCTATCCCATACAGGAGGAAAATGATGAAGAAGTTCACAACCAGGAAAACTAATCCAGGAAAAAATTTTATAAGAAAAAGAAAAAAATTTACTCTAAAGAAGATATCAACTCTTCATACATAAGTGAATATGAAGATTCAGAGCTTCTGTTTATGGGAATGAAAACTCAAGATGATAAACATTCAGAAGATGAAAAAAAATGGAACTTCGAAGAAGAAATCCTTAGTGTAATTGAAGAACTAGGAAAAAATAAAAAACAAAGCAGGGTACTAAGAAGAGAGCTTCTAGATATTAAAGAAGCTACTAAATCAAGAGAGAAGGAAGTTTCAAAAACCCTCAAGGAGTCACAACAAACCATCAGTGATTTGAAGTCCCAGCTCCTGGAAGCTAATAAAACTGAAGAAATCATTTTAAAACAACTCAGTGATAAAAAACAAGCATGTGAGAAACTAGAAGTTGAGATAAAGTTGCTAAAAAGTGAACTTGAGAAAGAAAAGAATATATCAAACTTTGGAAATAGTTCAAAGATCTTGGATGAAATTCTCAGTAGCCAAAGGTCACCAAACAACAAGACTAGTTTTGGATACACCCAAAACTCAACTTCTACATCACAAGGAGCTGTCAAAAGACCAATGAGTTATGCAGGTGCTCTAAAGGGACCCTTAAGAAAAGAAGATAATAAGGAAAATATGATACCATTGAACATTGTTCCACATAAACAAAAATCAACATTCCCTACTAAAGTAATAAATGACAGGAAGAATATAATCACCAGAAGGAATCCCATTAATAAATATCTATTCATTGGATACTGTTACTCTTGCAATAATTTTGGACATAAGGCAGTACACTACAAAGATTATGGACAATACAATAATAGAAATGTCCATAGATATAAGAACAATAGGTACAATACAAAGAAGAGAAACTACAACCCATTTACTCCTTTGCAAAACTTCAATATTGAATGTAAAAAATTCAACAACTATGGTCATAAAACGAAACAATGTAGATTACCAATGCAATCCCTAAAAAAAGGAAACCCTAACAAATAGAATAAGAAGACATGGAAAAGAAAATCTGAAGTACACAAGAAAGATGCTAAAAATGTTGCTCCAGAAATTAATGAAGTTAATAATAGGAGATTGGTGGGTAAAAATTCTAATAAGGAATATAATAATATAAGATATGCATGTAAAGTAGATCAAACTCAAGATATGAAAACTCCTAAAGAAAAATCAAACACAACTCCAAAACTTGATAATGTCATACAAGAAGATTATACATTACCCCAAAAATGGAAATTAATAGAGGAATATTCTCAAGACAAGGATAAAGAAGCTTCTGGTGCACATAATAGTGACGTTGATGATGAATCTTCAACAGTAGAAAAACCGAAAGAATTGAGTGATGATTATCTCAGAAAATTTTCAATCCTATTTTTATGGTACATTGAAACTCCTTCTCAAAGAAAAATTAAAAACAAAGAAGGGAAGGAGAATTTAGGGAAGAGCTAAAATTCATTCATGTTGATGCTCCTATGAGCATTGAAGCACATAAAAACGAATAGGATCATCAAAATCATCATGGTTTAATGATATAACTCTATGCAAGATCTGACATAGTTTATTGTATGTCTTTATCTTCCCAGGAATAGTGCAGGTTATGTATTGGTCTCAAAATGGTTACAAGTGGACAATAATATCCACAGTGGAAACAATAGGATGTATATAGTGGTATACATGGCATCCTGTAGAAATGATAGGGGGAGAGATCTTTTCAAGAATAATTTCCTCTTCATAAACAAAAGGGAAGAAAATTTAGAAGCAAAGAGAGAAGATTGATAGGGGGAGTCAATCAGTTATGACAGACAAAGTATGATTACAGGAGGAGTTACCCGAGTTTAGATTCTGGTCAACAACATACAGACAGACAGAGCATTACCATAGGGGGAGAAACTCTTTTCCATTGATGTCAAAGGGGGAGAGTAAATTCATAGAGAAAAACATCATCACAGGGGGAGTTTGTATGAAGTTAGAGTGCTTCGCTCAATCAAAAAGGGGGAGATTGTTGGACATACTGTCATTGATGTCAACAACCAATGATGCACTTGAAGCTCATAAGGAAAAGCGCATTGTAGAAACATGATCGGGATCAAAATCCCCACAGGACAAGTTAGGAACATTGAATACGCAAGCACCAGATCAACGATAGGGATGGATTGCGGAGAGAAAAAGGAGAATTAAAAAGTGTGTTATTCCCAATCTCGCAATCAGTCTAGACCATCAAATTACAAGAGAAGGATCATTGGAGGACAAGTCAACGATCAGATCAAATCAGGACTATTGATATGCAAGCGCCAAATCAATGATGGGGATAGATTGCAAAGAGCGAAAGGATAATTAAACAACGTTTTATTTCCAATCCCACAATTATTCTAGACTGTCAGATCTTATATAGTCAAATATCAATGAATATGGTTGATCCACCAAACGATCGAATTAAGTCGTGACCGTCGGATATGCAAGCACAGAACAAGGGCAGGGATTGATTGCAGAGTGCGAAGGGAGAATTAAACAAAGCGCTAATTCCAATCCCGCAATTACTCTAGATCGTCAATCATCACCCGCTAAATAGATCTACGGTTGGTATCAGTTCCACTACCAACGAGCAGTTTTCCATTGTGGAGCTCGACGATAGTTTTAAACGTCGTGCTAGTTGGGACCCCACAATCATCCCTAATTGATTATCTACTATGGGACCATTCTCGGCCATTGGATCAATTTAAGTGGAAGGATAGGATAAGCAAGGCAAAAGGGCTGAGATCTCAAATACCCGAATTTCCGACAGTCGTTGGATCACTTTAAGTGGAAGGATAGGATAAGCAAGGGTCGATATCTCAAATATCTGAATTCCCAACAACTGTTGAATCACTTTAAAGTGGAAGGATAGGATAAGCAAGGAAAAAGGGACGAGATATCGAATACCCGAATTCCCGACAACCGTTGGATCACTTTAAGTGGACGGATAGGATATGAAAGGGTTGAGATCTCGAATACTCGAATTCCCGACATTCGTTGGATCACTTTAAAGTGGAAGGATAGGATAAGCAAAGAAGAAGAGTCATTGGATTTAAACCAAGGAAAAGCAGCATCGCAAACGGATCGAGTCGTCGATCTAAGATCATGATCAAAGAAAAAAATTCATTTCGGGTTAATAGTTGTAAGGAAGTTACACTTCAGGGAATCTCTCTTTGAGAGAAATAGGAAGTGGAGAGATCGAATTACCCAAAGTCCCGAAGGCTGAAATTCTGAAGTCACTCTCAGTCATCGATCTGAGATACATTTTGGATAGTATCATGATCGTTTGATCAAGGAGAAGATTATGTGCCACATCGGGAGATCTACATCAGTAGACCACGTCAATGAGGACATGTGGCACAGTCAAATAATGACAAGTGTCGAGATGAAATCAACATTTTAGGTAAGTGTAAATCATGAATCTGCGTGACACATGGCAGCCACTCGGCCCATGCCATGTCATTAAGTTACGTCACTCCGAGAGTTTTACTTTGGGAGATTTGAAAGGTTTCAAAGTATTGAAGTCCCAAAGGATGAAGCACCGAAGAACACGGTCTCAACACTAGACATATGGGGGCTAAAAGGAAAAAAACGATTGAAGAGACAGTCCTTAAATTAATAAGCATGTGGTTCTACACCTGTGGTCGTATGTAATGGTTTGAGGGGAAAGCCTCTGCAGAACTTGGTTTCTGCAAATATTTGCAGGAATATGGAATCGAGTTAAAAATAAATCGATCCATACCTGTGATCGATTTATGAAAAGCACTCCCACTAAATTAAAAGAATTAACAATAAATGTTTGAATAATAAAAGTGATTATTGTTATTTTTAAAATGAAGAGGTGTGATGGTCCAAACAAAGGGACACAATGTTTCATAGCTCACACCAGTTGGAAGAGTATATAAACGAGAAGGAGAGATGAGAAGACAATGTCTATGTAGGCCAGATCAGAAGATCAAAAACAAAAGAAGATTCCAGGAATTAAAGATACTTATGCAGTGAGGGTGGAGGGAGGAGCATGGAAGGATTCATATCCTTACTAAGAAAATTGTAAAATATAAGGGAGTTGGAGCTTCCTAGGGTTGGTGCCCTAAATACAAGGGAGTTGGTGCTTCCTAGGGTTGGTTCCCTAAATACGAGGGACTTGGTTTTTCCTAGGGTTGGCTTCCTAAAGACGAGGGAGTTGGTGCTTCCTAGGGTTGGTGCCCTGAAGAAGGGGATTGGTGTCTCCTAGAGTTGGTGCTCTAAACAGGATTGGTGTCCTTCACTATTCTTTATAAAACCTTGTAATTGATGTTAAATATATTTATATAATTGATTTTACATACAATTCATTGTTGATTCATTGTGGTAATCAATAAAATAATAAAAAGTAATTGTTAATTGTTAAAAAGGGTAATATTGATTCACCCCCCCCCATCTCAATATTCCAACACCAAGCACTTAACGAGTCAAGATGTGATACATAGGGTTTGAGTCAGCAATGACCATGGTAGTGAAAAGCAAAATATAATGGCGAAAATTTGGACAACAATGATTGCTACCAAAGCCAACTTTTCAACATGTGAATAACGGAGTTTAGGACTTGAAAGTCTCTTACTTAAATAGTAGATCACATGTTCGACGTCGTCATCATCCTCTTGTAATAAAACCATGGCAATAGTGGAAGCAGAGGAAACCAAATAAAGGATGTAATATTTTGCATAGTTGGGGGGATGTAACATCGGTGTATTCATTAAAGCATGCTTGAGATCATCAAATGAGCATTGAGCGATGGCATCCCATATGAAAGGGGCATATTTTTGTAGCAATATCATGAATCCTTTAGTAATTTTGGCATAATTGCATGTAAAACGACGGAGAAAGTTTTCCTTGCCTTGCAAACTTTGCAGTTGGGTAAGATTGTTGGGAAGAGGTAAAGTGATAATATCTTTGACTTTTAAGGGATCCACCCTAATCCCATCCTTGGGCACTATGAAGCTGAGGAGTCTCCTTGATTCAACAACAAAAATTCATTTATGGGGGTTCAATCATATGTTGTAATACCTACATCTAAGAAAGATTACCCTTAGATGACCAATATGATCCTGTCGACAAGTTGAGTGATCTGGCAAGTCATTGAGATAGGGTTCAATAATATGTTTGATGTGGAAAGCATACAACATAGCCTGTTGAAATGTGGCTCCAACATTTTTAAGTCCAAAAGGTAATTTACAATAGGCAAAAGTCCCCCATGGGCAGATGAAGGTTGTTTTATGTTGATTAAGAGGTAAAATATTGATCTGGTTGTAGCCAGAAAATCCATCCATAAAAGTGAAAATGACACTTTCGGCGCAATTATCGATAATTTGGTCCATAAAGAGCATTGGGTAATTGTCCTTTAGACAAGCCTTATTTAGATCCCTATAATCGACACAAACATGAATTGTACCTTGTTTCTTGGTGACCGAAATGATGTTGGAAACCCATTTGGTGAGAGGTACGGGATAAATAAAACCAAATTTTAGTAAAATTTCTACTTCGGCCTTGATTGCAACAGTTTTCTTGGGATGAATCGGGAGAAGTTTCTTTCTCACAGGTTTAACTCTAGGGTAAGTTTTGATTTCATGCACAATGATCGAAGGATCGATCCATGGCATTTCTTCATAGCTCTAGGTAAAGATGTCGCATAATTCTTTAAACAAGGCGGTGTAAGTTTCAATCTCTTCAATTGAACAATTGGCACCTATTTTTTGTATTTTCCACAATACCTTCCTTTGTGGATATGTCAACACTGACTGTTTGAGATATGGTTCCAAAATTTCCCTCAGAGATTGTATCCTGATTGAGTATCGAAGATTGGGGAGTGTCAACGATATCGGTGGGAAACATAGATGAAATATCTTTCTCAATCTCATCCAAACTGGGAAGAAAGGATGAACGATGGTGGTTGTCATTCCATGGTGCCTCCTTGATACTAAGAATTTCCATAATGGATTCATCGGATGGGAAAATCCATAGGATGTAATTGAAAGTGGAGGATAGGGAATCTAACCAAGATGGTATCAAATAGGAATTAGATACCAACAGATGTTGGTCGTCAAGTGAAGGAGAGGCATCTTGAATGGCATCTTACTCGGCCTCTGCAGGACTAAGTGGCATAGAGTCACCTATTGAATCAAATTCTAAGGGACTAGGTATGATCCATGCATTAGATGATTCAAGGGATTGATATACCATAGTCAAAATCATATTAACCATTGCGATATGTTGCGTAGTTCAAGGAAGAGGTGTGGGGAAAGTGCCCATGGGAGAAGAATCTTTCAGTAGACATATCGCTACACTTTGATAAGTAATATTTGAATCCCTCAAGAATGTAATATTGTTGGTTGTTTGAGTGTGAGCATCAGGGGTACAATAATATAATTGATCGATGATCATGATTTTTCCTTGATGAAGAAATTGGACACATCGAAGACTAATGAAGTGACATCAGTCATATCATAGAACCAACTTCTTCCTAGAAACAAGTTATAATCGAGGGGAGCGTCGATTAATTCTACATCAATGGAAAC